>CM053502.1:36194108-36234912 GCA_028627145.1 Eidolon dupreanum
GAAGATAATAAAAGATGGAGAAGTACTAATTACTGAATTCAAATTGATACTCTTTTGCAAATGCCCTAGTAATCCCCTGATTCTCTCTCAGATTAGGCACTTGCTAAAGGTCCATTGGACCTAGGAGGCAGAGTGCGAAAGATACAAGGTATTGAATTGTTCCCATTTCCTTCTTAAAATATTCTTAAACAGAAAGGCTATTCCCAAAGAGGAACAATAGGGACTGACCCATTATAAGAATGAATTGATTTGTCCACCTGAGAGACATGTTTCAAATCACTAAAGCCACTGAGATTGGATATGCAAATGAGTTCTTTCAGAATTCCTTGAAGGTACACAGAGTAAACTTGGAAAAGTTGACAAATTTCAAAAGTTAACAATGACTTTCTTCATGCTCATGACATCAGACATATATTAACCATATTTAACAGCTAGAAAGTCTAATCTTTGTTAGAGTAAACGAGTTATCAAAAGTATCAAGGAATCTAGACTCCAAATTACACTTTGAATTAAAGAAACTTTTATCTATAATTTGAGGTTACAAATTATTCATTGAATGCCTTTATTTAACAGATGAGAGAACTGTGACCCAGAAAAGGAAAATGACTTATTCAAGGTCACAATATGAGTTAGTGGCATAACTGTGTTCAATAACCTTTGTTATTTGTGTTCTGTGTCTAGCCCTGTGTTCCCTACAGTTACATCATCCTGGCTTCCAGAGGCATAGACAGGGAGACCAACAGTCTGAGGGTCCTCGAAGATTATCAGTCCATGGGAGAAAGATTAATCACTTCTCTAATAATATAGAGGGGAAAAATCCAGTGTTAAAGAATGCACTTAGAGAAAAAGTACAGGAGATAGAAATGCTTCTAAAATATTTTCATCTTTCTGCATTAAAAAAAGAAATGCTTAAATTATGCACTCTTCTTTGACATCACCAGGTTAATAGCTTCATGGAAAGTGGGCAGGAACAATATTCTCTTCTGAGACTATTTATAATTTGGGAAAATGATCTTATCTCAAAAATATATGAAAACAATCAGCAAATCATACTTTACAATACTAGATAAATGAGAAATTAATAAAAGGAATCTAGGCTCTGAAAATTGCAGGACAACTTCATTCTTCAGGAGTCAGTCATTCACATCATTGATGCTTGACTTCTGAGCAAGCATGGAAAACTCAAAATACATCTGGGCCCAGACTCCTACTTTCCTAAGACTTCACTATGTATAAAACAAGAGAATTAAGCTCTGCCCCCTTTTAATCACCATATTTCCATTTAACTGGGTCTGGTCCCACTGAGTTTGCCTGAGCTGTAATCCAGTCATACCTTGCTTTTCAAGAAGGCATTGATCCCACTGGCTGTTATCTGCCTAACATCAATTTCCATCTGAGGCACCAATATTATGGACTTTCTGTCTGATGTCATCTGTCTGATGATAAGCACTTAATTTTTTTCATTGATAGCTAATATCTTGTTTCTCTTGTCTTTGTTGTTTTTATTGGCCAGGGAGTTATTTTCTTAACCATGAAGTTCTTTAAGATCTTCCCTAACACTTATTCTTCCAACAATCAACACTCCCAGTATATTTTCAGTTGATTGACAAGGTCAGCTTACATTAAAAGTGTTGAATCTTGAAACAGATTAAATAGGACAAAAATACTTCTGCTAGAATGGAGAATGGTGAGCTCCCTTCTACTCATTGGGCCTGAACATTAGTAACATATGGAAATTTGGTGATAACTAGAAAATTTCTTAAGTATCCTACAGCATGACATCTCTACATTTTGAGGAAGGAAAATAATACTCTTTTAAGTATGCTTTTATTATTTTGAGCTCACGCCAGTTATCTGATCATTTCCAATTCTGCCCATTTCCAATTCTGCCGCATGACATAGAAAATCATCGAAGGGTCCATGTTCTGGACTTCAAGCCATGATCAGTAGTATCAAAATTCAGGCTTATTTTTCCATAGCTTGAAGTGTATACAAGGCAAAGGCAGGAAAAAATTTGCTATCAATAGGGAAATTTGGCCCATGGTAGGTAAATGATGGATTTCAGTGTGAATGACTTATCAAATAAGTCTGAAAAAGTAATCCTTTTTGTACATTTAGAATAAAAAAACAAATATCCCATGGAAATCTATGAACACTGACATGATGCACTGTTATGGATCTTTTGAGGATACTCAAGGTAGCCTAGATGGCCACAAAAATTCAGTTATGCCCAACCCATATATTAAACTCACAGCTTTAGAAAGCCCATCTTTAAACTATGGATGTATATAATTTTCAACATTTATATTTACTACACTGAGGAAGAGCTATGAAAAAAATTGGGGAGGCCTACTCAAATACTGTTTAATAAATGTAATTTATATTTGATATAAAATCCAGACTTCAAATGAGGTGAAAGATGAGAATGAGAAATGACAAATGGAAAAGTATATTAGGTCTCTTTGGGATGATTAATTGACATATTATCCAATAAACACCAATTGAATACTTACCAAGTTTGATATACCAAGTTTAGTTATTAGCGACTAAAACATATGATCCATCCTCTTACAGAATATACATTCTAGTGGTCTTTTCATAGTATCTATAGTAATAGTATGAAAGTTCATATTCATAAGGGAACTATATGTACTTTTTTTTTTTACCATACTTTTAGGTAAAAATAAAATAATCTTAGTATGGGTCTAGAAGTCATTTGAGTGAATATTCCTTCCTACCTACTCCATTTGCCTCTGCTTTATATCAAGTGCTTGTTTTGTTTTAAAGGTTAAAAAGTACATACTATTTACATAAATAATATTTTAATTTTTATATGCTGATTTTCATACCATTGCTGTTTCATTGTAGTGGAAGAAATTTATTTTAGGGGTAGAATTATATAAAATGGGATGTTTTTGTTCTTAATTTTTAAAATATTAATGAGTATCTAAACATGTTTTCATGTCAACAAGAATTCTCTATGGCTTTTTGGTGCCATTGACTCTTTCCCAATACTCTTCACATGATGTTAATTATCTACAAATTAAGAGTCAGTGTGCTATATCTGATCATTTTATTTCATGATCTCTTTCTGCTTTATATGGCTTGCAAACATTTGGTCACTTTTAAGGATGCATATTTTTGCACATGAGATGCTGTGCCTGGTATTTGCTGGAGAAGTTCATTTAGGGCAATGGGGTAAACCAAGATTAATGACAAATGAGAGATAGAAAGGAACTAGTCAGATAATTCTACTTCATTTATCTTCTGGAGGATCTCTCTGAGGTGAAAAATTTCTTTGAAATTTCCAAAGAAGTCCTGTAGGTCAAGCAAACATATCTGATAACAAGTTGCCCTGTCTTCTTGACTTATTGAGAAAAAGTGTCCAGTATGGTAAAGTACACTGCATTGCTTCTCATATTTCCTTACCTTATTTCTCTCTTTCTTTCTAACCTTCATATCTCTAGGCTTGCTTCTTCTAAATAAAGTATCATCACTTAAATTCTTGCCTCATCCTCTGCTTTATAGAGACTTGGCTAAAACCAGAAGTAATTCTAGAAAACGATATTTAAAAATCGTATCACTTACCTGTCTAGAAGAAGTAAGACCCATTGCTGGTAGTAAGATGCTATGCATAGTAATCACTAAAGTTTTTTTGTTGCGGATATTGGGGTAGTTAAGTTGGAGTGCAAGGCATTAGGAGGCCAAGAATTTGCAGCCCTTAGTTGGTATGGAAGCAGGTTTGTTGATTTGTTTGTTTAATTTGTATATAAAGGATGTAAAGAGAGGTGGCTGCTTTTGATAGCACTAGAGACCTAGTTTAAAAAATACAAAGGAAATTTCAACTTATGAAAGAATATGTAAACCAGAAGGCTTTTATCAGAGCTTTTGAAAGATTAGTCTTTTCCCCAGCAGTCTTAGGGCACAACTGTTATGAAAATCAGGCACAGGAACTGATTATAAAGGTGTCTGAACAACAAGGGAATAAATGCGCAGTTTCAGTAGGTCTGCTATGCCAAAGTCAGTGCTTTGATAGAAAAAAGATTAGAACCATGAGACCTGAGATGGTAACATTTGAGTAAACAAAGCTGAGAATCTTGAACTTTTCTGGCCAGTAAAAGCAGTATCTTCATCTTTGCCAGAGGAGAATAACCTCCCCTTCCCTGTAGACCACACAATTATTTTACCTGGAGCAGGCGCCTCATAAGATGACTCTCTTTATTTCTAGACTAGCCCCTACCATCTCTTATTACTTCTTAGATGTTAATCAGTGTTAGGCTCAGTAGAGCAATCCTGATGGAAGAGCTCTGAAAAGAAAAATTTTTCAGTCAAAGCAATTTCAGGATTTTTGTGTATTTGTGTATCAGGAAGAACAGAGGAAGGGAATACTTGCTGAAATGAACATGTCTCTGTGTCTCACATTTAATGCCATCAGAGAGCATCCAATGCAGGACAGAATGACCTATGCTTAGAATGCCAGCCATGTTCTTTCTTCAGCATCCCAGTGCTTTCTTCAGTATCTTCAGTATCCCAGTATCCTACTGTGCAATTAATAGATAGACATGGTACATAGGTTATGCATGAGTTCAACAACATAAGCTCTCCTTCATCAAGGCTAATCTAACCATTGTCACTGCTAAATGCAAATCTTTTAACAACAAAGACCAAGGAACAATTCCTTAGGGATACCAGGCAGCCACCTAGTAGCAGATAACAACATCAAAATCTTTCACTTTGGAGGAGGAAGTTATTTATCTTTATTGGAACTGACACACACTCCAGATATTGGTTTGGCCTCTCTTCCTATACAGGCTTTCCCAGGAGCACCATCTGAAAGTTTATAGAAAGTCTTATCCAATGGTGTGGGTCCAACACAACATTGCCTCTCTGATCAAGAGACCCATTTTATAGCAAAGGAAGTGTGACAATTGGCTTATGATTATGAGTTTATGGTCTTACTATATACCCTATCACTTAGAAACAGCCAGTCAGAAAAAACAGTGAAATGGCCTGTGAAGACTCAGCTAAGGCACTGGCAGTGTGACAGTGTTTTCAGGGTAGAACATTGTCCTTCAAGATGGGGCTTATATCTGGAACTGGTGATATTTTGTCCTGTTTAAAATACTTTGCTTTGGAAAATAAGTAGAGAAAGTGAAAGTGGCCACCCCAACTCTCATCACCAGTGATCCTCTTGTGGAATCTATGCTTCCATTCCTTTAATCTTGGGCTTTTCCAGTTTATAGAACCTAGTTCTGTTGTGGGGGCCAGCTTTTTTCAGGGAATAGAGTTCTAAAGTGGGTACTATAACTACCACTGAAACACTTTGGACTCCTCAAATATCAATAGATCAATAGGCTAAGAAGATATTATACTGGCTTCGGTAATTTATTTCATAACTACAAGAAAAAAGGGTGACTGTTACACCAGATGGGTTGATATGGAATCTGGAGGAGTCACCTGGGTGTCTCTCCCTACTTCCATGCCTGGTAATGACTATGGTCAAACACAGCAAACATACTTGAACAAGGGCAGAGCAACTAAGTACTCAGATCTCTTAGGGATTAAAGTCTGTGTCACTCTACTAGCCAAACAACCCAAACCAGCTAACATGTTAGGGGTAAGGAGAATCTAGAATGGAGAGTTGGTTAAGGAGTTAATGAGTATTAATTTTGCCCTCTAGACAAACTATAGCAGTAAGACTACAGTTTGTTTAACAAACTCTTCTTCTTTAGCATTCCAGGATATCCCATCTGGCCACCATATTAAATGTGAATCACTAGACTTGCACCTTTACTCTCAGAGAAGCAGTGAGAACAACATCATTAAAAAAGAGGAGATATATCATATTCTTGGAACTTCTTATGGCAAGAGAAAACAAATGTATCTTAGGGGTGCAAGACGTTGCTCCTTCCTTTGGAGCTCAACATTTCTCTGGATTTACCAGTCTCTGAATTTTGTCAATTCATTTTTGTAGTTTCATTGCTTTCACTATATCCTTGTGAATCCATCCCAGATGCTCCCAGAAGCTCACACTACAACTGGCTGCAAGCAGACACAGAACCTAAGTCTCTCTGGTTAATTTGCACTAATAGTCAGCACCCTAATTCAATCCGCTAACTCTATGTATGTAACCTTGGTCACAAAGGAGACTTAGAAGTAAAACAGCACAACAGGGAAAATAACACAGAACACTAATTTAGCTTATGGTGCATCGCTAGACATTTTATTAATCAATTATTATATGCCAGACATTGAATTATATAAAAATATACAATAAGGCACAGTTTCTACACTCAGGAAAGTAATAATAGTCTTTCAAAAGTGATAAGAAAAATAATGACAGTGTATACTCAATAGAATCATAGTCTCTTACAGAGTTGAGAACAAAGTATTTTGGAATTTCTCAGGGTCTCAAGAAAGGTTACACAGGAGAGTTATTTAGAAAACTAGTAATTTTCATTTAATTATTGGAGTTTTGAAAGATGACATGGAAATCCTAGAGTAGACAGAAAGTACCTATTGGCTTAAGTGTTCCATTAGGACATGCTGTTATACTTTGGGATGTTACAGGATCATTCTTTCAAGAAAGAATACCTACTTTCTGCATGCTCCTGAGGGACATTTACTGACATCTGAAGCAGGTGTGTCCTGTCATCAAGTTGCAGGCTGTGGTGGATGGGGAAAAGGTGAGCCTTATGGCTCTCTAGATAGCAGTGTCCTTTTTAAAGATGACGAGACTCAGTTTTAAATCCCAATTAGCACCAATTGCTGGTAGCCATTTCAGACCATTTCAGTTTTCATTGGGAGGGCATCAGCATGGATATTCCATTGTTGTAGCTTGGAACTCACATGAAACAAAACATGAAAACAACAATTATAGGAGGAAGTCTGGTACCAAGTATATCTTTCATAAGGATAAGAAATAATTATGGCTACAAATAATTTCTTAATATATTCTTATTGTTTTTAGTTAGACTTATGAACTCATTTCAAAGTTTACTTTTATTTCTTCCCCACTTCCTTTATTCATCGTCATATACATTAGACAATTGTTACTAGTCAGTCTCTTTCTCACCCAGCCAATTCTTGGAGAGAGCAAAGAAATCTCATGGAATTGGAGGAGACTGAAATAAGAAAAGGTAGAAATCTGCTCTTGACTGTTTTAAGAAGCGTATGGATTACAGGAAAGTCACCAGGATATTGGCTTCCGCTTTAAAGCCATGGAGCTGCCAGTGAAACAGTAGGTCTTATTTTAGGTTTACCACATCTGTGGTAGGCACAAGTTTAAGAATAACCTCAGTGATCCTCACCATTGTATAAAATACCCTGTCTTTAGAACCTGTGGACATAGTGAGATATCACTTCCATGATTATACTGTATTTTTTTATATAGCAAAGAGAGATTATCTGTGTGGATCTAATATAATCACATGAACCCTTTCAAAGCAGAGTTTTCCCTGGCTGGCATCAGAAGGAGGCAGAGAGATTATAAGCATGAGAAAGATTTGATGTGCTGTTACTAGCATATGGGGGCTATGTGATCAGAAATGTGAGTAGTTTCTAGAAGCTGAGCATAGCCTCAGCTGACAGCAAGGAAGTGAGAACTTCAGTACCATGACTGCAAGGAATTGAATCCCACTAGTAACAGGAATGAACTTGAAAGAATTCCCTGAGCTCCAGATGAGAGAACATAACCAGCTGATACTGTAATTTCAACCTGAACAGAAAACCCAGCCATACAGTACCAGATTTCTGCCCTACAGAGCTCTGAAATAATGAGTGGGTATTGTGATAAACTGCTAAAAATGAGTTGGTCCCACCCACCCCAAAATAGAAAATGAATGCAATGTCCAAGGGTGGAAATAGTTTGAACTGCAGATTTATAGTCAAACATATGTTCATCCTGAGCATAATTTACTTGTGGGTGACTATGGGCTTAACTTCTCCAAATGTTTATTTCCTTATCCATACAAAGGATAAAATTGTACTCACCTGACTCCTAGGATTGTTGCCACAATGAAATGAGATATAGTTTATACTATGTCTGGTACACAATAAATGTTATTTTTCATTCCCAATGAAATTGACCATGGCAATCAATTCAGAAGAGACAGAAACAGACCATGATAGATGCTATGAATTACAAGAATTGAAAACATAGATATCTCTGGAAGGAGAGTAGGATGGAGCTCAGGAGAGGAACATTTGGGTACAAGTTGGGAAAGCACATCATGTTCCCATAATTTGGAATTAGAATAGAACATAAGAGTTCTAAGGTCACTGCTAAGACTTAGTGACTCAAAGCTAGGAGTCTTAGAGTTCCACATATTTTGGCCTAATCTACAGACTGGCAGTGGTGCCAACCTACACTCCTAGGAAAAAGTCATTCATTCACTCATTCATTCACCAAATATTAACTGATACCTGTTTACACAGTAATTGTTCAAGATACTGAATTATAGCAGTGAACAAAACATGAAAATTTCTGCCCTCCTAAAGTTACATTTTAGTAGGGAAAGGCAGGCAACAGACAAGATAGTTTGTCAGATGGTGATAAGGGCTAAGGAGAAAAAATAAGTTGGAAAAAAAGGGGTGGGATTAAAATTGAAGAAAAGAGCCCCTCTCCCATTACAATTTTCACTAGAGTGGTTAATGTATGTCTCACAAAGGACCATGAAGCAAAGACCTGTGGAGTTAGCCAGATGAGCCTCTGGGGAAAGGGTACTCTAAATAAGAAGGGACCTGGCTTAAAAGTCTCTGCATGATCTGGCTCCTGCTAGGCAAAACAGTAATATCAGAACTGCTCTCTTTACAGTGCCTGGACAATCTTTACTGATCCACTGAAATAGGAGTTTAAGCAGACCTGTCTGTAATAATTGTTTAACTCTAATTTACTTGACTTCTTAACACTTCAAGTTACACATTTGTAAGGCAGAGATATTATAGATGAAGCAATTATAGTTCAGCAAAATATAGAGAGGGCAGACTACCTTTTCTGTTCTTTCCAACTACCTCCTCCTCTTTCTTGGGCCTTTGAAACTACAAAAAATGGCATGGTCACCCCCTGCCCCACCCTCATGAAAAACGTGTACAGGGCAAAACTGTACCACTGTAGAATTGCACTATAAATTGTGAAAACCAGAGGAAATACATCATTTAGCAGCTGCTTATGCTTCATGTCTTCTGTGGGTACCCAGAAGCCTCTCCCAGGTCTCATTGGTTTTGCTTTTCTTGAACTGATTTTTTTGGAATGTGTGCTTCTAATTCTTCATTTTAAAGTTAAAATCTTTCCTGAATGATACCATAGAAGTTTAACAGATATGACTAAACCATCTCTGGTTTCCTACTTTTATTTTCCAGTGTGTATCACAAAGCATGCTGTTAGGAGATCAAAAACCCAGGTTGAACGTTTTGCAGCTGATGTCATGATAGATGTTGTGGAGGCGAAGACCCAACACCTTTTTCCAAGATGCTAAAATGGGAGCAGGCAAGAATATTAACCCTCTAGAGACTGGACAGCCATGTCTCATTGATTCATATGCTCTAGGGCACCAGCTCTATCTCTTTATGCATCAGGATGGGCTGTGGAGAACCACAGATTTTGGAGTCAGATAGTTCACTTCAGTGGGCAATGGGCAAAAAATTAAATTTTGCTGAACTATAATTTCTCCATCTATAATATGGGGAGAGTTGTTTTAATAAGTAAAACTATATAACAAGCAACTAGCACAGCATAACAGCTCATAGAAAATACTCAATAAAGGGAAATTAATCTTGGCCATAGCAATAATCAGAGACTGCTCTTCAGAGAAGAAAGAGAGCAGATGTTTGAAATGGTGATTCACCAACATAGAGCAGACAAGGACCATCTCTAGTCAAATTCAATGTTCTTAATAGATATAGGCCTATTTAGATTATCTATTTATTCTTTTGTGATTTTGGTAAATTTTGTCTGTCAAGTCATTAGCCCATTTTATCTAAGTTATTGAATTTGTGGGCATAGGATTGCTTATAGTATTAATGCATCATACTTTTTTTTAAAGTTTTTTTAAGTTATATATTTTTCCCAGCTTTATTGAAATATAATAGACAGTTGCTCATATTTATATTGTACGATTCAATGACTTTTTTTCAATTATAGTCGGCATACAATAACATATTAGTTTTAGTTGTATAGCATAGTGATTAGAGCTCAGGTGATCACCCCACTAAATCTAGTACCCGTCTTCCTCCTTATATATTTATTACAACATTGTTGACTATTTTCCTTATGATACATTTTATATTTCAGTGACTGTTTTGTAACTATGTATTTGTATTTCTTAATTCCTTTACCCTTTTTCACCATTTCCCCCAACCCTGCTCCTATCTAGTAGCCCTCAAAGTATTTATTTATGAGTTTGTTTTCATTTTTGTTGTTATTGTTGTTTTTGTTCTTTAGAGTCCATATGCACATGAAATCACATGGTATTTGTCTTTCTCTATCTGACTTACTTTATTTAACGCAATAGCCTCTAGGTCCATCAAGGCAATATCTCTTTCCATTCCTTTCTTTTTAGTCTGTGTGTGTCTTTTAATCTGAAGTGAGTTTCTTGTAGTTAGTACATTTAGGGGACTTGTTTTCTTATCCATTCAGCCACCCTATCCTTTGATTGGAGCACTCAATTCTTTTCCATTTGAGGTAGTTGTCAACAGATATGTAGTTATTACCATTTTTTTATTCGTGATTTTGATACATGTTTTTTCTTAAAGAAGCCTCTCATTTTCTGTAATAATAGCTTGGTGTTGATGAATTTCTTTAGCTTATTCTTGTCTGAGATGCTCTTTATCTGTCCTTTGACTCTAAATGATAGCTTCTCTGGATAAAGTATTCTTGGTTGCAGATCCTGGGTTTTTATCACTTTGAATATTTTGTGCCAAACCCTTCTGTTCTGCAAAATTTCTTTTGAAAAATCAGCCGCCAGTCTTTTGGGTGCTCCCCTGTAGGTAACTAACTACATTTCTCTTGCTGGTTTTAGATTCTCTCTTTGTATTTAACCTTGACATTTTTAATTATTTTGTGTCTTGGTGTGGGCCTCTTTGAGTTCCTCTTTTTTGAGACTCTCTGAGCTTCCTGGTGTTGTATGTCTATTTCCTTCATCAGGTTAGGGAAGTTTTTAATAATTTCTTCAAATAGCTTTTCCACTTCTTGTTCTCCCTCTCTTCCTTCAGATATCCCTATTACATGGATATTTTTACACATAATTTTGTCCCAAAGACTCCTTAAATTATTATTATGGTAGTGACTTTTTTTGTTGTTGCCATTCTTATTGGGCGACCTTGGCTTCCTGATCCTCTATACTAGTGGATCGATCCTCTTCTTCGTCCACTCAGTTAGTTAATTCCCTGTAATATATTCTTTTTCTCAGATAATGCATTCTTCATTTCTGACTGGTCCCTTTTATAATTTCCAGATCCATTTTTATGTTTGTTTAAATCTCTTTGTTAAAGTTCTCACTGAATTCATCTACACTTCCCTAAGTTTATTGAGCATCTTTATAACCAATGTTTTGAACTCTGCATCTGTTAGTTTGCTTGACTCCATTATTCCTAGATCTCTGTTCTATTTTCTCCTATAGTTTCTGCTTCTTTGTCTTCCCATTTTGCTGCCTTTCTGTGTCTATGTACTAAGCAAAGCTCCTAAGTCTCCTGGTCTTATTAGAATGGCTTTGTGTAGTAGGTGTCCAGAGGCACAGTTCTGAGAAGGGTTCAATGGCAGGCCAAGTTTAGCCTTAGCCTGTGTCTCTCTAGGGCCACCCATTAAGATTCAGAAAGCAATCCACAGATGCTGTGCTTAGAGTTACGTCAAGAAACCATGCCAAAAACCAAGCTCAGCTGCCACCAGTGTGAGTCTTGGTACTGCTCAGCAAGTGGCACAGGACTCACCAAGAACACAACTCCATGATTTGGGGGAGGCTGAGTTTCAGGGAATCCTCTGGGTGGAGCAACCTCTGTTATCCAGTTTGATGACATCTCAGCTATGGTGGCATTGAGTCTGCACACTGGAAGTGGAGAGAGCTCAACAGAAAAACAATGGATACCACCAGCACTTCTGCCTAGGAGAAAGCTTTGCCTCTGACCCTTGCTCTGACAACTCAGCGTCCCCCTGTGAGTCCTTGGTGCCCCCCGCTGAGCAGCTGACTGGGTACTGGTGCTCAGAGCGAGTGAGTCCATCACTGCAAAAGTCTAGTTGCAGACACAGCCTCTTTAAGAGGAATGTCTGCAGCTGCCAGCTGCCCTGCCGTAGCCTCTGTCCCACTCAGCTGCTCAGGACCCAGCAGCCTCACATCCTCGCATCCTCACCCCATCCTATCTCTAACTGTTGCAAGGTGATTTCTTATTTCTCTTTCTAGTTGTAGGGCTTGTTCATCTAGACTCCCATGCGAATGACTCTACTTGCGATTTGCTCTGTGTTCCTGTCTCAATTTTGATGTGGTCGCAAGAGCAGATGAATAAAGCCTCTATCATCTATGCCATTTTGACTTCTCTATTGCATTATACTTTTAATGTCCATAGGATCTGTAGTAATGACCCCACTTTCAAGATGTGTCTGTTCATTGGGGAAGATTAAGATTAAGAGAGAAGGAATATTTGGGGGAAAAATCACAGTTTTGGACTGGTTAAATATGAGGTACCTACAAAACATTTAAATAGAGAAGTTGAGTAGAAGTTGAATAAACAAGTTGCAATTTAGAATGTCCTGTCAGCAAAGCATATGAAGGAAGAGGGTGGTGTGAACTATATCAAATGCTGGTAGTAAGGAATTAAGATGTAGATAAGATTTCATCTTCCAGTTTAGCATTTAATTTTTCAATTTAGCAATCTCAAAATTATGGGTGTCCTTGACAAAAACAGTTTCAGTGGAGTTGTGGCATAAAAACTTGACTAGAATAGAGTCAAGGCTAAGTGAGAGGAGAGGAGAGGAATTGGAGACTGAGGAAACTAAACTCTTTAGAGAAATGCATTAGTCCGAGTCCTCTGAGAAATGGGACTAAAGTGCAAAGATTTTATTAGGGGATATACTTATGTTAGGAAAAAAAATGGAGAGCAAACTTTAAAAGACTGGGATAGTCCTTTGACTGCCTTGTAAGTCCCTGCATGAACAAGAAACAGATAGAAAGTTGGATGGACACATCATAGACTGCTATACATTAAGGACATCACCACAAGGCTATCAAAGAGTTGTTGTGCTGAAGTTAGGCATCAGAAGTGTCCCCTTTTATTGGAATAAGTGTATATACTTTAATGTCCCTGCTGCACTCAGTCATGGGCTGAGTAGTTTGTGGGAAACATGGCCTTGGTGCAAATGTAGAAGTAGATTTCAGAGCGTAGCAATTAGGCTTTGGGTCAATTACATTGCCTGTAGT
The DNA here is from genome assembly GCA_028627145.1 of Eidolon dupreanum. Lineage (NCBI taxonomy): Eukaryota > Metazoa > Chordata > Mammalia > Chiroptera > Pteropodidae > Eidolon > Eidolon dupreanum. Next base: position 36,207,515 of record CM053502.1, read on the forward strand.
TGGAAAGCACCAGACACATTCTCATGACCACATTAGGATTTTTTATTTTTATTTTTGTAAAAGAGGAGAGGGAAATATGATATTTGAAGGAAAGCATGTTCTCTTTATAAGATGGGAAAATTTGCATGTCTGTATGATTATGAAAATTGATAATGTAGGAAATAAAATAGAGAATTGCTGGAGCTATGTTTTTGAGTAAGTGACAGGAAATGGGATCTGGTGTAAAAATGGAGTTGTTGAGGTATGTAAGGGGGCCTGGAGAGTTCATGCATCAAAACAGAAGCTAAAGAAACAGATGAATTGTGATGTGTACTTGTTAAAGTTGTATTCTGATTGCTGCTTTCTTCTGAGGGAAATAGTAAGCAAGGTCTTAAGGTGAGAGGAGTATGACGGTAGGTGCAGTGACTTGAATAGAGATAGAAAGGAATGGAATATGTGAGAATATGAGAGTGAGTAAAATCAGGAATATTACCAAGCAGCCTTAAAATTCTGCTTAAGTTTAATGATCCTGAATTTAAAATGAGACCAATCAGCAGAGTTTTGTTTTGTCTGTAACCAGTTCTGCTGTAAGGATGTTGGTTAGTAGGCAGAGAATTATTTTTAACTGTGGTTGGCAAACTTTTTTCAAATGTATATTGTTTTAAGTAATCTTTCTGCTAGTAAATTCTCATTGCATTAGTTACATTGTCATCAGAGACTATGGTCTGAATGGTGACAATTCTTTGAAACTGGTTGAGACTGCTTTATGGCCTAGCACATAGTTTTTCATAATGGATCTAAATGTGTTTAAGCAGGACGTGTATTCTCTACCATTGATGCATGGCTCTTTGTATGTATGTTCATTAGATCACGCTTGTAATTGTGTTGTGCAAATTTTCTAAATCTTTACTAATTTTTGTTCTTAATTTTACACAGATAATTGTGTTAAAATATTCTAATAGGTCTTTGGTTTATCAATTTCTTTCTGAAGTTTCACTTTCTTTTTTCCCTTACATAGTTTGAGGTCATCTTCTGAAGTGCATACAGATTTAGAATCGTTAAAATTACAAGGGAATTGAGTACTAGTATGTAGTAACCTTTTCTATTTTTAAAATTATTCTTAACCATCACTTAAATTTTATTTAATTTTGACATAACTGACATAAATTTCCTTTGGATAACATTTACCTACGAATCTTATTCCTTCTGTTTCATTATAACTTTTCAGTATCTTTAGGCTTTACTTATATCATTTATAAATAACAAGTATTTGTATTTTTAAAAATCGAATCTGAAAAATTTTGCTTTTACTTAATGATTTTAATCCAGTCATATTTGTTTTAGTTATTAATATAGAGGGATTTATTTTTATCATCTTTTTATGCTTTTTATTAATTTTACTTATAAGGTTGTTCCTTACCTTTGGTGTTCTTTTGTATTGCTATGATATATCCAGGAGTAGATTTATTTATCCAGTTTATGATTCATTGGACTTCTGTCATCAAAGTTGAAAAATTCTTAGTGATTGTCTCCTGAAATATCCTGTTCTGCATTTTATAAATTGTTTTTTGACAGAAGTATAATTAGAAATATATTAGACCTCCTCATTTTATTCTCCAGCTCTTATAAACTCTATTTCTTATATTGTCCATATCTTAGCTTATATTACATGTGAATAATTTAATTAGATGCTTCTCCAATTTATTCAGTCACTCTTCAACTATCTTATATGATACCAAATGTATTTAAGTTTTTAAATTACGGTTACTAAATATTCAACATTCTGAATTTCTTTTTGATTCTCTCTCAAGTTTCCTGGTTCATTTTTAATAAATGCTTGACCCTCACTTGAAGTTCCCCTTTCATTTCTTTAAACATATTGAAAGTACTTATTTGACATATGAGGTCTTTGGACATCTGATTTTGCTGTGGGTGTTTTCTGCTGACTCTCATTCATTGTGGTTTTGCTTTGTGATTTTTGTATTCCATGTTATGTGTAATTTGTGTGTGTTATTTTTGGGAATTTATATTTGCTTGGGCTTTATATTTGAGACTTCCATGGCACCTGGATTAAGAGTGTGCTTTTCCCTTTCCTTTAAAAAAGTCCATAGCTATATTTTGGTATTTTTGTCTTTGTTCTTCTCATCTAGTAATTTGAAAGGTATATGGCTTTCTTTTAACTCCATTTATAGCTTTTAGCTCTTTTAACTTCATTCATAGCTTTTAGCTTCATTACATAAAATTATATTTATAATTTAAGTAACTTGCTCACATTTATGTTTCATAACATAGAATCTTCAGCAACAGAATTCTACCTATTGACTCTCCTGTGAAAAAATGAGGAAAGTCACTTTTATCAATTTCTGCTCTTTTACTAGATGTTTTCGTTTATACAACCAGGAAATTTTATACTTTTCTACTATAGTTAATTTATTGTTATTTTAATATTAAATATATTTTTGATGTTCAAGAGATTGTTTTGTAATTGTAATTACTATCATTTAGACTTAATTCTACACTGCATGGGTTAGTATTCATTGCCAATCATTTCACTGTAAACATCTCCACTATCAAATTTAGATGTCTTTTTTTTTCTAATTTTTTAATGGTGACATTAGTTAATGAAATTTGATGTTTCAGCTGTACATTTTAACAGTAAGGCACATACACACACACACACACACACACACACACACACACATTGTGTGTTCACCTCCCATAGTTAGATTTCTTTCTGTCACCATGTATTTGACCTCCTTTACCCAGTCTAACTCCCCTCTCCTGCTCTCCACTCCCCTCTGGTAACCACTACTAGTCTATTGTCCATGTCCATGAGTCTCTGTTTGTTTTGCGCCTTTGCTGCTTTTAGGTTTATATCCCACATATAAGTGATATCATGTGATTTTTGACTTTTTCTGTCTGGCTTATTTTGCTTAGCATAATTATCTCACGTTCCATCCATGTTGTCACAAATGGCAGTATTTCATCTCTTCTTATGGCTGAGTAATATTCCATTGTATATATGTACCACAGCTTCTTTATCCAGTCATCTATCATAGATAGCTTACTTTTTTGGTTGCAATATATGTTTAAGTAGGTTTTTAAGGAATAGTATGTGAATAATATATGTCCAGAAACTTTATTAATAAAAATGTTTAATTTCTGTTGAATGTTTAAAAAAAATTCACAAAATAGTAGTGGCTTTCATAAGATAGTCATTTGTTTCTTTTCTCTGTTAATCATAACAGGCGTATAAATGCCACCTAATAAGATAAACTAATATATTTAAGAATTGCCTGTAGTAATGCTTTGCACATATTATCTCATTTAATCTTCATGAAAGCCCCTTATGTAGGATTTAGTGTTCCCTATTCTAGATACAGAAAACCAGCTCAAAGAGCAAAAGTATCTGGCCCAATGCTAGTAAGTGACAGACCTAGAAGTTGAAGTCAGGGCTACCTATTTCTCATGTTATCTTCACTTTAGCATACTGCCTCTGAGGAATTAAGTGGCATAATAGAGGTAAGGATAAAGTGCTATAGGGGTAGAGTGAAACAATCAATGAATTTTTTTTGGGAAGAATCTTCCAGGGGAGCATTAGATAGTAGATAATATTTAAGAACAGCCTTGAATAATTAATATAAGTTTTCCAGGTGAGCAGGAAGGGAGACAGCATTCTAAGCTAAGAAGACTGCATCAGCAAAAGGTATATAAACTTTTGTTACTTAAAGGAATTAATGAAAACTTTCTATTTTTATTTCCACACACAAAATAGGTGTTTAATAAAGGTTTATTGGCTCCATTTATGTAGTCATTCTTTTTGTTCCATGTAGCAGATATGCTAGCTACTACTCTAATATTGTCCTACCTTTGCTTCTTAGTAAGAAAACCCTAGTGGTTTTGTTTTTTTTTTTTGGGGGGGGGGCGGCATTATGCCCAGCTAAAAGGCTATATTTCCCAGCCTCCCTTGAAGCTTGAGGATATAAACAGAAATTATTAGGAGGACCTCTGGAAAAATTCCATAATAGATTTTTAGACAATTGATTTGCTTTATACCTTTATGATCTGATTCTTGCCTAGAATTATGTATTCACAGTCAGAGGCCAAGGAGCTATCTGAAACCATGGGTCAGCCTTGAGGATGGAAACCGCATGAAACTGTTAATAAAAATGAAGGGCAGAAAGAGCTTGGGTCCCTGATGACAGTGTGAGGTTACCATACCAATTCTGAATGCTTATTTTAAGATATATTTTATGTGAAAAATAAATTTATATTTTGTTTATGCCACTGTTATTATTATTCTCTGCTACTAGCAGCCAAATGCAATTCTTAACTAACATATCCCCAATTCAGTATCTTTTTCAGGAAGGTAGGTGACTAGGACACTTATAAATACTTATGCTTAGAAATTACTATTTGGAAAACGCACAGAAATACTAAGAAAATTTTCCAGCTGGACCCCATTCCAAAGGTGGATCTCAAAGACAGTTTTATACCAATGATATAACCTGGAGGAATTCCAGGAGCCTTTTAGGAAGAGAAAGTGGCTGCTGTTGCTGCTGATACTGCTATAGTTTAGTGAAAACTGAAAGGTTGGAATGATGACCTTTCAAGAAGAACAAATGTTATTAAATAATGGATTTTGTCCCACCTCCTATGATAGTCAAGAGCAAAAAGATGAAAAGGGAATCCTATTCTTCTATTAATAACTCCTCAGTCAGTCTCATGCTGACAAAGCAGAAATCAACTGTAAAATTAGCAATTTTGCCTGCAAATTAGCCCCTTGCAAAGCCATAAAAAGAAGAAAGAAATTAAGAAAAATTCTATTAATGATCGAGGATGGAAAAACCAAGAGTGATAGAGCATAAATACTCAGACAACTGATACTTACTTTAAGGATGATATTACCCAGGTTTTAAATAGCTGCTTACAGCTTTGTATGAAGAAAGTATTAATTTATAGCCCTTGAATCAGTGGCCTTTCTTAATGGCTCCTTGGAGTAAATCTATCAGAACTTGAGGAGCACAAGGTTTAGGTTGATGTTAATAAAAACTACCCCATCTACCCCATCTGAGATATTACCATTCCGTTTCAAAAAGTCAATGAAGTTAAGTGGAAAGAAGTTAAACTTCAGAGGCAGGCAAAGTTAAGTTTGAACCTGACTCTGCTCCTTCAGTAGCCTTGGAAAAGTCTTTTCACCATCTGGGTCTCTATTTTGTCTTCTATCAAAGCAGGGATAATTGTGTTTCGTTGTGTTAATAGCATTAAATTAACATACAAAAAATTTGGTTCCTAGTAGATTGTTAGTAAATGTTAGTCCCTTTCTCCTTTCCCTTCCTCATCAGAAGGCCAGAAACAATAAACCTTCTTGCAAACCCTCACAAATTTAGTCCTGTGACAGGCTCCCCATAAGAAGATTAGTCAATCCCTACAAAAGAATCTGGACACATTTTCATAATTTATGACTGGTTTCAGGTAACGGGCTCCCATTTGCAATTTTATGAAAATGATAAATCAATATCTAATAGTGGAGGAAAATCAGAATAGAGAAACTGAGATTCTTTTAACAATAAAAACACAGTAGGCTCCATTTCCAGGAAGGAACAAACACAGGAGAAGAAATTCGAAATGGGTACAATTTGCTTAATTTGTAGCTTCTGCTATCATAGTCATCTAATACTTCTTAAGTTCAAAGAGGAGAAGAGAAGTTTAGGGCTCTTTTGGATGTTCTGGGTGAGTCTCAATCACTCCCGCTTTCTTAGTTCAAGAGGGTATTTCATACCTGAAACATGTTTTCAGGGCTGAAAAATGACAATGTAGACAAAGCATTAAATACACAATACACATGGAAGATGGACAATATTTGAAGGTTTTATTTAAATCATTGAGAAAGAACTGAACATCACTTTAAAATATCTTTTTCTAATTGACAAATGTAGCTTACAAGACTAGGCAAATTTATAAAAATCCAACTGTACTAGAAACACTAGCCAGAGTCACCTCTGAATGTTGTAATGTAATCCCAGAATCATTACCCTTCAACCTCCTAAGATCTTAAGATCATAGGATCTGGTTTAGGTGGGATTTTGAAATGACTTAAATTCCTCCACAACCTCACCATTGAGTCGTTTTCCTGCTTGTGTTTGAGCACCTCCAGGAACAGAGAAGAACATTTTCCCCAGAGCAATTTAATTCACATGTGCATTGAGAAGCTCAAATGTGCTAAGCAATCGTTTGTGCAGAGGATATGTGTTCATTTCCTAGGGCCGCCATAACACAGTTTCACTCACCCACAGTTTCACTTTCCATGGTTTCAGTTACCCGCGATCAACCATGGTCTGAAAATATTAAATGGAAAATTCCAGAAAGAAACAACTTATAAGTATTAAATTGCACACTGTCCTGAGTAGCATAATGAAATCTCATGCTGTCAGTTCAGTCCTGCCTAGGACGTGAATCATTCCTTTGTCTAAGGTATCCATGCTATATATGTTCCCGCCTGCTCCCACCTGCTCCCACTTGTTAGTCACTCAATAGTCATCTTGGTTAGGAGATCAATTGTCTCAGTATCACAGTGCTTGTGTTCAAGTAACCCTTATTTTACTTGATAATGGCCCCAAAACACAAGAATAGTGATGCTGGCAGTTTGGACATGCCAAAGAGAAGCCATGAGTGCTTCATTTAAGTGAAAAGCTGAGGACAGTACAAGATGATATTTTGAGAGAGAAAATATTCACATAACTTTTATTATAATTCTGTTTTAGTATTAGTTGTTCTCTTACTATGCCTAATTTATAAGATAAACTTTATTATAGATATGTATGTATAGAAAAAAACATAGTATATATCGGGTTTGGTACTATCCACAGATTTAGGCATCCACTGAGGGTCTTGGAACATATCCCCATGGATAAAGGGGGACGACTATACCACATACGAGGTGGCTTAAAACAACAGAAGTTTGTTATGTCACAGTTTCAAAGGCTGGAATTTTGAAATCAAGGTGTTGTGTGGGCTGTGTGCCCTCTAAAACCTGTAGGGGAGAGTTCTTCCTTGTTCTTAGCTTCTTTCTTCTGCATTGATATGACAATCTATGAGCATTCTTTGTATATGTAATGTTTCATACCTATGTTTGATTTTGCCCCTGGTGTAATTTTTCACTCCAAGTAAAATAAGTGTCCTTAAAAAGAAAAAAGAAAAAAGGTGAACTGAATTGCAACTGAAGACCCCAGTGTCAGGGTCAGGTTCAGCATCATGAGCAGGTTTTCTTTTAGGACTGGGCAGCCCAAGAAACAAATTGTCTCTCAAATAGTGGAGAGAGACTTTGAAAGGGAATGAGAAAAACTCCAGCAGCTGAAAGAACAAACCAAGAGGATGCAGAAGGACATGAAGAAGAGCACCAATTTTGACCTGGCCATGTCCAAATCTGCTGTGAAAATATCCTTAGATTTACTCTCTAATCCCCTCTACGAGCAAGGCCAGGACTTTCTGAACATGGTGACAGCTCTGGACATGGACATGAAGTAGATGGATGCCTTCAACCAGGAAAAGGTGAACCAGATCCAAAAGACATTGATCGAACCCTTAAAAAAGTTTGGCAATGGCTTCTCAAGCCTTAAATGGCAGTGAAACAGCAGAAGCATGTCTTATAGGATTATAGGAGATTGAAGGCCAAGATGGAGAAATATAAGGAAAAGGAGAAAACAGGACCAGTACTGGCTAAACTCTACTAGGCCTAAGAAGAGCTTTAGCCTATGTGGGATGACTTGAAAGCCAAGATCAAGCAGCTTCTGGATGAGATGCTGCAGTTCTACCACAGCCAGCTTGACTACATCCAGCACAGCTCTGAGTCCCTGATAAGAGCACAGATGGTACACTACTCTGAAGTGCTTAAGATCTTTGGAAATTTGACCCAGAAACTTGACCATCCTGGCCACCCAGACAAGCAGCTGAGAGAATAAAGCCACAGTATACGTGCTCAGGGCCCTCTCTGTCATGGATGGATGATTCTCTGCTGCCCTCTGAAGACTCCTGGGACATAAGTCAGTCTCTCTGGTCTTTTCAAACTTAGATTCTGGCATTAACCCAGCAAAAAGCTCTCCCTTTAAAAGTATGGCAGCTGGCAGATTGGAAACAGAAGCAGCTCCTACTCTACCTCAGTAGCCCTTTGGAGTGGAGTCCCAAGCAAGCTGCTATCCCCCTCCCAATAGCAAGAGCTTGCAGACACAGATAAGCTATGTAGAAAAACCCCAGGGGCTTATTTCTCAAAGAACCAACTAAACTGAATCCTGGCCTAGGGCCAAAGTAAGCTACCAGCCTTTGAAAGGCATGGACTTTGTCAGTTCAATTGAGGTCTTAACCTTGCTTGCATGATAGGGATTACATCAACCTCCAAAACACCTATTTGAGGAGTCTTACCATTTTCATTTTCTTTCCACTTCAAAGACTTTTTTTTTTTTTTTTCCACTGGGAGAGGCCTGCAATACTGCTCTGGGGAACCTGAGAGAGCCTAGTCCATCAGCCTTGACAGACCCTTCACTCCAACATTTAAGCACAACAAAGCCTAGTTTAGCTCAATTCTATCCCTTAAGTCCAGTGCAGGGAAGAGCCCCAAGTCTTGTAAGTTCCTTAGGTAACTGGAACTTAACTCATGTAAATATCCTACCACAGAAAATATCACATGGATTCACAGGCCTCAAAGCAAGAACAATGGGTTTGTGCTGGGTTAGAAAGAGAGAGAAATGCCCTGAAGCATTGAGGTCTTGAGGTCTCTTGGGAAAATTCTGGACACCTTGCAGCTTCTGGGAGGAACAACTATTTTGATGACTTGCAGTGGAATGGTGCTTCCAAGTGGGGCACTGGGCTTCCTTGAAGGAAGCCTATGTCCTGCTGTTGTGGCCTGTGGCCTCCAGTGTTCCACTGATTAAAAACAGTGAAGGAGGAATTCTGACCTGAAAGCCAAACCAACCTTTGCAGCAACTGACCCCAAATGGTCAGGATTGAACTGACAGCTTGTCTCATTTTTTTTGTCCCCACTCCCAATTTTGGACCAACAGGGAAAAGCTAAATATGCTCCTCCTCACCAATTATATAGGATGCCCCTCTTCTAGTCAACCCACCTTCAGCTTCCTCAAGCCAACAGCCTCCATGAAGACAAACCCCCTTTTGCCACTATAGAGCTTCCCACTCTTCCTTCCTTTCATTTGAGTCTCTGCCAAATACAAGTGGTGGTAGTGGCTGACTCTTTTACTGTCAGTAAGTAGCACTTCTGTTCATTGGATGATTGTTGTTTAGCTCCACAGAGGTTATTGGCTCCAGGAGCACTCAGAAAAATACTCTTCCCCTAAAAAAAAAAAAAGATGTCTAGACAGGTTTTGTTCTATTTTGCCTATTGATGGAATAGTTTCATTTATAAAATGTTATACATCAACAAGCTTTGAATTTGACCAGGCTGTCCATTAATTTGTCTCTCGAAAAGTAAGTGACATATAATTTTAGCTACTATATTTCACGGCATTAAAAAGATTAGGCATTAGGTAGCTTATCAAAGTGTTATTCTATGTACAGTGGCATTTAGCAGCTAGTCAGTCCATCATTTCACCCAGATTCACACAGACAAGTCTCATCTGAGACTTGTATGGTAAATATCTGGTATAGTGCCAAGAGTACTACTAACCTGAGTTTCTGACCACCAATACAGACTTCTCATGTTGAGTGCTAGTCTTCTCAGTCACATTTTATAGTGCCATTGGAGACATGCCAGCAATTGCTTCATATGTAATTTGGCATTAGAGCACCAGGTCTGTCTGATGGTGGTAGCAAGCACTATGATTATGTCCAGGTAAATAAAGGCCCATTTTTTAAAATGACAATTTGAGATGCAAATTAAGGGCTCCACATACTCAGAATTGAGTTTTAAGCAGTCTGGTACCATGAATGCTTCTAAGCTTCTATTGGTTGCTAGCCATCCTTGGCATTCCTTGACTTGTAGATGCCTCACTCCAGTCTCTGCCTCCATCTGCACACGGCCTTCTTCCTGTGTGTTTCTCCCCTCTTCTTATAAGAAAATCAGCCATGTTGGATTAAGGGCCCATTCTATTACAGTATGACCTTATTTTAACTAATTACATCTACAATGAATCTATTTCCAAATACACATTCTGGGGTATTGGGGCTTAGGACTTAAATATATCTTTTGGGGACACAATTTAATTTATAACAGGATATAAAGATGAATAATAATTGGTCTCTGCTTTGGATAGCTCATTGTCTTATAGCTTATAGAGATGCAGGCTTAGAAGTTAGACAAACTTGCCTTTGAAGATCAGCTAAACCTACTTAGTAGTCATGTAACCTTAGCCAAGATACTTAAGCCACAGTTTCATTTTCTAAAAAATGGGACAAAATTTTGAGAAAAGTAAATAAATCTAAAGTTAGTTTATATCAAGATGATTAACAAAGGGTAGGCACTGATAAATACTATTTTTTCCTTTCCCAATACCAAGACTTTATTGTCTGATCAATTTATTCATTCATACATTCATTCTTTCAGCAAAGATTGAATGAGCACCTAATATATTCCAAGCACTTAAGATATCATTTATATAATAGAGAAAAAGACAGAAGGATCTCTTCTCTCACAATAATTACCATTCAGCTCCATCCTGGATTTTAATTGAAGAGTTTACTTAACAAAATGCCAAAAGATCTTTAAGATAAGAAATATACTCACTAGCCCACAGCCTGAAGAGTGATAAAAGAAAAAATGAACTAACAATTATTTAGTGTAGCAGACACTTAGGTGAGTTATGTATTATCTCACTGAATCATAAATCGACCTGGAAAAGTAATCGTTCAATTAAGTAAACTGGGACTCAGAGAAGTGAAGAAACCTGCTTATGAATAGTCAGCTAGTAATTACTAGAGCCTCTTTCCCCACTCTACACCTAGGAGTCTATGTGCTGTTAGGCATTTAGTTGTCAAACTGAAGACACAGAATGCAAAAATTCACAAGGAAGAATGAGGAAAAACCATGGCTCAATTCTCCTCTGCCCAAACCCTTGACTCTGTGCATTAAATAGCAGTTTATTTCAAAGCAAACTTCCAGGCCATTTTTCTACCCAGTTCTGAATTCTTTTCTTTCTATACACATATGAGAGCAATTCAAGCAAAGTTTAAATTGTGCCAAATTTTGCTTATTTATGCCGAATTGGTTTGGGGTGATACACTTTAACTATGGTCTCTTGAAATTAGAGTGGCAATGGATGCAGTCAGTGACCACATATGAGGACACATTACAAGATTTCGACTCACTTAATTCTGTGTTCTAAGAAACCATACCCTATGCATTAGCTGAAAGTGGTTCTTCCAGCTATACAGTCTCCCCGATTGCCAGAGTCTTCTCAAGGCCCTGCATCACTACCCAAGACTCATAAACACTAGTGCCAGGTAACAAGCTCTCTATATGGTTTGTCTTTTCAGAGAAATCCTATGAGATGAGCATCTTGGAAGACTATGATAACCGTGGAGTTGATGTCTGTTCTGTGTTCTTTCTTCATTTTATTTTCCGTGTGGTTCATATATTCACTTTGACACCAGCAGGAATCCTAAAAGCTTTTCTAAACACTGTATTTCCTCTTGTTCTTTGAGATAATCTACTTCAAAACACTTATAGATATTTTATCCTGGGTTTATTGAGGTTAAATATGTAAGTTTTACTTGATTCATTTGTCTGCATATGGTTGTGAATCAGTCTATTTAATACTGAAAAGAATGACTTCTTTCTGGCATTGCTGTCAGGATCTGCTTTTAGAAACTAAGCAGTAGGAACCCTCTAGAGCAGTGGTTCTTAAGTGGGGGCAATTTTGACACTCTCCCCCACCTCAGTGGACATTTGGTGATGTCTGGAGATATTTTTGGTTGTCATAATTGGTATATGTGTGTGGGTACTATTGGCATCTACTGGGTAGAGGTAAAGGGTGTTGCTAAACATGTTACAGTCACAGGACATTTTTTCACAATAAAGAATTATCTGGCCCAAATATCAATAGTACTAAGACTGAGAAACCCTGACCTAGAGGAATATTTTTCCCATATAACTTGTAGGCATCACCTTGAAACTGTGTGACCTGTGTTCCAGGTTCAGATCAACTTATTAATTATTTTTATATGGTTAAATGGCTTAATGCTTTTGGACTTGCTTATATGTAAAATGAGGAAAGTGGTTTTGGGGAAAGAAATTGGAACAAGTTGAGCCATTAATTGTATTTTATGGTCAAAGGAAAAAGGAAAAATATGTTTAATATTTATAGATGTTCATTGAAGAGTTATTTCTAATAGTTAATATTATAAAACAATTCTGTTTAAATAAACAATAGTTCATCTGTTTTGTAGAACATTATATGGTTCACACAAAAAAACAGTTCTCATAATATGGAAAATGCCTTTACTGTAATGTTAAGAAAAAGAGTAATGGGATTCAAATTTGTATGTAAAGTAAAGCAGAGAGAAATTTGTTACTTCATTTTCTGAGCTATCTTTATCCATATTTTTTATTGTTGCACTCATCACAGTGCCTAAGACTCACTTTTTATGTGTATCTTTATAACCAGACTGTATACTCTGTGTGAATGATGGTAAGGTCTTAGTCACCTCTGTGTCCCCAATGTCTTATGCATAACCTACTGTACGGTCTCTCCTGAGACAAGTAAGTACTCCATGCTTTGGTTTCTTCATCTGAGAAAAGCAGGCAAAATTTTGTATACCTCAGAGTTGTTGAGGGCAATAAATAAGGCAAAGCTTATGAAGATTATAACACATTACATCTGATACATAATAACCATTCACTAAAATTAGTTATTGTAATTACTTGCATCCCAACTCTTCTAATAACAAGATGTGTAACCTTGGCAAAGTAAATTCAGTTCTTGTCCTTTCTTTTTGTTTCCTGTTTCCGCCTCTCTAAATGCAGATTTGTACTAGAGTATCTCAACTCTTCTTTCCAGATTCTAGATTCTTATATCCTTTAATTTTAAGTTTTAAGGGCATCAGGAGCCTTGTTGGAGGTCTAATCCTGTGCAGATTTGATAGGGCTGAAATGGCTCCATTGGGTGTGGTCAAATGAGGGTTTGAAGCTGGGGAAAATCATCAGGAGGGAAGTGGTAGTGGGTGATTGGGACAATGTGGTATAGGAAAAAGAGTACTGAGAGTTAGGGAGCAGAGCAGGGGCAGCTAACTTGGATATCATATGGCTGCTTATATCTTTTCTTGATGGCAGCTTCCAACTTTCTCACCAGTAATATTGGGAAAAAAATATAGATAGTAAATTCAAGGACTCTCCCACTTCTTACTTTGCATGATTTCGGCCTATTTATGTCCTGCTAGGTATGCTATTCAGAATTTATTTTCCTGTGTAGTGGTCGTTCCCCAACCCACCATGTGGCTGCTCTCCTCCTTCAATTTTTCTATGTCTCTAGGTTTTGAAGACAACTTTTGTTGTCTTCTTGATTAGATGCTAGCTTATTAACGACACTTGCATGCTAATTAAAAATCCTGGAATAATGCAAGATATTTGTCTGAATGTCTTAGGGTCCTTTCTACATCAGAATGACCGTATGAGGCTCGTGGGACTAACTGAAGGTTAAAGAAAAACCCTATGGTACTGAGAAAGCAAAGGCAGTGGGAAAATCCTTCACAGGAACCACAGAAGTTGGAGAAATAACAGATCAGAAGCCACTTGGAATTAATAATAAGGAATAAATAATTAAATCTTAGACTTATCCACTCTTGCTCTGGAAAGACCAATAAATAAAGAAGGCAAATTTAGACTCAGTGTTCGAATCAGTTTTATAACAACTATAATCTATTAAACAATGAAACTAGCTACCTCTCTAGGTAGGGAGCCTCTGGCTGGAGAGTGGAAAGTTTTAATTCTGGAGAAAATTCTTGCTTCTGATGAGAGAAAAGATTTAATAATCTCCAAATTCTTTTCAGCTCTGAAACAGTGGTTCTTCTGCCCATGAATGTAGCAATGCTTAGAGAGGATAGATACAGTGAAGCAGATTTCATATCAGGTACTAGGCACTATGCTAGAAGCTTTGGTATCCTCACAGTAGCCCTAAAAAGAGGTCTTCATCAATTCCATTTTGCAGGTAAGGAAATTGTGGTTCAGACAGGGAAACTAAATATTTTTTCCGAGTTTGTAAGAGTTGCAATAGGATTTGACTTTCTGGTGAAGAGTTCTTAAGAAGCCAGAAATCCACTGGTCCTCATTGTTTTGACTGCAGTGGTTTGGGCTCCAGGACTCCTGCATAGGGGTCCCAATTAAAGGGCAGATTGTTAGCAGCTTTGCATGTAAAAGGGGAAAGGAGGAGGAAGAGATGACTTCTTGACAAAAAGGAGGAAGGAGATTATCTTTGGGAAGATGTCTGGAAATTCCTGCCACCTCCAGTCAGTCATTTTACCCTCCTGATAGCTGGACTATAGGCCCTGTGTCAGCCTGTCAGTGGAGAACCTGATGTCAAGCAGAGAACTCACTCAGAGGCTTTCAGACACAACAGCCTGCCCACAGGTTACACTGTGAAAGGGGCTCTAGGAACAGAGAGCAATGGCTGATCTCAGCAGTCAGCAGAAGGAAAAGAAAAAAGAACGGAGGACCAAAATGTACCCCATGTCCATTTGTGCTAAGCACTGTGTTGTGCTCAGCATTTTTAAAATATTTCTTCTTTTAATTCTTCTCAACAGTCCTATTAAGTAGGTTTTGTTTTATTTTTTTCAAATGAAGATGTTAAGACCAAAAGAGTTTAAGTAAATTGTCTTACATTATTCATTAGGCCTTGGATATTAAGCCGATTTTCTGACTCCAAATTCCACATTTTCTAATAAATTATGGTTTTCAAATTCTATTCACTGGTATTCCCTTTAACATTTCACCATGTCTGTATAGCACTTGTACTTTAACATTTTTTCCATAAATCAGCTACCCTCCTTCTTAAATTCTACTAAATGAATGCATTTTACAAAGAAGATGTACACTGCCATCAAAAATGGAAAGCAATTTCACTTGCCATAAATGATAGTGATATAAATAAATGAAAGCAAAATAGTATTATAAAATTCTTACAATAGAGTCTTATGTCTGGAAAGCTCTGTGTCTAAGGTATAATTTCTTTGTGAAAAATGAAGATCAGTATAGTGCTAGAGAGATATAAAGATATAGAGCATCAAAATGATGTTTTTCTCTTTGGTATAATCAAATGAGTTGAAAGATAATTAAAATTCATATTTTGTGTTTCAAGGCATTTTAATGCCCTGTTTCTAGTCCACCCCACACCATCTCTAGGACCATCAGTATTCCATGCCCACATTTTTGGAAGCTCATCATGATAGCAGTGATATTATTAGCTTCTGTTCTGATATCAAGCAAGTGCTCACTTTGAATACCATCTCCTCAGGAAAAACAAAACAAGTTGTTAGATAGGAAGTGAAGAGAAGGATACAGAAAATAAATGGAATTGGAATGTAGCAGTAATGCCCTAAATTGTTTCTCTACCACAACTGTAGATATAAGCAATTTCTAATGCCTTAGCCTAGAATTTAAGGCTTTGCAAAAATTCTGATACACCCCACCACCAAGATTATACTTAGGACAAAGTGAGCCAAAATGAACCACTAATAATTTCTCTTATATGTCCTCAAAATGTCTTGCCTCCATATTATTGCTAATTTGTTTCTATGTTTAGAGAATCTCTCTGTATTCCCTCAGCATGTCTACATATGTAATGGTGTTGGACAGAGAAGTACAAGCCTAGAAAGACAAGAGTGAGAGAAGTGTAGTGTGCTAAGATCTGAAAGATGTCTCTTGGATTTGTCAATATCAAAGTTTTGAGAAATAATTGCTGGAATTATTTCAGTTGCATGTTGGGCATGTTGGTAGAGTGAGGAGTAAATGGGAGTTGAGTGACTGGAGATGGCAAGAGTATACGATCGACTGAGTTAAAAAATGAAAAATGAAGTGTTAGATGGAGAAACACAGGAGAGTTCAGACCATGATTTTAGGTTTTAGTTTGGCTCCATTTTAGAGGAGACAAAAAGTTAGAGAGGAGGATGCTAAGTTCTAAATTTAGAGAACATGAGAGGGAACAGAATCAAAAGGAAATGTAAAGGGCTTGGCCCTGTGCACAAGGAAGGACATTTGGAGAAGCTCACAGTAAAGTGATGACTTTCTATAAATGGAGTAGGATTCACAGAATGAATTTGTAACACACATTGACCACTAAGTAGCTGGAGAGTCATGATCTCTCTGGATTTTTTTCCTTTCAATATATAATAATAGGAGAGTCAGCCTACTAATTCTCATGTGGACTCACAGAACATTTAAGGTTGAAGGAAGTCCAGTCATCTACCTTGTGCCTGGATCCACATCACAGAGAGGTCTACTCTCTTTACTTTAGTGACAGTAGATTAATTTCTACATGAAACAGAAAAGTCCATTTTCAAAAGCTTTAAGTATCTGGAAGTCTTCTTCTAAATAGAAGCAGTGTCTATCTCTCTGCCAGTTTTGCCTTTAAAAAATCCCCCAGGACTTGAATTCCTCTTCAAATATATGTATAGTGATGGATTATTTTTCCTTAAACCAAAATATTAGGTTATTCAATCATCTTTCATATAAATTGATTCCAAAACCATGATTTGTCTCAGGGATTCTTTTTGGGATGTACCAACATCTGTTTAACTTATAATGTCCAAAAATAAAAATATTATCTCACATATGGTTTGATCAGGCAAAAGTAGTGAAGAGTTCACACTAGGTACTAGGTTTCACTAAGTTCAGCCAAACTGCTGATTGAGATTTATGGAATACTTATTATATGCAGGCAATTTCTTAAGAGTTTAATGCATCATCTTATTTAATCTTTTCAATAACCCTATGAAGTAGCAACTACTAATGTTTCATTTTGCAAATTGACAATGGGAAGCCAAGACTGGCTAATTTTTCCAATGCCACTAAGTTATCAAGTGGATGAGTTGGGGTTTGAACTGAAGTTTGCTTGGCTTTGCTACATTATGCTCTCCTCATGTGCTGGTGCATGTTTATTCATTTCCCTTCTATCCTGTACTTGTGCAGGTGGGTTTCTTGAACCAAGTACTGAACAAAGAATATGACATACAGTGGCTCTTGATAAATGTGAACTGAATCACTGTAGTATAGATGTTATTAGCTCCATTTTGCAGATGAGAAAACTGAGGCTCAGATTAACAACAGATATTTAATAAAAGCCTGCTACGTACCAGACCCAGCACTGTTGCCAACAGTGTGACAAAAGTCAGCAAAAACTTGTATGAAAAGAAAGAGTCATATCTCTAGGCTCAAAAGTCAAAACTATTGCTATAATACCAGAGCTTTTTTATCCTGCAAAATTACTCAGAATCAGTCTACAGGAATGAAGTTTGCCCTCTTTGTCCAAAAAACCCATTCGGAAAAGTGAATATGTCCTTAGAGAGAAAGAACGGGCTCTGGCAAGGGCAACACAATAACGTATATGTCAGAGTAGAGACTCTCTTTATCCTCTTGCCACAAATCTAAATTTTTTTTATTAATGCCCTTCCCCCACCAGCAAATGTGGCATTCTTTTAAATATGCACTAAAAGTGTAAATCAGAGCAAAGACCATATTTCACGCCAAGAGGCTTGTATATCCATCAGGTATTTATGGCACTGTTGTTAGCCAGCTCTTCCATCTGGGATGTCTTTAGCCATCTTTCATCTGGTACACCTATTAGAGGAACTCCAGAGCCATCCATAACAAAGGGGCTCATCTTTTAAAAGTCCTTTGGCAGGAGGGAGAAATCCAAAGGTTTCCCATAAAGCCTGTGTTTCGCATTACCTTTATAGCAGTTGTTTGATATGATAATGTCTTTAGAGGGAAAACTTGGCCCTGCCTCCCAAGGATAATAGAAGACAATTATTTTATTCTGTTGTGCTGTCTAATGAGGAAACATCTATTAAAAGCACAGGGTTTGTCTAATCTACAAATTATGAAAAGAAAGAGGTTGCAGATCCTCTCTGAAAACTTCTCCCCAAACAAATCTAAAAGGTTTAGCCAAAAAAGAGCTTTTTATCCTTTCTAAATTGGGTAGTGAATACCTGCTATAACCTAAAGCCAGTTTAAAAAAAAAAAAAAGAAAGAAAAACAGAAGAGGAAAGATTTAATGGACTCTCCTGTTAAATACAATCAAATATTCCTGGAACCAAGTTGTTTCCCATATACTTTCCAGCTTGAACCTATTCAAAGAAAGGTGAAATCTAAAATCTAAACATGAGCTTTTTAAAAAAAAATAATTTTGAAAAAGATGAATGCATCGCTGAGAAAAAAACAAAACAGCTTTAATTGTCACTTTGAATACCACAATGCTATCTCATTAATCCCTCAGCAGAATGCCTCATTATTAAAATAATATGTGTGGAGTTTATAGTCCAAAAAACCCAGGAGACAAAATTCACTGCTAAAATGTTCCAGAATGTCTCAGAATGAAATAAAACTACCAGCACTTTCATCCTATTCCAAATGTAGACACAATATCCATGAGGAACTATAATTCATTTTGACATGACTACTCAGGTTCCAAACACAAAGTCATGGTGGAAACTACGCTGACTGCTCCCATCCTCTTCCTGGTTGCAGAGACACAGGCCTGCAAGTGTCTCCTATCAATTAGACATTCAGAACACAGAAGAGCTGGCTAAATGGATGGGGGTGAGGAAGCTGCAGGGTTTTATGCCTTATTAATTGGACATCGCTATTTAAACTCTTGAAGACTCCAAATGGCTTTGGCATGCAGTCAGAACCATAAAATAAATGGACTTAAGAAGTGAAAAGGAATACTTTGAGCTAGGCCACTTCCTGTTCCTCCCTAGAATCCTAATCTGTATCTGGTACCAGAATTTCAAGCTCAAGTCTCAGTTGAATACTCAGCCAGCCTTTAAATGCTGCTGCAACTGTAATTGAAACATTGCTTTCTCTACTTTTAGTTCTGGCCTCTTCAGGAGGTGGTGGCATGAATAAATAACCATCTTAATTTTTAATAGACCTACAGGTATGCATTTGTCAAAAGAATTTGCCCAGCAAAATAAAACCTCACTTCTTTTTTTGTGACTAGTATTTTGTCAAACAGTACTACTCCCTTTGCCTTTTATATCAGTGTTTCTGAGTGAAACACCTTGAAAAGAAAGCTACCTCTGGCCTGGGAGAAGTTCTGCTTCCAGGAGAGAAGGTGGTGGGAGAGATCAGCATAAGTTTTTTTTCTGTCTTTGCTTTCTTGAGACTCAAGATAGTTTTCTGAGACCAGATAGCTTTATCCCATGAAAATGAGCAGAGAGGCAACAAAGCAGACACCTCTGTCATCAGCATCACCCCCACCCCCACCCCTCCTCACACTAGTCTAGCAGATTACCTTTTCATACGTGGTCCATGAGTGGCTGGGCCCAGGGAGATCTCCTTGAGGGAAAAATGGTGGAGCCAGATTATGGATTGATAGAATGTTATTTAGAGTATAAAGGGATAAGTTGACTAGAACTACTAGAAAAAGTTAAGGGTAAGAATACTGCTCCACTAAATCCAGTTCAGAGCTTCCTCAGTGGAGGCTCTGTTAAGGATGATTAAGGAGGGAGAGGAAGTGGCACCCTTTTTCTTACACACCTCCTCTATCAAATGGTTCTTTAAGAGCTTCACAAATATTGCATTTAAAACTCACAACAGCACTTTGAGGGAGGTATGACTGCCACATTTTATAGATGAGGAAACTGAGGCTTACAGATATTAAATGACATGCTCAAGGAGCAGGACATGGACTTTAAGGATGAAAGTGTGTCTGCATATCCCTTAAATCCTGGTAGTTACTGCCTAAGTCTCTTTATGCCACTTCACATGAACACCACCACTCTCAGTCCTACCTTCTATGGTGTTTGTCTTCACCAGCTCTCTTCTTAGTGCTTCACATGGGGTCTGCTTGGTGTCTTAGTACTTATCCTGGGCCTCTGTTCATTGTCTTGGCACTGGTAACTAATATTCTTTCTTCTCCAAAAAACCCCTTAACTCCAACATGCTACTTTCCTGCACTTGTGTTGGCACACAAGCAAGCCCAGGCAATAAGCAGAAAAATATGCTGCAGAGTTTCCAATCTACCTCTATGTTGTTTGTTTGTTTGTTTGTTTGTTTGTTTAATTTAAGGTATACTTTTGTGTTAAAAGCATGGGCTTTGGGTTTACTCATAAGTGGGTTACGATCTTGACGTTGCTTTTCATTACGTGGGTCACCCTGAGCAAGTTTCTATGTCCATTAGCTTTAGTATACTCATCCATAAAATGGGGATAGAAATGCATTCCTCACAGATTTAATATTAAGATTATGTGAAATAAAATACTAAGCATAGTGTAGAGTGCTTAGTGAATAATTAATGAAAAGAAGCTATTATTTAGGGTAGAGTTTGAAATTAAATGCTCTTCATTTATTTTAGAATTGATAAATGAAGCTAACATCTCAGGGAAGGAATGAGAATGTACTATTAGAGAATACTGACCCATCCTACCCCTAGGATGCCAAAGTCCCTTCCTATCCCTTGGTGGAAATATTCCTTGCACTACATTTTTTCATGTCTTGCAAGGTTCAATCAATACAAATGATTTAATGATTAATTTATTGTGTTCCTCAGTAAAAGCCCTACATCAACTTCTTTAAATGGAATCTCATTGTATTGTAGACAAACAACAAATTGGCAGCAATCATTTAAAGGGGAAGCACAAAGCGTTCTAAACACACATACACAATCAAAACCAATAATGAAAAAGAAGCGCCTTGTACTATTTTAAGAATGCAAAAGTGAAGGGATTAGTTAGAATACTATAGTGTTGTATGAGTTGCTGAGCCGCGTAGAAAGATTATCTGGGCCAGCAATGCTCCTCTGTATACTGACATCATTCATGACCTTTCCATATTGCTCTATGAAGACATGAGGAGAGGGTTTTTCCAGCTGTTAGTATTAGGAATAGTTAGTTGTGTTCTTCTTTGACGTATGGTTTGTTTTTATCTCAGTGACTGTAACCATCCTTCCATTGGCTTATAGAGCTCCCAGAAACAAATCTGTGTCCTCTGCATATTCTGGGATGGCATTTTTGTTTTTCATGTTGTGTATGTTTCATTTTTGGACCTGTGCTTCTGTTTCTACCATTGTCTACTTTGCTTCATATTGTCCACCAAATTATAAAATGGATGACCTAACTGAATGTCCATGCATCTTTTTAAATGCCTATTAGTATATTTGGAACAAGGTGAAGGATATATAAACTGATACATAAACAAATACTGAAATTACGAGAAAAAGGATATTGGTAAGGATATTCCTGTTCTCCAGTGCTACAAACCAGCTTTGTAATTGGTTACTTACAGCAGTATTTGTCTTCTAATTAAAACAAAATGGGCTCTACCAGTAGCTATTCCAACCAGAGGTTTGTTCTGTTGCTCAGTGGTTAGCGCTCCCTTTCTGAGCGTCTGAGAGGGCTGGTGGGCCTCCTACCTGAGGCTGTAGGAGGGGATTCAGAGAGGGCTCTGGGAAGGTTCAGTTGGCCACAGGGTGTCAGTGTTGCTGCACTGGAGAGCGGCCTCTGGAACTTGTCTTTGGCAGCAGAAAATGCTGCCTGCTTTCCTCACACAATTAATTCTTAGGTGAACCAGGATGAAATAGCATTCATTAGACTTTTTTTCCTGCTCCAGAGAGAATGTATAAGAACTCTCTTTGATATATGCTTTCCCAGCTGTTGTGAGTGTTAATTTTAGGCAATAGAGGAAACGGCGATTTTTAAAATTAGTTTTCTTCATCAGGAAGCTGTCTCGATGGGATTCTCTATCTAGCATCACACCAACAGAGCCTGCTGAGACAGCCAAGTGCCTTGACCAAATCCTGGCCTTTGGTGCCTGACAGATTTGGGTTTGTATCTGGGTACTCTTACCTCTACCACACATAGTTACTAGCTGTGTGACCACAGACAATTTGAAACTTTCTGTACCTCGGTTTCCTTGTCTCCAAAATGCAACTTATAATACCTATTTCAGAGGAATGTTGTGAGAATTAAATTGTGTTAGGCATGTGGAGCAGAAGCTCATAATAGGTGCTCAGTAAATGAGAAATATTATTGATAAAATGTGAGCTATCTGGTAACTCAAAATATATCTTACACATTTTTTCAGTGTCCACAGAAACTAGGCAATGAGTGAGTGAGTGAGAGAGAGAGAGAGAGAGAGAGAGAGAGAGTGTGTGTGTGTGTGTGTGTGTGTGTGTGTGTGTGTGACAGAGAGAGAGAGAGAGACAGACAGACAGACAGACAGACAGACAGAGAGGAGGGAGAGAAAGAGGGAGTGGCATGAGCTATAGTGTGCTAGTGATATAGGCTCTCAGGTGACATGCACAGGAAGCATAGTACTCCTAATATATCACATGAGACAGTTTCTGAATCTGTATCCTAACATCTCTTTTCCTGCCTGACAGTTCTATAACTTTCATCTAGTGATAGTCAGCACTCTGAGATGCTCACTCATGACAGACAGCACAACATAGCACAAGGAGCAGCCTCTCCCTATGACCATAGCTCACCAACCCTGGGCTCTAACACGGTTTGCATCACCTTTCTGACATTCTCTGGGGGGAGGCAGCCTAGTCAAAGGAATGTGTGCTTTGGAGTCAAGCGTAGATAGGAATTCCAGCTCCCGGACTTAACTAGCTCTGTAACCTAGAATAATTATTTACCCCTTCAGAGTTTCACTTTTCATTTGTAAAAAAGGGGGATAATGACATTTAATTATTAGTGGTTTTTATTAGGGATTAGATAACATAGTACAAGCAAAAGCACAGAGGACAATGGAAACTGAAGTTCCTGGTAATTCTCTCCTGTGGCCTTAGACATATGCTACCAGGACTGCTCAGTATGATGCAGAGATTTGGTTCTCTAGACCTGTGGGATCTCTTGGAACCATTTTGCTTCAGAGATACATAGAAGAGGAAAAATACAAGTTGTTTTAAATGCATTAAGTTGGAGATGTGTGTTGGATAGGTAGGTGGAGCTGCTTACCAGACAGTTGGATATATAGGTATATAGCTTTGGAAGAACTTTTGGTGGAGATTTGGAAGTCTCCCGAATTCATCAAATTGCACTTAAGCAAACAACTTTCTTCTTGGTCTTCCCTATACCACTGCCCTCCTTCAACTCAATTTAACACTTGCTAATTGCGAGACCTTATTTTCTTTCAGAGAGCCTTAGGCTAGATGGTGATATATTGTCTTTCTACTTCACTCAACCATTCTTTCTGGGAATCCTTGTATTATTGCCCAGGTATCACTGAATATGAAATCCACCTGGAACTATGAAATTCTGTGCCATAAGCTATGACTTCCTGTCTCACCAAATTTAGAAGTTTCAGACTGAACATTCTCTAGGTTGACCTAGGATATGATATTGTTGTAGAATCTTAGAGGAATTCTGATAGGTTATACATAAAAAATATCTTGTTTTACAGAATTAAAAACTGAGGCCCAGAACATCTCATCAATTTTCCCATCTTAGGGCTTAGAGCTACTACATCAATTGACACTTTATTTATAAGGCAGGAGGTTATGATCCAGATGGTAGTCCAAATACCTAAGAGGCTCTGATTAAAGCCCAGCTCTTCTCACAAGCCAGCTATTCTAAGGCTTGAAGAGAAAGTCTTCACTGACTTCACACACATAGAACCCTTAAATACTATGGGTCATTGTGACGCAGACTTTGATTTGTCATGGGATAAAAAAAATCCTGGCCTTCAAATATAGTGCTTAATCAATGAAACACAGTTTCCCTAAAGTAAGAATCAGATGGATTAAAACTATGCTGGGCATCCTATATGCTCTTCCAGTCTTGGCCAATATTTCCTAGTGCGATATGGAACACTAGTCCTTTGGGATGCTTAGTTAGAAAAAAAAAAAAAGCAGAATGTACTCTTAAAGGTTCATAATGAAAATTAGCATATTAAAAGCTCCAGTTCTAAAGAAATCTGCTCAAAGTTTGGACTTAGTTCAACTCCATATCTCCAAATCATAACTTACCATTGTAACTTAAAACATCTATTAACATCCCACAGAATAACTGTTTTATGAATTATCTTACTTTATATTTCTGACTTAAACACTATTCTGGGTACTTTATTGGTTTTCATCCTTAATCCATGCAATCAGCCATTAACATAGACATTGTTTAAGATTATTTTATGATAAGGAAAACAAGAGATTAGAAAGGTAACAGAGTTTTCCCAGCCTCTCACAGTCAGTATGCTCTGCTTTTCACTTTATGTTTATGTTTTCATATATCTACCGTATGTCCTTCCTCTGTGTCTTCTCTTAAAATGTTCTCAGTGTCTGGAATTTTAGTCTCACCATTCCTGGCTGAGATATTTCCCTCATCTCTATAGATCTAGGTTAGGAATTTTCTGAGTTGTGTTACATGTTTCTCTCCCATGCTCCCATATCATTGTTTACCTCTATGTTAATATTTCCCACTTTATTTTGAAAGCATCTATTTATGTACCTCCTTTTCCCAATAACTTATAAGCTCCTCAGGAACAGCTTCTATGTCCTCAATCTTCTCTGTATTCCTATTAACAAGCTCAGTGCTAATCTTACAGTAATTTCATATTTATTAAAACTTCTTGCATAGAGGTTCATTGTCTGTGTTTCATTGAGTTGAACTGACCTGAACTGAAGCCAGTTTTCTCTATCTTCAAAGCCTCAAACATTTTCCATTATACATCACTGCCTCCCATTCCAGCTGTAAAAGTTCTATTATGTTTTGGCTCAAATAAGCAATGGACCTATTTTTGCTCCCATGGTAGTCGGTAATGCTGTGGAG
The DNA here is from genome assembly GCA_028627145.1 of Eidolon dupreanum. Lineage (NCBI taxonomy): Eukaryota > Metazoa > Chordata > Mammalia > Chiroptera > Pteropodidae > Eidolon > Eidolon dupreanum. Next base: position 36,232,421 of record CM053502.1, read on the forward strand.
AATTATAGGGAACAAATCTGGGAGAAGAATAGACACCTAAACTTAAATTTATAGTACAACGAAGATTGCATTAGCAATCTATATATAAATCCCTTACTACTGGGCCAGAAGCAAGGAAAGCTCTCAGTAAATATTAGCTATCATTTAAACTATTATATTTTCAGAGAACGGGTTCAGACATTGGCAATAATACTTTTGTTTCATGTCTTGAGTTAAAGATTAAAAGGTAAACAGGGTCAAATACAAGGTGACAGAGAGAGACTAGGCTTTCTGTGGTGAGCACACAATAGAGTAGATAGCTATTATATTATGAGCCTGTATACCTGAAATTTATATAATGTTATTAAGCAATGTTACCCTAATAAAATTAATCAAAAGATTAGATTCCAGAATTTTTTGTTGATGATTACCTTATCTGGATAGATTCAATCTGAAAGTTAAGATTTTAGTGCTCAGAGTGAACATAGGTAAGTCAGAAGCCACTGGTAAGGCATTCTGATATGGGCAGGCTTATTCTCTCTGACTGGGCTACTGACCCACACTGGACACTATGGTCTGTAATGGGGGCATCATTAGGACTTAGACAGAAGAGTTCTACCTGAAATTTAAGTTAAATTTTCTTCTCTTCCTACCTTCCCACCCATGTCCATCACTATCTACCCATGAGGAGAACAGGAGTCTAAAGCTTAAACTTGCCCCCCCCTTTTTTTCCAACTTTGCCATTATAATTCTTAAAGAATAGATTTATATAAGGTTATACTGTTTGTGTTTTTATGCATCTCTTTCCATTGTATTCAAGACTTTGAGGCATGCTCTTCTCTCCCTCACCTCCTCTCTCCTTACATCTGACACTAAGCCCTGAGGTTTTATTCATAAATGGCCCCCAACTTCTATCTCTGGCTTGATCATAAGCTCAGACTCTCTGAAAAATTGGAAGAGGCTTCTGACTTATCTTCTTGCCCCTGATCTTGTTAAAATAAATCGTTCCAGTTCCATGCTTCAATATTTCCCATGAATAATTGGAACTATTCAACTTGACAAGCAAAATTCTTTATACACTCTCTCAAACATTTCTATAGCCAGATTTCATCATTTGCATCCTTCTCCCTGTCCAGATACCCAGGTGCACACTGAATTTATTACCATTGCCCATTCTTTGCTTCTTAACATTCCCACTGTCAGGAATTCTCTTCTTCTTCATCTCTTTGGCATTTCCTACTCACCCCTCAAACATCCCTTCCTTTGTTCAGCTTCTTTTTCTCCTTGAAAGCATTGTGCATTGCTGTTCCTCTGAGTTTCCACTGCACACAGAGCCCTCTCCTTTCTTTAACTATAAGGAGAATTCTGGTGACATATGAAGGACCTTTTGTTGCAGGAAAAGGGTGGTCAAAAGGAGTACTTGGCATGTGACGCTCTCTTTCCTCTTCTGTGGCTGGAATGTAAAATTTAGGTTCCAAGGCCTTTTTCTAGGAAGTTCCCAAGACTGAGGTGACTAAATGGTACCAGCTGGGTACCATGAGGGAATGAGATAGGGCAAATCAGTTATTTGAGATTGAATCTAGGCTCAGTCTTGGAGTTCTCCTCTTGTTTGCTTTTGATTCAATTATTCCACCTGGGGTCTATTTTAGCTCCTTTGATTAGGCAGAGGTTCAGACAAAAACCATGGCAAATGACCAGGGTACATATGGTTGGCATCTTTTATATTTTCTCAAGAGTTTTAAGTGATGAGCAGGGATTTGGAACCCTGGCTCTATCATAATCACACATTACAACACCCAGCATATTGAACAATATTTGTTTTTGTTTTTGTTTTTGTTTTTGTCTTTCCTTTCCTGTTAGAGTTTGAGTTCTTTGTGTCCAGAGTCTAGAGCATATTTGTCCTTGTTCTAGTTCTGTCCTGGGCCTTGTAGCTATCTCAGCAAAATGGAGCAGAGCTAGGCTGATGCCTAGCAGTGTGGACTTTGGAGATAGCTTAGGTTCAAATCTTACCTGTATCACTTAATGGGATGTACATCAGACAGGTTATATAAGCTTTCTGTGCTTCAGTCTCTTCATATATTTAGTGAGAAAATAATAGTATCTTTCCTACATTGTTGTTGAGATGATCCAATGAGCTAATATATACATGGGAAATTTGTGCTTGTCACATAGTAGGCATTGAATAGATGCTAGTTATACATAAGTCTTCCAGGGCATAATATTTCATCACCATAGAGTAGACACTTAATAAATGTAAACAAATAATAAAACATTGGATGGAAAGATTTTCAAGGCCCTGTGTAAATTGGCTAGAGGCAGAGTGGCATTCTATAAAGAGCATAGATTGGGAAACAGAATGATGCATTTGAATTACAGCTCTGCCACCTCCTACTTTCATTAAAATAAACAAGTTATTTAATCTGTTTCAGTCTCAATAATATCTTTTTAAATCCTAGATGTGGGTATTATTTTCACCTCCTATTTTACTTGTGTCCTTGCATAGTGTCTGGTAC
>CM053502.1:36235412-36276641 GCA_028627145.1 Eidolon dupreanum
GTAGTGATGAAATTCCAAAAATATAATTTTACAGTTTCCATGGATGAGAATTAAAGATTCTGGACACAAAATACTGTACTTGGAAAGTATTTACATTAAATATACAAAGTTTATATTGCATATATAGAAAAGGATAAGAAAAATTACTAGTACCCTAGCATATATTTGAGCAAAGCAAATAAAGACCTTTTTAAAAAAATAGATGAAAAAACACTAAAATTTTTGATCAAGCAAAAAATCAAGTAAAAACAGGCTAAAATAGTAAGATACTCCCTACCCCATAACATACTTTTCTTCAGCAAAATAAGGGGTATAAGGTGGGGGTGCAGGATGAATATTCAAATACTACTAGAGGGTAAGCAAATTGACTCTACATAGCAAGGCCTTTGGAATTTTATTCCCTGTGACTCAGTAACCCCACTCTCTTTGATATTCATTCCAGCATTATTTATAAGGCAGAAAAATTGGAACCAACTTTGGTACCCAAACATGGGCTAGCATTTTGGTTATTTCAGTCAATTGGAAACTTCTTTGAGGTCCTTTAGACTTATAGTTGAATCACATACATAAACATGAATTATATCCTGTCTAATGTTATTCTATGATTCATCTATACTAGATCTGTCTTCCCAGTCAGTCCCATATCATGCATATAGATGGTACCTTCCCTGGAGCAAGCTAATGTCTAGATCTGCCAATGTGGAAATTGATCTGTGGTTTCTGGTTTCTCAGCTTTTTCCCAAAATATTACCCAGTCAGCAGGTAATGTCTTGTTAGAATTAAAGCAGATAGTCAGAGGGTAATGTGTATATCTGCCCTGATACCTAGCATTCCAGTGTTTGCCATTCATCTAGTTAGGCAAGCTACAAATCTTGATATCTCTCAAGATCCCAACCCCCCATTCAATCCATCAACAATTCTTACTGATTTTAGCTCTTAAAATTTCTCCAATCTGCTTACTCCTCTTTATCACTACCAAACTCTGTTCCATTATCTTTTTTTTTTTCTAGATTACCACTAACTGGATTTACCTACCTGCACGCATTATCTCTTCAATCCATTCTCTATATTGCAGTTGGAAAAAGACTTTAAATGCAAATTCAAATGTGTTACTCCCCTGTTCAAAACCATTCAGTGTCTCCCCATTACTTTTGGATGAGTTTTGGCCTTAACACAACCTATAACCTGCCTTTACCTGCCTCTCCATCTCATTCTCTATGCATTTCTTTCAGTCCTGCATCCTGACAGGATTCCTTCCAGTACACCATAGAAGCCATGCATGTATTGGAACACTTTTCCCTTATATAGAGTAAAGGGTAATGCTAGTATTTTCTCCTATGTCCTAGGAACCATTTCTGTGTTTTCATGCCACATGACACCTTCAGTTCCTTTGTCAAGGATTACCCTCTGGTTACTGTGGCCACTTTGCTGGCAGGAAATGCCTGTGAATTTAAGCTCCCCTCCCACAGGGGCCTTTAACTAATGGCTCTAAGTGGGAGTTTGAAAGACCCTCAAACTTGTCACGGAATCCAGACAATTCTGAGGCAAGGCTTATAATCAATCCAGAGCCCTCTGAGGGGTCTGGCCAAAGCTACTCTCTGCATAGCTGTGCCTTAGATCACATTGTTGCTTGGCTTCTTCCCCTTCTCTGTCCTATAATCCCAGCTTATACCCATCTCTCTGTGATTAATCTTTAGTGTGGGATCCTATGTCTTGGGGCCTGCCTTTGGGGAATTCCATTTAAGACACCTAACAGCTTGTGCTCAGTCTTTAAATCTCAGATCAAATGTCACTTCTTAGGAATTTCTGACTATCTAAAGTTCTCCCTCCATCTACTTTAACTGATGAAATTCTCTCCATAGCACTTCTCAATCAACATTTTATGTGTTGGTGAGAGCCTTTGACAATAAGCCACATAAGGAAAGGACTGTGTGTTTTTGCTTATCATTGTGTCCCCAGTGCTTAGCATAGTAGCTTAAAAATAATCAAAGACTTATTAAATGAATGACTAAAAGTTGACACACTGTAAGTGTGATGAACATGATTATAATGACAGATGAAAACATTGCATTATTCGAACTATTTTTATTGAATAGCTGCTATATACCGAGCACGGAAGTAGTAAATGTGTTTTCATATTGTCATGTTAATGGTAGGTACTCAGTAAATATATGTGAAATGAATAATTAATATATAATGTGTGAATGAGTTGTCCAATGAAAAATTACAATATAGTTGAAAAAAAATAAAAACAGGTATGGAAAAATTTTTGTAAAAGCTCAGGATTTGTTAACATATCCCAGAGGTTAAACTGTTTAGTTGATCTTAAAGTTACCTTAACTAGGGAAGAATTTATTCTCTTTGAATTTCAACCAGATGGACTTTTGCCAATGTTATCTAAACATATTTAGCTGGAACTAAGGTAGCTTTAAGAAGCTAAGACTCATTATAGCCCACTGTTTTGTGCCTTCCGCCTTACTTCTGAGGTTTTCCTTGGCACAATCTCCTTTTACAACAGCTTAGAATTGAAAACAGTTCAAGGTTCATAATTTCATAGCTGGTTTGTTTTTAAAGGGTATAGTGAGGTCCTCAGTTTGACAAACCTTAAGTTGTAAGATCTTATACCCATATTTGAGGGTATTCTGATTGCTGAGGGTAAAATAAGCATGTTAAAATGTAAGATGAAGTTTTTCTCAAGTACAGACTAGTTTTGAACTTATTGGTTCTTACTCTAATTTCTGCCCCTCCCCCAAAGTTATAAGAATGAGCTCTTATCTCATAACACCCTTACCTTATTACAATAGCTCTTACCTTATTACAGCCCCAATCCAAGAATTTTTTTTTTTTTAGTGATGATGGCTTTTTAAAAAATTTTAAATTAAGTTTTTTTTGGGATAACATTGGTTATTATAATTATATAATTTTCAGGTGTACATTATCATTTGACATCTGTATATTCTATTGAGTGTTTACCACCCAAACTCCAGTTTCCTTCAGCTACCATATATTTGATCTCCTTTACCCACTTCACCCTCCCCTTATACCCCTATATTTGACCCCCTTTACCCTGTCTGCATCTCCCATCCTCCACCACCCCTTACTCTTCTGGCAACCACTAGCCTATAGTCCATGTCCATGAGTCTCTGTTGCTTTTAGGTTTATATCCCGTATATAAGTGATATCATGTAGTTTTCAACTTTTTCTGTTTGGCTTATTTCGCTTAGCATGATTATCTCAAGTTCCATCCATATTGTCTCAAATGGCAGTACTTTGTTTTTTCTTGTGATTGAGTAATATTCCATTGTATAAATGTACCACAGCTTCTTTATCTAATTATCTATTGTAGGACACTTCAGTTGCTTCCATGTCCTGGCCACTGTGTATAATGTTGCTATGAACATAGATGTGCAAATATCTTTTCGGATATGAATTTTCAAGACTTTGGGGTAAATATCCAGTAGAGGGATTGCTGGATCATATGGTAGATCAATTTTTAGTTTTTTGAGGAAACTCCATACTGTTTTCCATAGTGGCTGTACCAATTTGCAGTGTCACAAGCGTGCATGAGGGTTCCTAATAGTCCACATCCCCTCCAGCATTTGTTATTGCTTGTCCTGTTGATTATAGCTGTTCTAACAGGTGTGAGATGGTATCTCATTGTCGTTTTGATTGGCATTTCCCTAATAGCTGGCAATGTTGAGCATCTTTTTCATATATTTGTTGGCCATTAGTATGTGCTCTAGGGAGAAGTGTCTGTTCAGGTCCTCTGCCCATTTTTTGATTGGATCATTTGGGTTTTTTCGTTGTTGTTATTGTGTTGTATGAGTTCTTTGTATATTTTGCATATTAGGCCCTTATCGGAGGTGTTGCTTGCAAATACATTTTCCCATTCGGATCGTTCTCTCTACCTTGTTGACAGTTTCTTTTGCTGAGCAGCAGCTTTTTAGTTTGATATAGTCCCATTCATTTATTTTAGCTTTTACTTTCCTTACTTTTGAGGTCAAATTCATAAAATCCTCTTTAAGTCCAAGGTCCTTGAGTTTTGTTCCTGTTTTCTTCTATACATTTTATTGTTTCAGGTCTTATATTCAGGTTCTTAATCCATTTTGAGTTAATTTTGGTGTATGGTGATAGACAAAAATCTAGTTTCATTCTTTTGTAGGTGGTTTTACAGTTTTCCCCACCATTTATTTCCTTTCTCCACTGTATGTTTTTGGCTTCTTTGTCGAAAATTATTTGCCCACATAAATATGGGTTTACTTCTGGACTCTAGATTCTGTTCCACTGGTCTGTTTGTCTGTTTTTCTGCCAATATCATGCTGTTTTGATTACTGTCACTTTGTAGTATAATTTGAAGTGGGGCAGAGTGATGCCTCCAGCCTTATTCTTTGTTCTCAGGATGGCTTTGGTAATTTGGGGTCTTTTGTGCTTCCATACAAATCCGATGATTTTTTGTTCTATTTCTTTAAAAAATGCGGATGAGATTTTGATGGGGTTTGCATTTCATCTATATACTGCTTTAGGTAACATGGCCATTTTAGCTATGTTGATTCTTTCAACCCAAGAAGATGGAATATCTTTCCATTTCTTTGTATCTTCTTCAACTTCTTTTAATAGGGTCTTATAGTTTTCATTATACAGGTCCTTCATTTGTTTTGTCAAATTTATTCCTAGGTATTTTTTTCTTTTTGTTGCAATTGCAAAAGGAATTATTTTTTCCACTTCTTTTTCTGATGCTTCATTATTAGAATATAGGAACGTTATGTATTTTTGAAAATTGATTTTGTATCCAGAGACTTTACTGTATTTGCTCATTGTTTCAAGTAATGTTCTTGTGGAGTCTTTAGGGTTTTCTATATAGAAAATAATGTCATTTGCAAATAATGACAGTTTTACTTCTTCGTTTCCTATTTGGATGCCTTTTATATCTTTCTTTTGCCTGATTGCACTCGGTAGGACCTCCAATGTTATATTGAATAACAGTGGCGATAGTGGACAGCCTTGCCTTGTTCCTGATCTTAGAGGGAAGGTTTTTAGTTTTCACCATTAAGTATAATGTTGGCTGAGAGTTTGTCATAGATGACCTTTATTACGTTAAGGTATTCTCCTATACCGATTTTGTTGAGTGTTTTGATCATAAATGGATGCTGTTTCTTGTTGAAGGCTTTTTCTGCATCTCTTGATATAATCATATGATTCTTATTTTTTAATTTGTTTATGTGATGTATCATATTAATCGATTTACGTATGTTGAACCATCCCTATGCCCCAGGGATGAAGCCTACTTGATCGTGGTGTATAATCTTTTTAATATGTTGCTGTATTCGGTTCGCTAGTATCTTATTTAGGATTTTTGCATCTGTGTTCATGAGAGATATTAGTCTGTAGTTTCTTTTTTTGTGTTATCCTTACCAGGTTTAGCTATCAGAGTAATACTGGCCTCATAAAATGAGTTGGGAAGTATTGCCTCCTCTTCAATTTTGGAACAGTTCAAGGAGAATAAATATTAAATCTTTGAATGTTTGGTAGAATTCACTGGTGAAGCCATGTGGTCCTGGACTTTTACTTTTTCGTAGATTTTTGATGATTGTTTCAATTTCCATTCTGCTGATTGGTCTATTTAGATATTCCAGTTCTTTTTGATTCAGTCTAGGAAGAATGTAGTTTTCTAAGTACTGGTCCATTTCTTCTAGGTTATTATATTTGGTGTTACATACTTTTTCATAGTATTCTTGTATGAGCCTTTGTATTTCTGTAATATCGGTTGTAATTTCTCCTCTTTCATCCTGGATTATGTTTTTTTTTGTGTTCTTTGTCTTTTTTTTTTTTTTTTTAGTGAATCTAGCCAGAGGTTTATCAATTTTATTAACCTTCTCAAAGAAGCAGCTCTTTGTTGCATTTATTTTTTCTATCTTTTTTTCTGTTTGTTTTCAATTTCATTTATTTCTGCTCTAATTTTGATTATTTCTCTCCTTCTATTGACTGTAGGCTTCATTTGTTCTTCCTTTTCTAGTTTTTTTTTAAGATGAAGTGTAAGGTTATTTATTTGGGCTCGTTCTTATTTTTGGAGGTAGGCCTGTAATGATATGAGCTTTCCTCTTATGATCGCTTTTGCCATGTCCCAACAGTTTTGATATGTTGTACTATCATTATCATTTGTTTCTGTGTATCTCTTAATCTCTCCTTTATTTCTTCCCTGATCCAGTTATTCTTCACTAGAATGTTGTTTAATCTTCACATATTTGCGGTTCTTCCTGATTGCTTTCTGCAGTTGATCTTAGTTTGAAAGCATTATGATCAGAGAATATAGTTGGTATGATTCCAACCCTCTTATATTTGTTAGGCCCTCTCTGTGTCCCAGTATGTGGTCGATTTTTGAAAATGTTCCATGCGCACTAGAGAATGTATAAGCAGCTATTTTGGGATGGAAGGCTCGGTAAATGTCAATTATGTCCAGGTGGTCTAATGTGTCATTTAAGGATGTTATTTCCTTATTGATTTTCTGTTTGGATGATCTGTCCATATGTGATAGTGGGGTATGTAGGTTCCCTGCTATGATAGTGTTTTGGTCTGTTTCTCCCTTTAGTTCTGTTAGCAATTGCTTTACATATTTCGAGGCTCCCTGACTGTGAGCACATTAATGTGTTATTTCTTCTTGGTGCATGATTCCCTTTATCATTATGGAGTGACCCTCAGTATCTTTATTTACCTTTTTCATTTTGAAGTCTATTTTGTCTGATATTAGTATTGCTATTCCTTCTTTTCTCTGAATGCCATTTGCTTGAAATATCATTTTCTACCCTTTCACTTTGAGTCTATATTTGTCTTTGGAGCTGAAATGGGTCTCCTGGAGGCAGCAAATGGATGGGTTTTGTTTTTTGATCCATTCTGCAACTTTGTGCCTTTTTATTGGTGAGTTCAGTACATTTATATTTAGGGTGATTATTGAAAGATGAGGTTTTCTTTTAGCCATTTTATCTTTTATTTTCTGGTAGCTTGGCTTTTCCGTTGCTTACTTGTCCTGTGTTTCTGTTTTCTTTATTTTAGTTGGCTTTTGTGGGTTTTGCCTCTGGTTCTTCTTGTTTTATGTTGTATGCTTCAGTTCTGAATCTTTGGTTTGTGGTTACCATTACAAATATGTAAAGGATAGTTTTATTTATTTATATATATATATATGTATATAAATACATATATATATATATAAACAAACATATGTACACACACACACACATACGCATACAGTCATCCCATTTTCTTCTGCACGTGTCTTATTTCCATTCTCCTTTGCGAATTTGGATCTTTGGATACTCTCCTTTTTAGTCATTGTTTTCTCAGTTTGTCCCTATGTATGCTGAACATTGATTACTATCTTGTTATAACAATTCACTTCTTATTATTTAAGCTATAATGCCCTGTTCTTAGTAAGGGTTCTGCTCCTCTGCTTCTATTTGCCTAATAGTCACTTTACTCCTAATTATGTATTTTTTTTTGGTAGTTATTTTGTTTTAGATGAACTGACCCCTTTCAGTGTTTCCTGTGGTGCAGGTCTTGTAGTGGAGAATTCCCTCAATTTTTGTATGTCTGGAAAGGTCTTATTTTCTCCTTCATATCTAAAAGAGAACTTACCTGGATACATTATTCTAGGCTGGTAGTTCCTTTCACTTAGTAGTTTAAATATTTGATTCCATTCCTTTATGGCTTGTAAGATTTGTGCTGAGAAGTCTGACGATAATCTAATGGGTTTTCCATTATAAGTTACCATTTTCTTCTCCTTGGCTGCCTTGAGAATTCTATCTTTGTCATTGATTTTTGACAACTTTAATACAATGTGTCTTGGTGAAGGCCTTTTTGGGTTGAGATAACTGGGTGTTCTGTTGACTTCTTGAATTCTAATCTCCAGCTCATTCTTTAGATTTGGGAAATTCTTGTCCACTATTTGTCTGGAAATGCTTTCTAGTACCTGCTTCTTTTCCTCACCTTTGATAATGCCCATTATCTTATGTTTCCTTTCCTGATGGTATCAGCTAGTTTTTGTATTTCTCTTTCATTATTTTTCATTCTTTGATTTCTCTCTTCCTTCTGATTTATTTCTAGATTTCTGTCTTTGATATTACTGATCCTTTCCTATATTTGATTGACTCTCTTCCCCAAGCTTTATATTTCATTTTTCAACTCTTGCAGTGTGTTCTTTATCTCAAGAAGTTCTATTTGGTTCTTTTTGAGGTTTCAATCTCCTTGCTAAAGAACTCATTCTGCTCATCTAGTCGATTTTTCAATTTCTGAAATTGTTGATATGACTCATTTTGGAATTCACTGAGTTTTTTCAGAAGTACCATCCTTAATTCTCTTTTATTTAAGTTGCATATTTCTGTGCTGTCAGATTATTTTCTGGAGATTTTTCTCTTTCTTTCTGAGATGCCTATTCACCTTGATTGTTCATGGTGTTTAATGGACTATTTTTCCCCCTGGGCATTAATGGAAGTGTATTCTGCTGTTTTTCCAGAAAAAAAAAAAAGATTTATTTTATAAAAATCTCTCTTTAGCCTGTTGGAAAGAAGGCACTTTTCTTTTGGTTTCCAATAGGTGGCATCTAAGCCTCTTGGATCCCTGCTTTATATAAAGCCTTAAAAATGCCTTTAAAATTTTTTTTCTTATAGATATTTAATCACGCTCACTACCCTCAGTTTCAGTTCCTGTTAGTGTCAGCAACAGTCTCGGCAGTGTTTGCTCATATTCCCCTGGGGTACCGCAGTGATGGGTCTTGGAGGGTATGGGGGGAGAGGCCCTCTAGCTTGGGAGTTGGGGGCTGCAGCTCAGCCTCAGTTTTGTAACAGGGGCTGATAAAAATCAACTGTTGTTTCTCTGTCCTATCTTCTTTGTCTTCTGCCCTGATGCCTGGGCCCTGATGCCTGCTGCAGGAGCTCACTGCAGTCCCAGGCAGGGCTGTTCAGGGTAGTCTCTGCACCTTCACCCCTCCCCCTCCTCCTGCAGGGAGCTCTGGAGGCTGCGAGAGGCAGCTTCTTTATTTCTCCCATTCCACCTCCTGACACACGGGGTTCTGACCTGTGGTAGCTCTTAATGCACAGATCCCACACTCAGACATGCTGGTGTGCAGTTTGGGTGTTTTTTGTTAAGTTTTAGATGTTCAGCTTGTTGTTTCAAGGGGAGAGATCTTGAGACGTCTCTCACTCTACCATGTTTCCACAAAGTATCCCAATCCAAGAATTTTTAATTGGTTTTTAGATGAAGGGATTAACACATTTATTATAGTGAGATGAAACTGAACTGAACTAAAGGTGTTGAGGATAAATTCCAATGCAAAACTTGTTGAAAATTTTATCTGGACTTTATACTAAGAAAAGAGAGCATTTGGCCAGCTGAGTAATTAGTAAATGCTTTGATTTATGCTCTATTTTTATTTTTTAAAAATATTACTCAGAATATGTTCCATAACACATATTTCAGTCATAGTATCAGCAAAAATTGTTGGGCATATAGCAAATGTAGCACATCATTGTGTTAACCTAGACAAAAACAAACAAGAAAACATCAAAAATTTCATAAAACACACATCAATTCCACTATTCTTCAGTTTTTAGCTATCCCCTCAGTAACTCAACCTATTCCAACTAAAGGAGGCTTAAAAGCATTTTTTTTTTGAATTGTGTGTAGGTTTCTGAGAAGCACTGTAGTACAATGGCTAAGTGCATGAACTCTGTGGTTTCATATCCTACTTCTGTACTATATATTACAAGTTCAGAGGCAAATTGCTTAATCTCTGTTTTTGTGTCCTTGAGAAAATCATCTACATTTTTTGGTCCCATGTTTCTTCATCTGAAAGCTGATGATGATAACAGTAACTACCTCAAATCACTTTTTGTAAGGATTAAGTGAATTTAATATATGGAAAGTGCTTGGAATAGTGCCTGCAAAAATAAGCACTAAATTAAAATATCTTTAAATTTTTAAAACTTATTCATTGGCTCACTTTTTCACTGACATCTGTGTGACCATAGAGAAATTCTTTACTATCTTTAACCTCTACTTTCCTCATCTGTAAAATGGACCTAATGGCAAAGTCTCCCCACCTGTTTTGTGAAGACTGAATGAGATAATCCAGGAGAATGTTGTCTTGCCAACCACAAAGCATTTGATCCTTTACATATCAAACAATTAAAAATATTTATTGTATAAATGATTGAGGGAGTGAAGTGAAAGAACAATTGATTTCTATGCCAACCCCACATCATATTCATTGATTCATTTCATAGAAGTTATTGAGTATTTTCTAGGTGCCAGGTGCTATATTAGATACTAGGTAAACAAGCAGTCACTCATGGAGATTTAGAATCTGATGTGAGATACAGATATTAATCAAATAAGTAAGCAATCCATTATATTTGCGATATGTGTTACAAACCTTCTTAAATAGGATGTGCAACAATTAGATTCAGTAGGTACATTTTTCTTACTTTACAGATAAAGAAAGATAGGGGCAAACAGTTGGGACAGTTGTAACTGGACCAAGGTCAGAGTGTTAATTTTTTTTTTTTTTATTAAGACTTCATTATTTTAGGGTAGTTTAAGGTTCACAACAAAATTAAGGTACATAGATTTCCCATAAACTCCCTGCCCTCACACAAGTATAGCCTCCCATTATCAAAGTCTATAGTTTACATTAGAGTTCTCTCATAGTGTTGTACATTCTATGGATTTCGACAAATGTTTAATGACACATATTCACCATTATGATATCATGCAGCATAATTTTACTTCCCTAAAAATCCTTTGTGTTCTACCTATTTATCCTTTCTCCATCCCTGAAACTCCTGGCAACTGATCTTTTTATTGTCTCATTCATTTTACGTTTTCCAGAATGCCATATAGAATCATATAGTATGTGGCCTTTTCGTATCGGCTTTTTTCACTTAGTAATATTAAAATTCTTCCATGTTTTTTAATGGTTTGATAGTTCATTTCTCTTTTTCTTAGTCCTGAAAAATGTCCCATTGTCTGGATGTACCACAGTTTATATATCCATTTGCCTACTGAAGGACATATTGATGAACATTAATTTTTTACATTGAATTTCATGTTGGATGAAATTGACTGATGGCCACCTTTGGATGGTGCCCTATAAGACAGAGTTAAATTCTGTTTTCTGGTCAAAGTGAGGGGCTAATAAACAGATAAAAGAATAGAAAAATAAAACCTACCTCAAATAAAAATATTCATGGTTTCCAAGTTTTGACTACCTTCCACATACCAAACACTTTATATATCTATTATTTAATTCAATCCTCAAAACCATGAATAAGTATTATTGCAAAGTAAGGCTCAAAGGGATTCTGAGCAAGATTGTTTCAAGATCACATGGCCAGAAAGTGCAGCAGTCTACTCGATAATAAAATTAATTCTCTTTGTAAGATAGCAAGCTATTTCTACTTGGGAATTATTTGGGCATAAATCTTAGCCTCAGAATGTACCATCTTGTAGATCCTTAAGTTTCAGAACTAGCTCCTAAATTTTTGGCTGAGGAAGACTGTGTATACTTGAATATACATCTTATTGTTTTCTCTCATTGAACACATAACTTACTTTTGTTTCCTCATGTGAAACACATGCTTAACATGTTGGGATAAAGGGAAAAAGAAAAAAGAAATGATGATTAGGATATCAGAGAGCAGCATAGAGAAATTGGGATGTGAATACAGGATCTTTTTGGTGTTTTGAAATTTCTTAATTTTTTCATTAAGCTCCAAATTAGTAGACAATGAGGACGAAACTTGAGGGAAATCCCCCAAATAATTGTTAGTAATCAACAACATCCTCTTGAGAAGTCCATTCTCTTATAATTTTCAGAGACCCTATTTCCAGAGGGATACCCAATAATATGGGATATCATGTGTTAGGGAGAGTGTTGTGCTGGTCACTCACCCTTGGAAGTCCCTGAAGAAGAGCAAAAGAGAACCCTTATTCTGAAGGGAACCACAGCTCAGCTATGTAAAAGTGGCAGAGATAAATAATATTTCCATTTATTGAGTCATGGGCCAAGCACCATGCTGACTTTATATGTATAATTGTTCACTTTATTTTCTCAATAACTCATTATATCCCTATCTACAGATGAGGACACCAAAGCACAGAGAGGGTAAGTGAATTGTTCAAGCAAGCTGACATTCAGCTCATAGAGATGGAACTGAGAATCAAACCTAGGTCTGAGTGACTCCAAATCTAGCCTTTTTTTCCACTGGAGCATATTCAATAAATACTTGATTAACTAAGAAGGAAGGAAGGAAGGACCCACTGGCAGGTTGTGTTTTATTTTTCCTTAGGTCTGTGGTTTCATTTTTGCCGTACATCTTATATTGATCAGCTGTTGCGCTAACAAATACAAATTTAAAATGCTCCTACAATGTTTAACTTGTTCAGTGATTTCATCATTAAAAGAACATGGGGGAAGGAAGCAAAACTGAAGTTTTCCAAGATCCATTACTATGTACAAACTATCTTTTCTCACATCTCTCTTGAAATATCACTGCCTATTCAGTTTCATGCTATCACGGAAGCAATAAAGCAGCTTTCTGCAAGATACATGGAAAATACAACATTTTCTACTAAAATAGGGGAATTTATAATACAAGACCAAAAGGAAGAGGCATTGTGTGGTAAATTTAAGCTCAGAGAAAAAATTCATATATGTATAGAGATTATATTTACAAACATTTCATACATAAACATTTAAAATGATCATGTAGCTTTTAAATAGAAGAATATGGCAGAATTTGGCCTCCTTGTTAATCAGACTTGTTTGAGCATGGAAAAGTAAAAACAAAAAAACAAAAAACAAAAAGCTCAGAAGCAATGCTCAACTATAATTCTGATTCTTTCTCCAGCTAACTTTAGGAATGCTAGATTTGATAGAGTACAAATAGTAGTAATTATTTTCTTACTGTAAATGACTTACCATGTATGCCTCATTTCCACAGTTATCATGTACATCATAATAGAACTTTTGATTATTTAACTTCAACCTTAAATCTTTCTCATCTATATATACTCAGTGCTTTGGAGTAGGAGATTCTTATTTCAATGGGTAGGTGGTATAGTGTAGATTAGTGGTTTTCAATCATTAGTGATATATCAGAATCACTTCAAGGGCTTGCTGAAACACAGGCTGATGGGCCTAAGCTAAGCACAAGAATTTCTGATTCATTATATCTGGGGTAGGGCCCAAGATTTTATGTTTCCAACAAGTTCCCACATGGGGCTGATACTGTTGGTCTGGAGATGACACTTTGAGAACCACTGATGCAGAAGTTAACTAAAATCAGAGGCTCTAATGTTGAACAGACACGAGTTCCTATCCCAGCATTTTCTCTTGCATGGCCCTGAGATAATGACTTTACCCCTCCAAACTGCAGTTTCCTCAGCTATAAAATGGGCCCAGCTCACAGCACTGTTGTGTAGATTCAATAAGATAATGCATGCAAATTTATCATCACTGTGCTTGGAATGTGGTTAGTATTTTATAAATGTTAGCAAATTTTTAATAATATTTTGTTGCCTTACTTGGCAAAAGATTTCCTACAAATTATTTTCAGCAGCTACCAGCTGGAGAGGAAAATCCAGATCTAGGAAGCACCAGGGCTGAGTAACAGATATGACTTACATTTAGGTCACAGCGAGTAATCAGATTTCATTGTATCTTGGTGTTATGCAGGCTGTATAAGGATAATCTGAGAGACATGCTAAAAATATGTATTCTGGGTCCCATTTCCAGAAATTCTGATTCTGTAGACCTGAGACAGGCTCTAGAATTTGTATTTCTAAAAAATTTTTTCCAAAGCACTCAAATGTGCTTTCATACATGAATATCACTGGTGTTAGCCATCAGATTGCTCTCCTGATATTCAGCTTCCAAGACATTGTTCTCAACTTTAGTTGAACATTAGAAATATCTGGGGAGCTTTCAAAAATCCCAATGGCCAGGCTATATCCCAGACTAATTACATCAGAATCTCTGTGGGTTGGATCCTGACATCAAGTTTTGTTGTTGTTTGTTTGTTTGTTTTGCAAGATCCCAAGTTAGTTACCATGTACAGCCAAATTTGAGAATCATTGTCCTAAGAGAAGGAGAAGTTATTAGATGAAGATACCTTGAGAAGGAGTAACTTTAAAACACTAGGCACTACTATATTCGGCAAAACCTGATATTGATGATGAAGAAGAGTTGCTCATCAGAGGGGATTATAAAAGCATTAATAGTCCTTACAATAGTCCTCAGGCATTAGGAGGTAGGAGAAGGACACAGAAAGAATAGCCACTAAATTATGTTTGCCTGTTTGAAATATTTTTGGGGCTGCCTTTGCCTCCTCTATATCTCAAATAAGATATTTCTCATGTGTTAGCCACACTTTCCTCATTACAAAATGTGAGAAATATTTTTGTTGTTTTACTTGCAATGGGCTAAATACTGTGCTTAGTGTTTTCATCTATGTAATCTCATTAGATTCTCAAGTCATCAGATTGAGATACATATCATCTCTTTCCTTTACAGGTGAAGCACAAATTCAGTCATATAAGTAGTAACTTGCATGATTACCTCAGGCCCCACCCAAGTGTACAACTGAGCAGTAACAACTTCCTTAAAATGGCCTCAAATTTTATTCTTTAAATTCTTCTTCAATATTTGCAAAATGTTTTTGAACAGTATGGGATTAAAATTGAATGTCAGCAGAAGAGAGGAGAGGACCTATTCTTGACCATAGGCAGGAAATCCAGTCTCTTCACTTTCCCTAGGAAGGGATTAAGAATATGGTAGGATTTCACTTATATGTAGACTCTAAAACAAAACAAAACAAACAAATGAACAAACAAAACAAAACAAAAATCGAAAATAGATTCATAAATACAGAGATCAAACTGATGGCTGCTAGAGGAGGGGGGGCAGGAGGATGGGTAAAAAAAGGTGAAGGGGAACGTAGTCAATAATACTGTGATAACATTGCATGGTAACAGATGGTTACTAGACTTAGTGTGGTGATCATATCATAAGGTATATAAATGTCAAATAACTCTATGGCACACCCGAAACTAATGTAATATTGAATGCTAACTATATTTTTTAAAAAAGAAAGTGTCAGCAGTTATGTCCTCTGGTAGCTCTGCTCGCTGTATGTCTGAGAAAGAAATAGTTCTGAAAAGAATATAGCTTTTATTAAATTGATTTGCTTACTTTTTTAGATGTTTGATTGGCCTCATCTTCTAACCATTTATAATATTGGACATAAAAGTAAAAAGTTTTATTGAATAATAAAAATGCTCTAATAAAATAATGTTAATAAATCCTTTCAAGTGCCAGTACAGAAGGCAATTCCATGACAGCCAGGAGAATGGGCCTGCCTTGAGAATGCAATTCTAGTTATGGGATAATATTGAATCTTATTTCTAAAAAGCAAAACAAATGGAAAACCCTTTCATACTTAGACAAACAAAAGAGACACAAAATGATGGCTGTGAGGGATTTATCAAGGCCTTGAAATATACAGACCAAGCTTCAATATTTCCGCTTATATGTGTCCTGCTTGACATTCAAAGCTATCTCAAGTCACTTTGGTGGAGGGTTTTATGAGATATTGAATGGCAGGCTGATTTAAATAGGTCTCTGTAAATATACTTGGTATAAACTTACCTTTCATAAACAATAGCATCATTTTAAGAGGGTTTTCAGATTCATCACAGCCTCTATGGTATTTTCCTTTAATAATGTATCTTAAAAAAATAAGATGTTTAGCTAAGGCTGCTAATTCTTTGAAACTCTAATCATTTAAACTGTCTAGCCTTGTTCAGGGTAATTATTTCTATCCATTATCCATCATGCTAAGAAATGACAGCTCAGGGACAAGGAGACTTTTCAAGCAAATGCTTTAAGACAGTGTTTTAGTTTGCAGGCACTGGCCAATGTTAATTAAATTATATAAACAATGACTCATGTTATAAACACAGTACAGAGAAGCTTGAAAGAAAAAAAGAAGGCAGTTGAATAACGTTAAAACAATTTTATTCTTTCTAAAAGAAAATAAAAGGAACTCTTTATTCTCTTGGCTTTATGTTTGTCTTCCTAAAATGTAGGTGTTGTCAAAATACAGTACCTCTGAAAGTCTCACTTCTAAGAGTAGCAGGGGGATCTTTCTGGATTATATTTCTATAATATATTCTGGATAGGAGAAAAAGAAAAAAGGGAGAAAATTAAGCTCCTTTAGGAGCCACAGAACCATGAGTCAAACCCCTAGACATTTGCAAAGTGGTAAACAAATCTCAATGGATAGGAGATGTAACTGCTATTACTGTAACTGCTAACATACATCTCTAATATACCGCATTATTGAGTATTGAGTGTTAATATCTCTCTAATACACTTCACTCTTTTCTGACAAGTTTTAGAATGTTGCTGTTTTTGAAATGTTGTCCTCTAAGATGGATAATAATCTCAGAAGCAGTGGCATATATAAAAATGTGGAACTATCGCCCACTACCCATTGTTCACTTTTGCTACCCTGAGAAGAAAAATATCTGACAATCTATCAATGTTCTTTAATTTACTGTAAAATCAACAGCTTATCAACCTCCTAGAAATTAATAATTTTGGAATGCTGAATTTACACCTACAAAAAGAAAAGAAGCTGCTAGATAATTCTTACTTTCTATAGATTTCCCTTTGCCCTTTTGCTGTGCCTAGTAGAACCACAGCAAGAATTAGTGCTCCATAAACGTATCAGTGACCTTTACTTTATGAACATATACTGATAATTTCAGGAATTTAGATAATGTAACTTGCAAGCTCCCTGAGGTCAGACACTTTGTGTCATTCATCTTTGAATGTCCTGCTGAGCCTGATGGGATGCTTCATAGGTCTTCACTGGGAGTGAGATATATAGCAATTGTTGCAGCTTGAGCCTAAATGAGATCATCACAAGATTCAAACATGTTTAGAAATGGTAAGGAAGGTGACTACAAGAGCGTATTGTTTGAGGACTCAGTAAACTTGAAAAGAACATGTTTCAAAGGAAGAGAAAATCAGGGACCCACAAGTTAGGTTCAAACTTAGTATTGGAGAAGGGTGATCAATGTCACATCTCTCAAATGGGTTTTTTATTCACCCAATCTCCATTAATTAATAATTGAATCCCAGCTTTCTGACACTCCAATAAAATAATGAGTAATACATAAGTAAACAGATGAATAAACAAATAGCTCTAAATTATGGTATGAACAGCAAGTCCTACAGTGAGAGGAAATAATACCAGTGGCTATAGCAATAATGAACGACAGAGCCTTTGATGAAAAATTCAGCACCTTCAGTGTTTAACAACCTTGACACAGATATCAGTGGGCAGAGGCAGCAGAGGGAACACTTTTGTAGACAGTAGCAGACTGCATATCGATGTGATCAACATCAAGCGCCAGACTTGGGCAGTGTTCTTGATATCTATTAAATGTAGTGTTGGCCAGCTTACCAAGGACACAACATGACATACTAAAACCATTTTCTTACTTTAGTCCACCAATCTTTCCCCTGCCTTAAAGAGAAGAGTATCTAAAAGGTCAGTCATACTATTTTTTCTTATGATAGCAACATTAAATGAAGGAAATGCCATGGACTGATATATCTGGATTTTAGCTAGGTATTTGCATATATTTCAAGATCATCTTATTGATAATATGGGAATATACACCTTCATGATTATGAAATGTTTAAACTATTTACTGTATGTAAAAGGGCTCCAATGTCATAGCTATTCACACAACGGACTGAGGAGACTTGTTAGAAGAAGCTTATCCCAACGGAAGAGGATTATATTGTACAAACTGTGTTAATGACAGGAAGTATAAATGATTTCTAAAAAATGCTTATCAAATAAGGAGATGACTCAAAGTAGAAAATGGTAGCTATTTTAACAATCAAATCAGGTATAAAAGGTTCCCATAGGCTGGACCATTGGGCCAAATCTAACATGATGAGTGAGAAGGTATAAGTGAAAGAGTACTTTTTAAAATATGCTGGGTGAGGTAGTGAGAATTATATGATATATTCAAATAAAATAAAGCTAGTTGCACGGATTTTTTTTGCTACATGCTTAACACTAAGTCAAACTTATTTCTTGAATCTAATAAATTATCCAGTTGCCTAATTTTTAAGAGACTAGTATTTTCTGGGATAATAATATGGATGAATAAAATTTTTGAGTTCTTTACATATGGAAATCAGCTGTTGCATGATGAGTGACAGAGGAGAGGAGGGATAATTCTTAGTTGGGAGTTATTAGGCTATTGAGTGTGAAATTAAAACAAACTATCTGGTATTTTTTTTTTTTTTGTCTCTTCATAGGCATTTGCCTTGGGCAAATTTCTCTCTTTTTTTTTTTTTGAGGATTTTCCAGATGTTGTTTTTATATTGGCTTCTGATTTAATTACATTGTGGTCTAAGAAGATATTCAGTGTGATTTCAGTCTATTTAGATTTGTTTTATGGCCCAGCATATCATCTGATGTGAATGTTTTATGTGCAATTGAAAAGAATGTGTATTCTGCATCATAATACCATTCTAAAATGTCAATTAGATGATATTGATTGTTAGTGTTGTTCAAGACTTCTATATCCTTATTAATTTTCTGTCTACTCCATCAATTAATGAGAGAAGGCATGTTGACAACTCCAACTATAATTGTAGATATCTTTATCTTTTTAGATTTCAGTTTTTGCTTCATGTATTTCAAAGTTCTGTTATTAGGTGCATACACGGTAAGGCTATTACATCTCACTGATAAGTTGGTGGTCCACTTTTAACTATGAATGACTCTTTTTATCTCTGGTCCTATCCCTTGTCCTAAAGTCTACTTTGTTCAATAGTAATAGAGCTACTCTAGTTTTCTTCTGATGCTTACATGGCATATTTTTTACTCTCTTTTAACTTTTAATCTGTGTTTTTATGTTTAACATGAGTATTTTGTAGACCATAACATAGTTTTGCTTTTTTTAAATCCAGTCTGACAATCTCTGCCTTTTGATTAGAGATTTTAGACCATTTTTATTTAATGTATTTGTATGATTTATTTTATCATCTTGCTATTTATTTTTATTTGTACTATGTGTTCTTGTTCATTTTCTTTTTTTCTGAAGAAATTCTTATATTTGTTTTCAGGTAGGTAATGTGTCTACTCTCTCAACCCCTTTCCTGGCTATCTTTAAGATTTTTCTCAGTCATCAATTTTCAACAATTTGATTGGAATATACCTTAGTGTGATTTTTTTTGGGGGGGAGGGGGTAAGGTTTATCTGGTTTTATTTTTGTCTTTTAGCTCCTTACATATGTGGTTTTATAAAATTGATAAAAAATTTAACCATTATTTTTTCAAATGATTTTTTTCCTGATCATCCCTTTTCCTTTGCTGGAACTTTAATAAAATATACATTAGCATGTTTTATATTGTCCCATATATCACTGTAGCTTTAATTATTTTTTAAGCCTATTTTTCTTTGTCTTTCAGTTTGGATGCATTCTATTACCATGTCTGTAAGTTTGCTGCTCTCGTTCTTTTTTTTTTTTTTTTTTGCCATATCTACTCTGTTGTTAATCTCATCCAGTAATTTTAAAACATTTTCAGATATTATACTTCTTACTCTAATTCTTTTTTATATATTCCATTTCTTTATTATGTTCAAAAATTTTTTTAAATCCTTAGTCATGTTTATTATAGTTGTTTTAAAGTCCTTATTTACTTATTTTTTTGGTTCTTAGATTTCTTGGTTTATTTTTGTCAACGTTTTTTCTCCTTGTTTGGGTGAAGTTTTTCTCTGCTTCTTCACATGTGTTGTAATTTTTATTAAATGCTAAATTTGTGGCTATAACATTGTCAAACATATGGATATTGTTGTCATCTCTTAAATATTGTTGAATTTGTTTTGACAGATTATTAAGTCCCTCATAGATCACCTTAATTCTTTTGAGCCTTATACTTAATATTGGTAAAAGGTGACCAAAAGTAGCCTTTACTCTATGCCTTAGACTTACTACACAAACATGACCCTTCTAAGGTCCCTACTGAGAGCCCTGAGTACTCAACAAGGTTTCTCTACTCTGGATGGTTAGATTTTGAAAGTCGTCCAGTTTTGTGTGAGCCTGGAAATTGTTCTACTTAGGGCCTTGTGGTAATTCTTACTGTGGTTGTTATTCTTTATTTGGACTTATGTATTTCCACATTATGCATGTGAAGTTTCATGTTTAGTCAGACTCAGGGGAATCAATGCAGATTTATTAAGCTTTTTATCTGCATAAATCCTTCTTTTCTATTTATATATATACTTTACCTTGGAAATAAAATGTACTTCAGCCTCCCAAATTCTGATGTCTGTCTCCTTTCAGAGAGACCAATGTTCTGTTTAGGCTTCCCCTGTACCTGTAGTGATACAGAAAATGCCTCCAGGTAGAAAATTTGGAAAACTGAAGGACTTACCTTGTTTGTTCTTCTGTATCATAGGTCACATTCCTGTGTTACTTGTTGTTTGATGTCAAAGAATAGTTGTTCACCTAGTTTTTCCATCTTTCTAGTTGTATGCTGTAAGAGCAAATTTGCTACCAGTTACTCCATTATAGCTCGAAGCAAAGTATATAGAATAGGTTTTAATCTCTTATCCTGATGTGAATTTTTCAATTTTTACATTTTCCAGAACAAAAAGATATTTTAAAAATGTATGCAGTTTCTTCTATGTACTTTTGACAGTTCTATTATACCTGTGACATTTATAAGTTATGTGAACTTCATTAAGTTCTCAAACATATCTGTGACTCAGTTACTTTTCTTATAAGATGAGAATAATAGTATTAATCTCATGAGGCAGTAAGGACTAGAAGTAATCAGATATATAAAACCTAGTCCTTAAAGATTGATAAACAGTTCTGTGATATAATTAACAGTCATCGAAACTGTAGCTTAAAAGTAGGCAGAATTTTATAGCTACTTATGTTTGTCTCCAATCAATTTTAAAATAATCTTACTTTTCCTATAAATCAAATGACTAACTATATACAAGTTTAAAAACAGGAATCTCATCTTACTCTATTTTAACTATTCTCCCATATCACCAAAGAATAAACCAGTGTTTCCCTTCTGCTAAAATTTAATTGACTACTCAGGTCAATAACAATTTTATATAGCACCTTTCAGAAACCACAAGGAATTAAAAACTACACATATAGGATCTCTTAAATTTTTCTACACCTGGCACTTGGCCACCACTATATGCCTTGATCCTACACAGGATTCTAAAATGATATTCTAATTTCAAAGCCAAGATACACATGCCATTCTTTTTCTTCATTAGTAAGATACAATACAGACCCCAATAAACCAGCCAACAAATACTCAGAATGCCAAAACAAAGCTTATTTATTGACTTCTGGAATAACTTGACTGACTTACTCTGTTATACTAACAAAAATAAAACCCACTGAGGACAGAGATGTACCCTAGGGCCTGGGAAAGGGGTACAGCAGTGAGAAAGAGGTCAGTTCAATTCACTGCATAAATAATCCAAGAGTGTTTGGGATTGTTGGGATCTTACAGATCAACTAGTTCTATGGTTTTAAACTGTGCTACAAGAATGAAGTGGGTGGGAGTCAGGCAATGGGAAAGGAGAGGTTAAATTGACAGGGCTCTAGACAGTCTCCTTTTTTCATGCAGGATAGGTTTGGTGTTTTATTTGGGCTTTACAGTATCATTTCATTGAAAAAAGAGTGTTGCTGCTAACCAAAATTGTTGACCACTCATGATTTAGTCAAATAACATTATTTTACAAATTGAGAGTAACAACTGAAGGGTGACTTCACACAAGTTTACACAGCTAGTTAGTAACATTGCTAGGACTAGAATTCAAGTTTGTGGGTTACCAGGTTGCTGTTTCTTACAAAGAAAAGGGTGTATCCAAAGGGTAGGTTTTTCAACTGTTTCTTATTTGTTTTTCCCACTATGTTCCAATTTATGTGCTAAGTTCTAGGGAAACAAAAATAAGGTTAATGTCTAATGTCCAATGGAAAAAGAGTGTTGTAAGTGCTTTTTGAATGTAAGCACAGGGTGTTACCCAAATGCAAAGGAGGGAAATATAAATTTGTCTGTGGGTAAGGCAGTAGGTGATATCAGAACATAGTCTTGAAGGATATTTAGATATCTGGCAGAAAAAAGAGGAGAGAATTGTTTTGCCCAAAAAAAGGGAACAATATATACAAAAGCATTGAGATAAGAGAAAGAATAGTGTACCAGGGTTATGATTTCAAAAAGAGATGGGAATAAGAAGCCCTGAACCCTCCTTTTCCCCATGGGCATATCCATTGAACAGCACTGTTAGGACAAAATCCCTTTTGGGCTAATTTAGAAACCAGTCAAGAGGCTCCTGCACCTCAGATGAGCATGAAACCAACCACAACAAAACTGGTAGGAAAAACTTAGACACTTTCTCACCATAATCTCTCTTTTCAGCACAGCATTATCTAGTTGAAAGGAAAGACCCAGCTCCCTTATTCTCCTTAGGAAGGAAATAAAAGGACTGGACCAGACATCCAATGTTCTGATTTTTTTGTAGGGGATGCCCAACTGCTTTCTGCCTTGCCTGAATCTGAGTGCTTTCACAAAAGGATTCCAGGTTGGGAACCTCTGAGAACAAAGATGATAGTTTGAATAGGATGTAAGTACTTGCCATTAACTTCTCCCCACAGCTCGGCACACAACAAGAGGATGAAAAATCACAGACCTCATATTCTTCCTGGGGAGGGAAAGATTTGGTACCTGTATCCAATGTTCCACCTTTTCCAGAGATTGTACAAGGAATTGACCCTGTCTTGACTGTCTCTGAGTGCTGACAGGACCTGTTGTACTCTAGGTGACTAGAGGATGCTGACAAGAAATATGGCAGTTTGGATTAGCATGCGAGCATTCACTATAGCCCCTCCCACTGTCTTAGCACAGAGCAATAGGGTTAAAAATCCCAGCTTCCACATTCCCCCTGGAGAGAGAAAGAGTTGAACTATGTGTATCCAATGTTCCAATATTTCAGGGAGCTGCCTAAAGGACTGGCTTCCTTCTCACCTGTCTCGGAGTAGTGAGTGGATCTGACTTACTCTAGATTACTGAGGACTGCTGGGAACAAAGGTGAAGATTTGGACTAGTACAAAATTACCTACCAGAGTTCCTCTTCCCAGCTCAGTACAAACATGTTCAGAAATGTTTCCCAGTCCCTGGCTTATTCCTGGAGAGGGAAAGAAAAAAACTGAAACATGCCAATGTTCAGACTTTGTCAGGTGGCTGCCCAAGAGAACAGCTTCAGTCTCATGAGTCTCAGAGTGTAGATGGACCCAGAATACTCTAGATGCCTGGAAGCAACTGAGAACGCAGAAAGAGCTTAGGCATGATGCTACTCCAGAAGATCCATGGTACAGTAGACAGACACCAGAGGGAGCAAGAAATTATGAACTCCTAAAAAAAGGAAATACAAAATGAAACCAGCAAATCTCTCTACTTGGGAATTTATATATGTAAATCCAGAGAAGATACATATGCAGAGGTTTGAGAGGCTTCCATAAACTCTGATCAAGCTGAATGGTGAAGGCTTCTTCTGAATGAGGCTATGAATACTGGGAGAGGTGGCTTTCTTTTTTTTTCCTACTGCACAGATACCAACACAAAGCATAGAATGAGTGAATGAATGAATCAATCAATTAAACATGAATAGAATGAAATTGATTCTTATTCCGTATATAAAACTCAACCCAAAATTGATTAAAGACTTAAATGTAAGATGTAAAACTGTAAAACTACTAGAAGAAAATAGGAAAAGTGCCATGACATTGGTTTTGGCAATAATTTCTGGGACATGACATCAAAATCACAGGTGATAAAAGCAAAAATATGCAAAAAGGACTACATCAAACTAAAACTTTTACACAGCAAAGGAAACAGTCAAAAGAATGAAATGGCAACCTACAGAATGGGAGAAAATATAAACCATATATCTGATCAGAGGTTGATATTCAAAATAAATAACAAATTCCTGCAACTCAATAGAGAAAAATAAATAAATTACAACATGGGCAAAGGACTTGAATAGATATTTTTACAAAGAAGCCAACAGTATATGAAAAGATGTTCAACATCACTAATATCGGAGAAATGCAAATCAAAATTACAATTAAATATCACCTCACACCTATTAGAATGGCAATGTAAAAAAAGTTTTGACAAGGATGTGAAGAAATTAGAATTCTTATACAGTTAGTTGATGGGAATGAAAAATGTCACAACCATTAAGGAAAAGAGTTTAGAAATTTTCATACAATTAAAATACAACTTCCATATTACCTAGCAATTGTACTTCTGGGTATTTATTCAGAATAATTGAAATCGGGGTCTCAACTCCTATGTTCATTGCAATATTATTCACAATAGCTAAGATGTAGAAACAACCAAAATGTCCACCGAAGGATGAATGAATGGATAAAAAAAACATGGTATATACAGAAAATGGGATATTATTTAGCCTTTTAAAAAAGAAGGAAGCCCTGCCATATCTGACAATGTGGATAACCCTTGGGGACATTGTGTTAAGTTAAATAAGCCAGTGACAGAAGGACAAATACTGTGCAGTTCCACTTTTATTAGCTATCTAAAACAGTCAAAATTCAAAAAAGCAGACAGTAGAATGGTGGTTGACAGAGTTTGAAGGGAGTAGAAAATGGGAGTAGCTGTCTGCAGCGTGTAATTTCAGTTATGCAGGATAAATAAGTTCCATAGGTCTGCTGTACAACATTATTCCTATAGAGAAAAATATTGTATTGTATACTCAAAATTTTGTTAGGAGGGTAGATCTCATGTTAAGTATTTGCACCATTAAAAAAATTGTGTTCCAGGAATGGCAAGCAGATTAGTGAAGCATGAAAGTAGGCAAAAAGAGAGGGAGTAGCATGAAAGGTGACAAGTAAACAGTGGTCAGGTCTAAGAGGCCTTGAATCTCTTAGCTCAAAGGAGCTGAGGAAGCAGCCACAGCCACCATCACTGTGCCAATCAATCCATTTGGCCTCACTTCCCTCACAGGTTCTAATCACTTGCTTGTAAGGAGCACACCCTCTTTCTAAGCCACTGCCTCTGCTCTGCCATTCTTAAGGGACATTTCTCTAACTGCCATCTATGACAACTGATTAGTGAACTATGGAAAGAGACTTAAAAAATGCGTAACTCAGACATTGGTTTCCATCGACTCTTTCTCTGCCCAACAGTAAAAATATTCAACAAGGAGAAAAATATTTAAGAAATTTGTACTTAGAGACAGTTTATATCAGCTGAGCATGGGTTCAGATCTTTACCTATACCATACATGAGGGAAATATTCTGAACCAGAGCTCTGCTTTTATACTACTCTTGATATGAAAACAAAATTAACAGCAATAAAAACACAGGTGCTAAAGATAAAAGTATTAATATAATCTGAAATAGAATAGTCTTATGTAGATCATGGCAGTAATGTTATTATTGCTCCTAGTGGAAAAACATTCATATGCATATCTACACACACAAGTAGTTATGCCTGTAGTGCCAAAGGCAAATTATGATGAGTTGAAAAGTTTTCTCTTTTACTCCTGCCTCATCACAATTCTGGTCTCCAGAGGGCAATGTGCTTTTGGTTAGACATACCTGGGTTCAAATTTCAGCTTTCCTTCTTGTTAACATTTTAAGAGACATGTTATGTAACCCTTGACTTTCAGAGTTTTTATCTACAAAACAGAAATAATAGTTCATTTTTATTTCTGTGAGGTAAATTAAGTTTATTTAATTTCAAATATATATTTTATTTTGAGTTTTATTTGGACGTAGACTGTACATCAGAAGATTTTACTATGTTTGTTCTGGGACTTGTAACTGAGAGCAGGTCAAAACTAATCTTATCTACAAGACTGACTCTAGAACCAGTACACAAACCTCTGTTTCTGGTGATTGTGTGCTAATGTAACTGACACATTAAACCTGGCACATTGGAAGATAGAGCTGAAGGAATACTACAACCGTCAGTACCATTAGAGGTAAAGCTGTAATTTAAGTGAGAATGCCATGACTTGGCCTGGCACCAGGGGCAAACAATGAATATATTACAATATCTGAATCCTTTGCCTAAAAAGTAAAAAAGGAAAGAGAGAGAAAGAGGAAGGGAGGGTAGGAGGGAAGAGGAGAGAAAGGGAGAGGGAGAGAGAAAGAAAAAGAAAAAGAAAGAAAGAAGGAAGGAAGAGAAATTAGCTGTTCACTGCTGTATAAACCTTAGGTAATTACAGATTCTAGAATTCCTTAAAATTAAAATAAACATCATTAAAAAATGGAGAAAAGTAATAAGAGCTATTTGTGGGGCCCCTGAAGTGCTTTTTAGCAGACCAGTTTAGCCGAACTGTCAAGATCATATCTCAAATCATGTTAATGTGAACATTTATCACTCAAACCTCATTCCTACTTAGCTAATTGAAGCCATTTAAATTAAGCAGCAGGACAATTTAGGCTAGATATAGGGCTTAAGACTTGTCAGTGAAGTTCAAAATAACTTATTTAACTCCTCGTTCCCATAAGATTGTAAAATCCTTGTATTGGAAGGGATAGTACGGTGCCAGTAGCTTAATCTCCAACCCATACAGAGAAAACCCCACTATAATATCCATCTCTGTGCTTTGCCAGAATTTTCTTGAGTACTTTTGCAGATACAAAACTCAGTAATACAAAAAAAATTTTTTGTCATTTCTGTTAGAAGGATTTTTCTGTACTTTATATGAAATTTCTTTATTTTTCACTCCTTTCCTTTGTTTTGGTTTTGGCTCTGGACCACAAGACACTCCTCCTCCTAGGCAAGCACCTTTTGGATGTCTGAAGACATTGCTCATACCTTGCTTGGATCTTCTCTTAGCTAAGCATTCTAGTTTCCTTTGATGTACTTCATAAGATATAGTTTGCATGTTAACCTCCTAGTTGTCCTCTACATAATGTAATGCAGTTTCTCTGTGTTTTTTCTTAAAAACAATGACCTTACATAATAGAACATGTCGTTTTGACATATGACCTCATAAATACACCTTATTTGTTTGTTTTATATTTTGTTTCATTTGTCTTTAGTTCTTATAGTGACTTGTTTGATTACCCATATTTCTGGACAAATAAAAATCAGCTCTTGGGTAAGTGAGCAGTTATGTTGCATATCCTAGATTAATGCTCTTTAAAACCAATATAGAATTTTTCTGAATTAATAATCTAGTCACTAGAAGAGAAACAAATTAATAACAGGAGAAATTAGCATAGTTTAGTTTAGTATAATTGATTTTTGAATATTGAACCAGCTTTGCATCCCTAGAATAAACCCGACTTGCCCTTAGTGTATAATTTCTTTTATTGGTTTTACTATACTAGCTGATTTCTATTTGCTAGCATTTTGTTCAGGATTTTTTGTGTTTATATTCATGTGGGATATTGTTTCATAGTTTTTTGGGTTTTTTTTTTTTGAACTTTCTTTGACTAGTTTTAGTATCACGGAAATATGGGCTTTTTAAAAATGAATTTAGAAGTGTCTTCGATTTCATGGGAGAGATTTTGTAGAATTGAAGTTAATTCTTTAAAAGTTTGATAGAATTTTCTAGAGAAATTAATCCTTATCTCATGCTATATTCATAAATTAACTCAAAATGAATCATAGACTTAAATGTAAAAGGTAAAACTACAAATCTTCTGAAAAAAGACATAGGAGAAAATCTTCATGACTTTGAGGCAGGCAAAAATTCCTTGGGTAGGACACAAAAAATACAACTTACATTCCCTTGTGTGTGTTTGACAGTATCCCTAATAGTAAATTGAACCCATTTATATTAGAATATTTGATTGATAAACTGATGGATTAATTACCTGATGTATTTATATTGAAATAGTTATACTTTTGATGAAAGTTTAGGTCTGATTTCAGGACCAAGCATAGGAAAAATAAGGAAAACAAAAATTTAAAGCAACTATTATCTCCAAGAAAAAAATATAATTTGTACAATATAGGAAATGTAATTTTAATATCTAAGTGGCTCTGATATGAACAATGATTTATTGTTATATATACATTGACTATTCATTTAAAGCCATTTATAGCTATGCATCTGAGGAGAGTGAAAATAGAAGAAAAATAAGATTGGTAGGAAGTCAATAAAAAAGCAATATAATCATGTTATTAGAGGTAAAAATCTTAGTACTAGATTGAGGATACATGTGGCATAGGAAGAACTATGGAAGAGCAAAGAGGAGTGAGGCATGCGACTTCTACTTAAAAAAAAAATTCTATTAGTAATATTTACCTTCAGAATACAATGAACAGTTTTTACTTTGATAAAAATAAACATTACATTAAAAAAGAAGCAAGTGGGGAAGGGAGGGATGAAAGGAAAAGGGGAAAGAAGAGAAAGAGCACTATAGTAAGTTGCTTCATTGTACAGACAACGAATGTAACCTTGCAGGAAAAATGAACGTAAACTAGCTGAATATTATGCAAATGGTATTTATTACTTGTAATAAAAATTCAAGTGACAGCATGTTATAGTTGTAAAAGAATCTCATATAACTTAGGCAAAAGTGAAGATGCTTGCTAGATAGTTTCACATGTATCACTATCAATAACCAAGGCATTAGAATGTAAGATGCATATACAGAAACTAATAGTAATATTTAACCCTTATTGGCACTTACTATATCCCAGGCAGTTGTCCTAAATACTTATTTTTTTTTAAAGTTAAAGCTTCACCCAACCCTAGAGGTAGTCAGTAATTGATTAATAATAATATTGTTATTATTACCATTTTACAGGTGACAAAACGTGTCCAAGGTCACAACTATGAAGTGATATATCCAGGATTCAATCCCAGGCAGTCTGACTTGATATTTCATGAATATCAAGTGGAACAAAGCAATATTTCTAATATAGTTTATTCATTTACACAATATCTTATAATATATATGATTAAGCAAATTAATACATGAAATATTAAAGTAAACATCTGATTATATATCATTGGAAGTTTATTTAAATAAGCTAAAAGCATTTTGGTTGGTGGCAAGTAGGAAACATTATTGGAAAAGTCAGAGAATTTTATTCATCATTGCTATATTTAAGAAGCTTTCCCTGACCAATAGCCTAGTTTATGTATTTCTTATTATATGTTTCCATAGCATCCTATATTTTTCCTTTATGACAATTTATTATAATTCGAATTTTATTTTATTTTTATTAAATTTATTAGGATGACATTTGTTAATAAGATTATAAATTTCAAGTATACAATTCTATAATACAACATCTGTATATTAAATTGATGCATACCACCCAAAGTCTAGTCTCATCCTGTCAGCTTATATTTGCTCCCCATTATTCTCTTCATCTCCCCCCCCCCCACTCTTACCCCTCTGGTAACCACCATACCATTGTGTCAATGAGTTTTTTTGGTTTGTATTGTTTGTTCATTTGCTGCTTTCTGTTTTATATCCCACATATGACGAAATATATGGTTCTTTCCTTTTCTATCTGACTTATTTTGCTTAGCATTATACTCTCAAGATCCATCCATGTTGTCACAAATGGCAGTATTTCATCTTTTCTTATGGCTGAGTAGTGTTCCATTGTATGTATGTACCACATTTTCTTTATCTAATCATTCATTTAAGGGCATTTAGATTGTTTCCATGTCTTTGCTATAGTGAATAATGCTGCAGTGAGCATAGGGGTACATATATCTTTACGAATAAATGTTTTCAAAGTTTTCAAGTAAATATCCAGAAGAGGGATTGCTTGATTGTATGGTAGCTCTATTCTTAATTTTTAAAGGACCTCCATATTGTTTTCCATAGTGGCTATACAAATTTTAAAATTACCTTGTAAATGTCTAATTTTCTAAACTGGAAGTTTTACAACGACAGGTACTTTACTTATTTATTTTTACCATGTTGCTTAGTATTCATTACAGTGGGTGTCACATGGCACATATTTAACATTTGCTAAGTAAATGAATCAAGAAATATGCATTATGTAAATGCAGTGATTTATTTAGTGGTGGATTTCATAGTGGGCGTCCATGTACTCATTGAGAACCAGGTTGATTGAGTCTTCCGACTTCCATATATGGCTACCAAAGTCTCCTTGAACTTCTAAATCCAGCCAACAACTAGGGGAGGAAGAAAATAAATGAATGAATGAATGAATGAATGTGTATATGTGTTGCGAATAAGAGTGAAGAGGACAGATGTTATGACCCTGGTCTAGAAGTGACATATATCATTTCTGCCATATGTCATTTTCCAGAACTTAGTCTAATGACAACACTTATTTGCCAACAAATAAACAAAACCTAGTTGTCTACATTGGAGGAAAGAATTACCTGTAATGAATAGCTAGTTGATACCTGCCAGTGTATGAGAGTGCTCATTCTATGCCTTGTTAAAACAGAATAGAACCAATCTTTCTAAACTTTGCCAGTCTGAGGGGATAAAAGATAACCTGTTTTATTGTAATTTGTGGTTTTAAAAGTCTCTAAAGAGGTTGAACGTATTTTATATATACTTTGGCCCTTTGTGTGTCTTCTTTTGTAATTCCTGTTAATGTATTTTTTCTCAGGTTTGCATTGGATACCTTTATTCTTAACCTCTTAACATATGCCTCACATCTCTCTTTGGAGTCAAACTTAAATTAGTCTAATTCTAAAGCATATTTCTTTAGCACTGAAATGACCAAGAGAAGTTAAATACTTATTTCCAAGTCCTATAACCTTGAGTGTTGTCGCTTGAGTACTGGAAATTTAAAAACAAATATAAAATAGTAGATCTTGACCAACATTGAGTAAGCCATAAACCTGACTGCAAATTTGAGTCTTCCAAGTGTCGAGAAAGAACCCAGATTAATTGACAAGTTCAAAACTAAGTCAAAATCAGGTATGAAAATAAATGGTAAAGGTTAAGGATGGTAATGGAAAAAGAATGAGTTCAGAAGATAAATGAACAGGGTCCTGAACTGTAATAATAAGTGGAGCTGAGTTGGCTTTGGTGTATTTTTATTGGCAGAATAACATACTTAATTTATAAATTTAATTACACCATAGTTTAAAATCATATATTATATAAAATATAATAGCATAATATAAATATATTGCTTTTTCCATGCTTATATTTCATAAAACAACTTTATTAGAACTCTTTACATGCATATTTGACCTAAATGTCTTTGTAATTACTAGGGCCATTTTTTCTCTTTTTCTAATTTTTCTTCAAATAAACACATTTTTAAATACTACAAGCAATATTACCAACATTTTTGTATTAATTCTACTGGTTTAGAAGTTTTACAACTATTTCTACTATTTTGGTGGTTTCCTGTGAACAGATATATTTAAAATTCTGAAGTTAATTTATTTCTTATCCTTCTCTGTTTATCAGTTAAGTTTATATTTTGGGTGCATTTAAGAGAAAACTCCAAATAGCAGCAGCTTAAACAATGTAGTAGTTTATTTATCTAACAGATAAAATAATTTCAGAAATCAGTATTAAAGGGTTGATGGGACAGATTCATGGTCATTGGGTACCCAGAACATTTCTATTTTCTGATTTCTCTGCCTAAAGTGTGATTTTCATCTTCAAGATCAGGTTATTATCCAATATGGCTGCCAGAACTTGAGCTATCATACTTACATTCACTGACTAAGGGGAAAGAGGTGATTTTCCACCTAGTTGAATAAAATCTCCTTAAGAAATCTTCCTGAACATCTCAGACACAATATTTACTTTTCAATTATAGGATATTGATTCATAGGTATACCTAGCCTCTAGAGACAGTTGGGAAATATGAAACTTTAGATAGTCACATTGCCAAACTCAACATATATTTTTTAACTAATAAAAAGGGAAAAATGGAGATGATATAGGCAATTAGTAATTTCCATAGCCACAGCCTAAAATTAGAAACTTAAGACTATCTTCTATTCAAATTCTCTCCTCCCATTTTACATATTATAACTAGTGTTTTGTTTTGTCTTGTTTTTCATTGTTTTTTTTTTCTTAGTCTCTTTTTTTTTCCTTTCTTTCTTAGAGTCAATTCTTATTTAGATTTATCACCATGTTTTAGGGATTTCTTTGTTCATCACTGTTTCTTGTTTCTCTCTGTTACCTTCAAACTAAATTTTTTCTTTCTGAGGTACCTGTTTGTTAGTAGTTCTTTAGAAGAGGTGTTTGGATGGAAAACATTTTTAGACTTTATATTTCTGAAAATCTTTATTCTTATTCTTCAATAGTTGTTTAGTTGGTGTTATCGAAATTCATATATTGAAGTGCTACCCTCCAAGTCGCTATTTCAAAACAGGGCCTTTAAAGAGGTAATTAAGATTAAAGAAGGTCATATCTAAAAGGGCCCAAATCTAATATGACTTGTGTCCTTATAAAAAAAGAAAGAGGCTGGCACAGAAACAAGACTATGTGAGGACACAGCAAGAAGGGCTCAGGAAAAACTAAACCTGATGACACCTTAATCTTGGACTTCTGCCTTCCAGAAAATTTCTCAAATTTATTTGAGAAAATAAAGCCACTTACTCTGTGGTATTTGTCATGGCAAATTAATACAGTAGGGTATAGAATTCTAAGTTTTTGTTTTTGTTTTTCTCAACATTAAATCTGTTATCTTCTAGTATCTATATTGCTAACTGAAGTTCTTATTGTTCTGTTATAAACCATCTGCATTTTCTCTTTGGTAGATTTTATTTCCTCTTTTTTCTTGATATTTTGTAGCCTTCTATGTAATATCTCATAAAGATTCATATATTTCTTAAATTATTAAAAATTATCAGTCATTAACTATTTATCTATGACTTTTCCTCATTCTCTTTATTCTCCTTTTTCTGCAATTTCTAATTAGTATATATTACATCTACTCTTTCTTCTATATTTCTTAATATCTTCTTTTTGGATAATTTTCTGAGATCTATCTTCAGGTCAACTAATTCAACCATCTTATCTATAGTTTAATACTTTCAATTTTTAATTTCAATTATTTTACTTTTTACTTCTAGAATTTCATTTTATTTTATAAGTTTACTTGTACTTTTGTTTCATTGTAATATTTTTATCTTAGGGACTCTGCTCATCCTTTTTTAAAATAAAAGCTTAAGTTTTAGAATAGTTTTAGGTTTACAGAAAAGTTACAAAGGTAGTAAAAAGTTTTTCTAATCCCTCAGACATTTTTTTATTGTTAACATCACATCTTATTAATATCTTAAACATAACTAAAATATTTATTTTAAGCTCCTTTTTAATTTATTTTATTATTTCCAGATACTTGGGTTAGAAGTCTTTCTGCAGATTGGATCTACTTATCTTCTTTTATGATGGTATATTTCCTCATATTCTTTACCATTTTTATAAACCATAAACTATTTTTCAGTGAGAATTATCTTGCTTGGTTTTCCTAATTGTGCTCTGGGTTGTGGAAATATAACTGTGGGTGGATTTCCACTCGTTTTTTCCACTCATAGGTTTTTCAGGTTTTATACTTCCCCCATTTCTCAATGGGATTTTGCTTAGTATGAGCTATGCAAATTTAGATTTTTTTTTTTTACTCAAACTCTGCTTTAGTGTAGGGTTCTAAATTTAATAGGTGAGTCTGTTTTTTTTTTTTTCACTTATTGATCAAAGTAGGTGATAAATTTCCAGGATGCTTTGACAAATAAGTGGAAATTTTATGTACATAAGCACTCAAATGGGAAAATCCATTACCTGCACATAGCAAAAAGCCTAGCTCCAACTTTGCCCTGTGCATGAGGTCCTCTAATTTTGTGAAAACATTAAAATTCCAGCTTCTATTTTTATATTCCTGAGGTCATGCATATATTTTAAATTTATTATTTATAGTTTGTTCACCCTTTCTATTTTTCATATTGGGGAGTTAGAAGGTAGTTAAAGGTGGTTTAACTCATCTCTGTCTGCTCAATTCATCTCAATAATTGGATTTTCAATCTACTTATTAGTTTAGAGATATCTCTCTCATCTACATAAGAGTATAGCTTGTACGACATGATGGTAAAGAAAATCAGAAAAACATCTTGATCTAAAATTTTGATCTAAGTGTATTAAACATATAAATGAAGTGTGGTTTAAGATGGTTTAAATTCAGAACATAGAAATAGAGTAGGTGACTAGCATTTGACTAACAACATCCTGAAAGCTTAGTAACTAATTTAGCTATTATGAATAAGCTGTAATATTGCTAAATTGTTAATTCACAAGAACAATGACCAGGTTTGCATTTTTCACTGCTTTATCCCCAGCACCTAGGATGTTGCTCAATAGGTGCTCAGTAAACATTTTTGACAACTCTAAGCAATTGTCTTAAATCACTCCTTATCCTTCATCTCATTTGGCACTGGCTATCCCATTTAACAATTTCATTCCTTGTTTTCTCATTTCTATATTTACTGCATTCTATAGGTCAGTTCCAAGCTGTTGTCTTCTTGGCTATAGCTGTATCTCCTCTCTAAAAATAATTCTTGACTTTTCTACCAATTGCAGTGCTACATACAGCCATATCTAATAGTTCTAGGTCTTCAATATGGCCTCAGGGATCTCTTTTCTTGGTTCTGCCCCTTTGAACAATCATCTACCGGTCATATTATATTTATAATTGAGACTCAAATACCTAGATGCAAAACTACAGAAGTCAGGAGGAGGTCCTTCATGTTGAAATTTAATGAGACCCAGAATGTGACAGTTGTTCTAATTTCATTAATGTAGGAAGATTAAAGCTTTTTGGAAGTCTTGCCTAGGTATACATATGAAAAGAGTATTAAGTTTATTAACATCTGGGGTTCAGTTGCAGAAAATAGAGACCACTCTATTTTAAATAGAAAGTGATTCAATACTCAAAAGTAGGGATTATAACATTGTTGAAGAGGCAGATCTATGAGCATGACTCCTTCAAACCACCATAAAATTGACCTTCCATGAGAACTGTTACTTCTGCTATTATAAAAAAAGCTGGAGCATCAAGAATCGATTGGGCCAACTGTGGGTGCCAGAATCTCATTACTTTACCCTTCATTATGGCATCTGCCATAGCCAATTGCTGATTCCAAAATCACATCACCTTAGCTGCAATCTGGAGATGAGGAAGCTGCTACCCAAACTGTTGGCTGCTAGGTCAGACTGAGCCTGTTGGTTCTACAATAGAGTCAGACCAGAAATGGAATTCTAGTTCTCTTAAATTTTAGTTATGTAAACATGGAAATAATTGTTTTACACATCTGAACCTCAGTTTCTCCATCTGTAAAATGGAGATTCATAATTTATAGTTTTCTTGTAATAATGAACTCCTAAGAAGAGTGTCTGAAATATAATTGATATGCCAAAAATATTAGTCATCTTCCTAAATTTGGCTATGCCCTAAGCTTGCTTTCTGAGTAAGTCAGTTTATATGTGCTTATATTAACTTCCTCAGCCAGAAATGCAATTGATGATACTTCCTTGTTCATTCCATAGGTTTATTGTGAGAATCTGGAGAGATGGTATATATAAAAATACAAAGGGCTGTGAACTGTTAGGTAATATTTTTTATAGGCTGATTGGATTACTGTGACTGATTTGACCAGGTCAAAATCATTTCTTGTATGTTTGCATTTCTTTCGCTGACAATATATCAAGTCAGTCAAAATTGTTAATGAATTTACATATGGGTTTGCATCTAAAAAGATAGATAATAAAATAGTAAAGAAATTATATCTATGAGGAAAGCTTAAAGGAGTAAAGATTATTTATGATGGATCTTCAAACATAGACAGGCCTTGAGTCAAGAAAACCCAGTATCCGAATACTGATGTTTACAAAACCCAAATGAGGGGGATAATCAATCACTCTACAAGAGGATTTTTCACCCTCCAAAAAGATTCTCTTTTACACAGGGGATATCACAAATAGAAATCAATTAATTTTATAAAATTTAATTTGCTCGAAATGTTTCAGAAAAAGAAGGTCCATCTGTCTAAATGCCTCTCACAGTAAGGATGGTCACCATCTGTTTTCTAATCCCCAAGGGGCAGCAAATAAGGGATTGAATTCTAAAATGTGAGGTTTAAGTTGATCTAAGGAAGAATTTCCTATTTATGTAGTTTTGTTAATCATAAGTGTAGGTTAACAAAGGCAAGTTAGGGAATTTACCACATGTCTCCAAAACAAAATGACTCTCTTTGCTTTCTCCAGGAAACTGGCTTAAGAGTGAGCCTATCTAAAGACTAAGGTGGATGAGATGACCTTTAAGGCCCCGCAGGCTCCAACGGGCTATGGCTTCTCAGAGTGCAGATAGTATTCAGAGCTGTTTGTGAAAAGCATTAGGAAAGATCTTGCCATATGGAAGAGATTCACAATTTGAGATTGTGTTTAGAAGATATGTAAATATAGAGGTAACTGAAGGACTGGAAGACATCTCTTTAGCAATATGCTTTCTGAAACCCAGGACACCTGTTTTACCAAATTACATAGAAAATCTGGAGAAAATATACTTTCTTGTAAAGATTTTCCTGGAGATTTCCAAGACTTCCTGTCTTCATGGTTAGCCAACCCTATAAGCACATAAAGGTATAGAAACAAGAAAAGAGAAAAGAAAAAGAACATTTTGTGAATTTTAATGTTTAATGCCAGAAACTCAATTCGAATTTGACTTTATTCATTTGTTTGTTTGGTGATTGGTTTAGTCTGATGAGATAATAAGTGTAAGGTAGTTGATATTTTCCTCCATAAAACATTCTTTTAGCACTTCTAGTGGTATGCTGGTATACATATGTAACAGTAGGCTCTCTGAGGGGGAAAAACAAACAAGTAAATGAAAACCCTGATTTGCAGTATTTGCCAATTTCCTTGGTGTAAATTGTTCTACCACAGACAATTTCAAACTACAAACAGGATGGTAGTAAATGCAGAGCTGTAAAGAGAGGCACACAATCAGTTCTCATGAATGGGCTCTAGCATTCAACTGTACCTTGTGACATTTGCCAATTTCATTATTGCATTGTAGCCTCATACATGCCCTATTTTCTCAGTTTTATTGTAAACAGAAGTCTCTGGCTCTTCTGCTTAAGTTCCTTTTTCTTTCTCTACTTCATCTCTTTCTTCTACTACTCCTACCACAATGCCTGGCTTTTGTCAAGTGTTTGAATAATATCTAATGAGAGAATGACTGAATGAATCAAAAGAGCTTTTAACCCATTTCCTATTTAGAAAAGAGTGCAGCTCGCTGCCAGTGTTAATTTAATTTTATATAAATACACTCTTTGAGGCTGAAGCAAATCTGACTGGTTTTCAATGTGAAAGTAAAATATAAAAATTGTTCTCGAGACATAAAACTTATTAATGTCTATGCTCCCTATCAGGGAGCCCCAAAATATGAAAAGCAATTGCTAGCAGAACTAAAGGGAGAAACAGACCAAAACACTATCATAGTAGGGGATCTAAATACCCCACTGTCACATATGGACAGATCATCCAAACAGAAAATCAATAAGGAAATAACATCCTTAAATGGCACATTAGACCAGCTGGACATAATTGACATTTACAGAGCCTGCCATCCCAAAATAGCTGCTTATACATTCTTCTCTAGTGCACATGGAACATTCTCAAGAATTGACCACATACTGGGACACAGAGATAGCCTCAACAAACATAAGAGGGTTGAAATCATACAACTATATTTTCTGAACCTAATGCTTTCGAACTAAGATCAACTGCAGAAAGAAATCAGGAAGAACCACAAATACATGGATATTAAACAACATGCTAGTGAAGAATAACTGGGTCAGAGAAGAAATAAAAAGAGAGATCAAGAGATACATAGAAACGAATTATAATGACAGTACAACATATCAAAACTTTTGGGACATGGCAAAAACGGTCATAAGAGGAAAGTTCATATCATTACAGGCCTATCTTCAAAAATAAGAATGAGCTCAAATAAACAACCTAATGCTTCATCTTAAAAACTAGAAAAGGAAGAACAAATGAAGCCTACAGTCAGTAAAAGGAGAGAAATAATCAAAATTAGAGTGGAAATAAGTGAAATTGAAAACAAAACAAAAAAAGATAGAAAAAATAATGCAACAAAGAGCTGGTTCTTTGAGAAGTTTAATAAAATTGATAAACCTCTGGCTAGACTCACTAAGGAAGAAAGAACACAAATAAACAAAATTCGTGATGAAAGAAGGGAAATTACGACTGACATCTCAGAAATACAAAGGTTCATACAAGAATACTATGAAAAAGTATGTAACACCAAATATAATAACCTAGAAGAAATATAATAACCTAGAAGAAGTACTTAGAAAACTACATTCTTCCTAGACTGAATCAAAAAGAACTGGAATATCTAAATAGACCAATCAGCAGGATGGAAATTGAAACAATCATCAAAAACCTACCAAAAAGTAAAAGTCCAGGACCACATGGCTTCACCAGTGAATTCTACCAAACATTCAAAGAAGATTTAATACCTATTCTCCTCAAACTCTTCCAAAAAATCAAAGAGGAGGCAATACTTCTCAACTCATTTTATGAGGCCAATATTATTCTGATACCAAAACCTGGTAAGGATAACACAAAAGAAAGAAAACTACAGACCAATATCTCTCATGAACATAGAAGCAAAAATCCTAAATAAGATACTAGTGAACTGAATACAGCAACATATTAAAAATACACCATGATCAAGTGAGCTTCATCCCAGGAACACAGAGATGGTTCAATATATGCAAATCGATTACTATGATACACCACGTAAACAAATTAAAAATAAGAATCATATGATCATATCAATAGATGCAGAAAAGCCTTCAACAAGAAACAGCATCCATTTATGATCAAAACACTCAACAAAATCGGTATAGGAGAAAACATAATAAAGGTCATCTATGACAAACCCTCAGCCAGCATTATACTTAATGGTGAAAAACTAAAAACCTTCCCTCTAAGATCAGGAAGAAGGCAAGGGTGTCCACAGTTGCCACTGTTATTCAATATAACATTGGAGGTCCTAGTGAGTGCAATCAGGCAAGAGAAAGAAATAAAAGGTATCCAAATAAGAAACAAAGAAGTAAAACTCATACAACTCAATAACAACAAAAACCTAAATGATCTAATCAAAAAATGGGCAGAGGGCCTGAACAGACACTTCTCCCTAGAGCACATACTAATGGCCAACAAATATATGAAAAAGATGCTCAACATTGCTAGTTATTAGGGAAACGCCAATCAAAACCACAATGAGATACCATCTCACACCTGTTAGAATAGCTATAGTCAACAGGACAAGTAATAAATGTTGGAGAGGATGTGGAGAAATAGGAATTCTCATACGTTGCTGGTGGGATTGCAAATTGGTACAGCCACTATGGAAAACAGTATGGAGGCTCCTCAAAAAACTCAGAATTGATCTACCATATGATCCAGCAATCCCTCTACTGGCTATTTACCCTAAAGACTTGAAAACCCATATCTGAAAACATATTTGCACACCAATTTTCATGGCAGCATTATTCATGGTGGCTAGGATATGGAAACAAACAAAGTGTCCTATGCTAAAAAAGCTGTGGTACATATATACAATGGAATATTACTCAACCATAAGAAGAGATGAAATATTGCCATTTGCGACAACATGGATGGAACTCAAGATAATCATGCTAAGTGAAACAAGCCAGACAGAAAAAGTTTAAAATCACATAATATCACTTATATGTGGGTTATAAACCTAAAAGCAACAAAGGAACAGGACAAACAGACAGAGACTCATGGACATGGACTATAGGCTAGAGGTTATAGCGGGGTTGGGGAGAAGGGGAGGAAGTGAACAGGGTAAAATATAGGGTTTGGGGGAGGGCGAAGTGGGTAAAGGGGATCAAATATATGGTAGATGAAGGAAACTGGACTTTGGGTGGTAAACGCACAATAGAATTTACAGATGTCAAATGATAATGTACACCTGAAAATTATATAATTGTATTAACCAATGTTACCCTAAGAAATGGAATTAGAAATAAAAATAGAAAGACTGTTCTTGGAGTTATTTCTAAAAAGAACTTGTCTATAATCCTAATATTACAGAAATGTATAAATAAATTGGATTCAAATGAATCTCTGGCTTAACAACTGTTAGTGAATGATGTTGACATCATGCATAGGAATGCTACGTTTTCTAGGATTTGACATTTTCAGTGATTGAAAATTACTATATTTTGTAAATGGAAATACCACTATTAAAAACAGAATGCTATAGAATTACATCATTTGTTTTCAAAAACTATCGATATACTAGAGCAATGCAAAAATAATAATAAATGTAAGATATTTTGTGGCAAACTTTGAGGATAAGGTTAGGCCTGTAATCCATGAGTTATCTTGGGGTAAATGCTGCAGACACAAGTGCCACCAGCAAGTGTTCTCAGGGCAAATGGGAAATGAGTTCAAATTTAAATTACACTGAGTCTAATTAAAAAGAGTAAAATCTTATTTTATTAGCATTTCTTTTTAATTACAAAAGTTTTGAAATATGGCAGGTACCACTTAGACAATTCTCCTTTTCTTTTTTGGTGTCCAAACTCCAATTTTGTTTAAGTATTGCATAGTGTTTCCCAAGCAATATGCTAATAATAATACTTCTGAAGTTTTTTGTTTACAGACATGTAAACAAAATGTGACAGGGCATGTGACCCATGCCCTCTGTAAACAAAAGCCTCCCACTACAAAGTTTGTCCTCCACAGTAAACAGAGATGCACCAATGGAGAAGATTCTCCTCCTTTCTTCTCATAGCACATGGGCATGTAATATTTAGATCTGAGTAGACTCCTGGTTTTCTTTAGTGAAATCTAAGAGAAACTGACCTAGAATCTTGACATTACTGACCTGTTGAACTATAGATGCCAAATTGTCTGCTCTCTAACTCCTTGTTATATGAGATCTAAAAAATCCATATTGTTTAGATCACTTTTGACTGACTATTCCATTATATAAAATATGAAAGCCTCCTAACTAATCCACTGCATTATAAATTCCATTGACTCTTCTCTAATTTTCTCATGATATTCAAGTTCTCTACTAGCTAGTTTCTACCTGC
>CM053502.1:36277141-36368983 GCA_028627145.1 Eidolon dupreanum
AAAAAATAGTTGAGCATTAGCCTCCAGATTGTGAATTTACTTATTATGAGAGAAAAGAAATCTTACCATTGTAGACTGACTGGAAGCTTATATTTTCATGGCTTGCTTTCTAATATGTTCTGAGACTAAAACACAAGGAAGAGAGACAATAGATATAATGTTATTTAAAATAATACCTAAACACATCATAACTTAAAATAATTGAGGCATATACTCATATACTGCTGAAGTGAATATAAATTACACCTTTCTATGCAGACAAAGATTTAGAAAAATCTTTATAAATTACCCATACTCTTTACCTAGAAATTCTACTCCTGGTCTCAGTAGGGGCAGAAAGTTACATAGGGTGAGGCGAGAGAGGAAGAGCACAGGCCCAGCCCAGAGTGCCAAGGAGGTGGGTAACATTGTGGCCAAAA
Source organism: Eidolon dupreanum (assembly GCA_028627145.1). NCBI lineage: Eukaryota > Metazoa > Chordata > Mammalia > Chiroptera > Pteropodidae > Eidolon > Eidolon dupreanum. The sequence goes on from CM053502.1 coordinate 36,277,561, forward strand.
ACCAATCTTAAGAAGGTACTTGAAGGTGGGGTCAGATATAATTTGATACTCTTAGCTCAAGGCACTTGCTCCCTTATCTCATCAGACTTCACATAAACACAAATTCAAAGATAAATTTTTAAGAATTCCAAAAGGCTGCCACAGAGCATTAAACCTCAAACACAGGACCCTTCTGAGTGGCGTTCTCCATGTTGTAAGCCCATGAAGTAGGCTCTACTGGAATTGGCAGGGCAGGGCAGGGCCTCCAAATTGAATCTTTAAGTTTATCATCAATGCTAGCTAGCATGTTCCAAGCACCTTAACTCATTTAATTCTCAAAACTAGTCTATCATGTAGGTACTATTTATCACATCCATTTTGCAAATGAAGAAACTTACCAAATGTTGCACAGCTTATAAGTGGCTGAACTTGAACTTAGGAAAGAGTCCCTATTTTTAGCTACTAGGATATATTGCACAAGAAATCTGAAATTACTTTACTCAGCTACTGAGAAATTTTTATACTCAGCATCCTTATTTTTAACTTTAGGAAAATTCATAATGGTTTACTATCATATTCCACTTAGTGATATTTAAAAGTCCATCTTTACAATACATATAGTTCCTCCAAAATTCTTGCTGTCATCCATATGGGACTGGATAATTATTGAATTTTATATTTTTTGTTCTTTTCTCCCTTCTGTAGAAAAATCAGAAAGACCAAACAGTATCTAACCCAGCTTAACCCATCAGGGTTTTGATTTCTGGAGAGCTGGTACTTTACCAGTCCAGAGGGCAGAATGAAGATACTCATTATTAATATAATTTTTAAATAAGGTATAGCATCCTGGGTTGAAGAACTTAGTAAGTGCAGAATGAGGAGGAGCTTGGGAGCTACAAAATTCAAAGCTGTTGGATGAAGGCCAATTTAGGTTTGGGTTCCCCAGGGAACAAAAGTCCAGGATCTGCATTCCTCTCTCATGACACCCTGGAGATATGCAGATCTCCAGAGGGAAGTAAGCACTAGATATCTTGGTACTCACCTTTAGCCAAGACTCCCTGTGACCAACTTTGGGATGACAGTAACAGAGCTCTATGACTATATAAGATTATGTATTCTTGGGCATTGAGCATTCAAGGTGATACTGTGGACTGAAGACCAGGATACTTGTCCTGAGTATTCCAGATGGTGTTAGACTCTCAGGGGACCACCTCGAATGAAGGGAAGAGCCCTCATGACCGACTGAGGCAAGATGTAGGCATGAAGTTTAAATGATAATACCAAAATTTTAAATATGGTATTTTTTTTACCCAAGTTCCTTAGTAACCAGTGATAAAGGGGGCAAAATCAGGTCAATTGCATTATATGCAAGCTATCGTTGTCTTTTCTCTTTAAGTTTGCCTTGACTTATTGGTGTATCCTCTCAGGGATAAATTTACCAGGTTGTGATTTCCACTTGGAAGAGGTGAAGAATGACTTCCTTTTTTCTTCAAAGTTTTTCATTTTTCTCTGTATTTTTTCATCCACAAGTAAAAACAAACACAAAACCATAAATTATATAAAAGCATCAGTAAAATGAGAGGAGAGGGATGGGGGAAATTTGTATTCAAGGTGCACCATCCATATACTAGACATTTGAGATGTGAGATGCATTGTCTTATTTAATTCTCATAAGATTTCTGAAATGTAGCTATTTGTTATTATACCCGCAGATTAAAACCCGAGATTCAGAAAGATACTAGAGTTTTTCTGAGGTCATTGACCTAGGAAGTAGTAGCTATATATTTCTATCAGAAGCTGACAGATTTCAAAGACTATGTTCTTTCTTCTCTTACAGAAAAGGAAAAGGAAAAGGAAAACAGAAGAAAAATCTCTCTCTGTGATAAAGAGTCTGAAATTCAGAGACATGCTCCTGGGAGGGACTCAGCAGGATGCTTTTAGGAAGGGAAGTTTCAGTTTGTTAAACTTGACTCAGCATTCTAGCTTTTTACATCATTCCTGAGATGCAATCTCTGACTGATTCACCATACACATGTCAAATAGTCCTTCAAATCTATTGCGCATAGATTCTTCAAAAGACTATTTCTAATTTTGTCGTCTGCAAAATGTGAATGTATACACTTTTTCCATGTAATGTTACAAAGGAATAATGTTAGATTTGGCTTGCCTCAGACATTTAATTCTGATCCAATTCAGCCTAGCAGTAAAGTAAATCAAGAGTAATAACAGTCTGCCTAAAAGATGCCCTTAAATACACAAGGCAACAACCTATTTAAAAACATTTTCAAAAATTAAGGAAACCTACATGGAGGAGAGTAATAACCTTTTCAAGTCATTTTAATAATTCTAAAAGAGCAGACAGCTCTCAACTCAAAAGGCCCATATATAAAATAGTGAACCCTTCCCAAGTGACTAAGAAATGTTCATGTAAAAGAATTTTATGCAATTATGTCCAGGGAATATTAAACCTTAATTAATGTATTGGTGATTTCAATAATAAAATGCCCAGTGTTGTCTAAGAACAAATGGAAAGCATTAAACCAATGGTTAGATTTATGGCTAAATAAATCAGGCACATTGTCAAATTCATCAGGGAAATCTCTCCACCTATATGTGTCCTTGGTTCTATAGAGTTCCCTCCTACAACGCCAGACATTCTGTCAGTGACGCTCTGCACTCATGAATTGTGACTATTGCAATACATTTAAATTATGGATGGGGCTTTTTGCGCTGAGCTGTATGCCTGTAAAATGACCCGAGGTACATAACCCCCAGGTTTGCCTAATTTAGTCTCTTGTGTACATCTGTGTGAGTGCTTCAGGGGTATTAGACTGGAGATGGGGTGGGACTATGGAGGCTGGAGTGCTGGGTTTAGTGGAGGGGAGAAGCAGCTGCATTGAAACATGTAAAAAACAAAGAGTCAAAAAAAAAAAAGACTTCATTTTATGAATATATTTAACGTGTTAAACAGATTCTGGCAATTTCCTGATGGCTCCAAAAGAAGCCTGAGCTGAGATTTTCACAGAGAGTGTTCCAGGCTCTGAATCCTGTACCTCGTGTATTGAATCACATCTGCTACAGAGAGGAAGCAATGAATAATTAACTCGGCCTCCACATCACTGCCATAGATTACAGTCGTCTTGACTGCTGGACTGCCTTGCAAAACATAAACCATTTAGAAATCTCCGTTACTCTCTTTCCTTTTAAATTTGTCTTGCTATCACTTACCATTTAAAAGGGTAAATCTTTCTCTAGTTTTAATTAAAGCATTTAAAATAATTTACATTGAAATCATATGTGCTCGGGTCTGTCAGAATTGATGCTTTAATAACATGCCATCCCTTTCTCCATTGCCCTGAAATCTGTTAAAATTACCACTAATCTAATTGGGAACAAAGTTGTCAAATGCACGCAGCTCTGACAGTTTGTCTTTCTGCAAACTGCCGACAGATTGCAAGTTACGCATGTGTTGAACAGATGGGTAAGTTAAAAGGAACACCAAAAAAAAAAAAAAGCAATTTATTAAATCACCTGGAACCAGCAGCTCCAGTCCAAAAATAGTGAGAATGAAATATAGCAGGAGCCGGGAGTGCTGGCACTAGAATATACCAGAAGGTACCGGTTACAAAACAAGATAAACATTTGGAGATGCCTCAGCTGTGTTACAGAATAATGAGGAGTTATTTAACCCGATATAGATTACCAGCCAAAATTAATTTAGGGTGCAGCTTTTTTGGAAAATGGTTTCCAAAGTGATTGTTTTAACCCTTTACTTTCTTCTCATTATCATGGGAGAACAGGCATGTTTTTCTTCTCTAATTCTTATAGGCATCAATGCACATTCACATACATGTATGTGCCCCACACACATATATGCACCTCCCACACACAACACACTGGCATACATATACACATACATTCATATTTATATATGTATGTATACATGCACATCTGTGCTCCCACATGTTAACTTGCATGTGCACGCATATGGACAGGCATACACACAATAGTGTATGTATATGTGTACACACCTGGGAGATGTATATGTACATATACATCAATTTTTAACTCTATCTATCATCTAGCTGTCTATGATTATGTCCATGAGAGATTGTTTCTCACCAATCCAAGCAAGGTTCTGAGTAAGCCATGCATGCACAGGTTACCCAGTCTACAGCTGCTGTTACCATAATTGCTTTTATGTGTTTCATGGTGAAACTATCCAAGCAGGAGGTTGGGAAGAGTGGGAAAAGTGGAGGTGGAGAGGGGAAGTGGAACCTCAATGGCCCCTTTTCAGGGGGGCTCCATATAGCAACTCTATGTGGTCAGGAATTTTGAGAGGTATTTTTTGAAGACTTGTGTGGCTTAGGAACTAACAAATAAAACAGACATATTTTAACTAATGTTTGTCTCATTTAGGCAATCTGGGCCTGTACCAAATCATCAGTTTTTAAAGGGCAATAAATCTAAAATAAAGATATATTCTGTCTCTCTAGGAGATCTTGACAGGCTCAAAGGCCTAGAAAATTAACTCTCTTTCTTTTCCTGGAACAGACTAATGCAATTAATTTAAAAAGAATATCTTGCAAGCAATTGAGGTGATCAGCTTAGAAAAGCCAAGAACTGAGAGCGTGCCTAGGTCCCCGAGAGCCATGCAGTAGGATTCAGATATTAAATATTGGTTCTTTCCTTAGCTCCTTCTTCTTCTCACTTTTCTTTCTTGGGGTTGTCATCCATTTTCATACTTTGGGCCACTGCGTAGTCCGATAATTCACACATCTGTATCTCTAGGCCTGGTTGTTCCTACTTGGTGTTAGAATCCTGTATTGAAATGCCAGTGTCAACTCCCTACATGAACATTCCTCAGGCCTCTCAAATTCTCCAGCTTCTAAATGAAATTCTTCAATTCCCCTACAAACTCGCTTCTTATCCTGTATTCACTATGTGGATTGTTCATATTCACTTTCCCCTTTATCATTCAAGCTAGAAACCTGTGAAAAATTCTTAAATCATCTAAGTTCTTCACTGGCCACAGCCAGTCACTAAATCTCACCTATTTTGACATCCCAATGTTCCTATAAATCTGTTCTTTCCACTCTATCTCTAATAGAATGTCTCCATTTTAGGCTTTCTTCATCTCTTGTGTGGATATGAACATAGGTCTTCCCTTCTAAAGTTTCATATCTCCTCCAATTCATTTTCCATAGAGTTGCTACTGTGACATCTAAAATTCAAATAAGGCCTTATGACTTTCCTTCATGCTGTGCTGGATATCTTCTGTTCCCTCCTTGCTAGGTCATAGAATGACAGTGGTTGCATTTTTCTCCCGAAGGTCACAGCTCTTGATGACTTGCCTCCTCTTCATCTACAGCTTCAGCTGGAGCTCTCTCTAGGATCTGGGAAGTCCTTCTGTCCTTTGTCTTTTAAAGCCAGGTTAGGGGTGGGAGGATGCTATTATCTCCTCTCTGTTACTACCCCGAGAACTCTTTACTGTGATTTGTTACTTCCTTTTTAACCTTGCCCACACCTCTATAAACAGTTCCTTACCTGCACTTTCCTCAGTTACATCTTTGCAGGCACCATCTACTCTTCCTGGAATCCCAACTGATACATTCCTCCATTTCCAACAAAACTTACAAATTCATAACATGGCAAACAAGACCCTTTAAAATCTAGTCCTTGACGTTACTCTCTTGGCCCTTGCCCACACTAGCTCACATCTGAGCTCCCTACATATACCATACTGTTTCACACATCGGTGCCTCTGCCCTTGCCCTTTCCCTTGCATGAAATGTCCTCTCAGTACTCAGACCCTGCCTTGCTCCCACTCCCATTCTCTCTGGTTATCACTTCTTTTTTTCCTTAAAGATGCAACCCAAGTATCACCTCTTCCAGAAAGCCTTCTCTGAGCCTTTGATATCCCCACTCCCCACTGAGATCAAAAGGTTTTATAGGCTCACAGTGAATATTACATATTAAAGGCTCTGAGAAATGGCTTGCTAGGGAGACTTGTCACTCTATTTTAACCCAGTTTTCCCCAAAGTTATTTGACCCCCTCAATTAAATTTCAGATCCCTCTCTCTCTCTCTCTCTCTCCATCTCTCTCTCTTTCTCTCCTCTCTCAACACTAAACAGTTTACTGTATCTGGATTATATAATTTAATTTGGACACTGTTATAAGGTAGGTTCTATTATGACCATTTTTAGCTGATGAAAGTGAGAATTAAGAAAGTAAAATTTTCTATTCGATGGTAAATCAGCTAGCCAGTGAAAGAGCCAAGATGTCAATGCAGTTTCATTCGAGAATCTGTACCCTTTATGACAATATTAAAGGCAGGATGTGGTTATGTCTAGGCATTACTTATAGTATGTGTGTAAATAAGTATATGTAATCCTCACATATAAATAGTAATAACTATATAAGAATTTATTGAAAGTAAAGAGCCAAATATTATGTTGTTTAATATATTACTACTAAACTTAGTATTCTGTTTACAAGCCAGAATAAAATTCAGAAGCCCTCAATGTGGTATTTAAGATCAAACAAGTTAATAATATTTGTTTAATAGTTCAGTTTTCCATATGACTCTTTCTCACACACAACTTGGGAGTAAAAGAAATATTAAGGTTTCCAAAATAAGTATAGAAAAATCCAGAAATAGTAACTACATATTTTCTAACCAAACTCAAAATGTTCTGAATAGTGGTTCCAGCCAAGAAGCTTCAGTTGTCCATGGAGAGAGAGGCAAATTTACAGGCAGAAAGATACAGCTATTCTGAGACCCTTGGGGGACAAAGATCTTTCATTATCGTCAAAATCATCATCAACTGAACAGACAGTTTTTGAGAGAATGCACGATGGGTAATGAAAAAGAGGAAAACCTGTTCAGCAAGTCACATTAGTGGTTCAAACCCTCAATGCATCAATAGATGTTATGGCCACACATTACAAAATTGTAACTACCAAATAAGATAAATAGTACAAAAGTACTTGTGTAAACTGAAATGCAACATGCAATTGGAAGATTTTATTATGCTTTGTCCATTAGGGTAATATGAGATTAAAAGCGTATATCAAAGTTACTCATGTGCCCACTCACTCATCTCTAGTGTTAGCAGGAATATATATCAGAATCACCAGGAAATCATTTTAAAAACATAAATCTGAATTTTGCACCAGAAGATTCTAATTTAGTAGTTCTGAAATGAACAATAAGCTAGTATTTACTGGAGAATCTCCCTAGATGAGTCTGATATCCACTCATTTATTGTAAAGAATGAGCTAGGTTATCCTGTAATACCAAAAACTCTCATCAAAATCTCAGTGGCTTAACATTACAAAAGTTTATTTCTTGCTCATGTCACATGGAGAGCATAGGTTATCAGGGAAATTAATCACCCTAGTTTGACCTACCTACTGGAGATCACATACTGCTTCATTAATAAATTATATAATTTTCATAGTAGCTGGGAATACAGAAGGCTACATACAGCTTACTATGACCACGACAGCAGTGGGAAGGGAATGGGATAAATTGTGCACCAGCTTCTAAAGCTTCTGCTTGCAAATAACACTTCTCAACATGCCAAGCTGAAGCAAGTCACATGTCTATATTTAACTTCTAATTAGTAGAAGATTGTACTTCTACCATACACCTGGAATGGAGGAGACCTAAAAATATTTGTGAAGAATATTAATGACTGCCAAATTCTCTGATTAAGAATGATTGAGTTCAGTCTTTTTTGCTTACAAGGAAAGAAAAAAGCACAGAGAAATTAATTATTTCCAAAATTACACAGCTAACCTTATCATAATGGTCTTACTGCAACTTTTCCCTTAAAGTATTCCAATTAACTTAACCTACTTTTCTCGCCACACATTCTTCTCTTCTTTTCTCTCTTTTGTCAGAAATATTCAAAATCAGAAAAATTTCTTCCCTTAACACACAACTTAGGGTTTGTGATTTATTTGATGGCAGTTTTAAATAAGATGTTTTTAACCCCACTTAGAAAGAGTCCACTTTCATGATTTATTACAACTTTCTTTTGCTGGTTAATTAAACTCATTTCTTAGGAAATGACTCATGGCTAATCATGCTAAGGATAAAATTAGTTATATTGCCCTCTTTGTTATAAAATGAGTGTAAATAACTTTTAAGGCAATTTTTCTAAAATCAAAAAAGCATGTAATTGTCCCCAATTCAGAAACATTATGTAAAATAGCAGACTTGGGGAGTAGTAAATCCAGATGTTGTCCTCTTATTGTATAAAACAAGGCAGAAATTTACATTCCTTTATTATTAAACCAAGCTCTATCAATTGAATTTCTTTGTGGAAATACTCTATTCTGGAGGGCTAAAGTACCATTAAAAAATTCCTAGACTAAAATCTGTTGTACAGTTTCTTTGCCCACTGGAGAGATATAAAACCATTACATTTAAGGATCATAATAGCTAGCATATGCTATTTCTTAGAAATGACACCACCATCTGGATTAAGGTCCACTGATGATTTCATACAATGCTCCAGCTTCTTCAGGTAGAGGGAGGCCAAATTGTTCCAACTCTAACTACCCTGTTGTACTAATGAAAAATAATAAAAGGTCACACTTATGTTTGACCTACTTACTGGAGATCACATACTGCTTTATTAATAAATTATATAATTATCATAGTAGCTGGGAATACAGAAGGCAAACCAGATGCCTATGTTAAGAAAATAAGTTCGATCTCAAACCCATCTCCCAGTATTATCTGTTTCTAGGCAAGCAGACCATCGATTTTCCTGGTTGCTAGAAGTACTGTTCTGTGGTAGAAAGCCTACTCAGTTTGTGTTCAAATCTTGGCTCCCCTGTTTGCTTATCAAGAGACCTTGGGCATATCCCTGGATCTTTCTGATCTCAATTTCCTCAACTATAAAATGAGACTGATTCTATTTGTGGTAAATTTGTTAAGAAGCTTAAGGATTGTGACTGTAGAGTCTCTACCAAAATACCTCTGCCACATACTTATAGATAAGGAAATCATGGCCATTGTTGTTGTTGTTAATATTATTATTTTTCCTCTCTATAGTTATCTTTATTTTCCCCAGCCTGGACACAGAGAAGCAAAACAAGATTAAGAACAAGGATGGGATCAGGATGTAGATGAAGCCAAACTGAAAGTATGATAAGTAAGAAACATACTACACATTGTGTATCTATGCCTAGAATAACTTTCTAATGTGGCAGAATCACTAGACAATAAAAATATACTGCTGTATGTAAAATAGAAGCAGTATTGGTTTGTTTTCATGTAAGCCATCCTCATAGCTGTTTTTCTTTAAAAGCCGGTTGGTGAACTCTAACTGATAATATAACCAGTTTAATCCCCTTGACTCACTGAAGTTATTCAATATATGAGTGAGTAAGGGTGGAAAGTAGAGGTGGGGAAAATAGAAGAGTGGATGAAGGAGACCCTCTCACCTGACTGCTTCCTCACTGGCCCCTTGTCTATTGTCATGCACACAGCAAACCTTCTGGGCCAATCCATCTGACTGCCTGTTCAGGGAAAGGGGCAGCCTGGATAATTGATGGACTCAATCTGACCAGGCACAGGTGGCATGGAGACGGCATACAGCAGCTTCTCGGGTTTGCCAGTGCCATCTGTTGCCATAAGAACATCTGTCGTCAAGGTCACCCTGTCACCCTCTGTTAAAGTTACAGGTTTGGTGAGTAGAATAATGTCACCTAAAAAGAAGGGGTATGTATTTTGGGGGCAGGGAGAAAAGAGAAAAAGAGACCAAGATAAATTAAGACAATAAGAAATCTCTCTTTTTGTTAAGTTATGAAAGATAATAATAATAGGAAGAACTATTGGGTAAGAAAAATCAGGAAAAGTATACATAATTTTAAAGGAGAACTTCTGGCAAAAAGATTGCCAAAAGATTATTGTCATTGTTCCTTCTAGCTAAAACATTAGCTCATTTTATAGAGTAAGAACATTTTTACTAGAGGCATGACACATATTTGTAAAAGAAATATGAAATGTAATTATAATAGAATTTGCTTATAAAGACAAGCACTTTTCTCTCAGCTTGCTAACTCTAAAAACTAATTTTTGATATGATCCTTTTGTACATTTGATTAAGTGCAAGTACAAGCATTGGTGTGTGTGTGTGTGTGTGTGTGTGTGTGTGTGCTCACGTGCACACACATTCACAGCATGTTCAGCATGTTCAGGGAGATAGCAGAGTGAAAGGGGGTGTTGCATTTATCAAAGTATTTAACTGGCATTGGAGCTTTGCTCTACTGCCAGAGAGAATGACCCATTTGTTAATAAAGAACAATTAAGTTAATAGACTCAAATGAGCTGATAGACAAAGTACTGTAATGAAACAAATGCAATATTGGATTTTCAAGTGGCAAGTATTCCATGTGGCGGGACTTCCAGCAGCAATGGTTCAGCTTTCCCTCTCTATGTTTGTTACTGATGCTTTTTAAAGCAATTTCACCCTGTGGCAAAGAAACATCATTCCCATCTGTTTAGGAACTGTGGCTTTACTTATTGGACCAATATTGCTGGCACCATGGACTTTTGGGGACTTAATGATTATCATTGAATGGAGAGATGAGAGGAGGGAGATAATCTGCTTGATTTTATGAAATATACTCACATCGGCCCTGCCAAACCTAAACGGCAGTCAATGGAAACAAAATAATTTTTTTTTTTTAGCCAAAGGAGGGTCAGGGAAGGAACAGACAGAGCAGATGAACACACTCTTAAGTTTTATCTGTATCTTTCAGCGCGGTCACCAAACACCATGCAGAACATTAAAATGGGCCTCTTGGAAAGAAACAAAATGTTTATAGGCAACTGCAGTTTTAGTTGTTGACTAGGTGGATGGTATATGGAATTCAGTTTGTTCCCTTACTCACTTATTTCATGTTTTGATAGTAGACGTGGGATGACTATTTGGCAGCAATTAAAAGTAGCTCTTTCCTCTAGTTTGAGCCACCAGGATGATGCCTACCTCATTACCTCTTCCTGATTCTCTTTTCCTAACCTAATGTAGGTATAGCCAAAAGTTTAAGCAAAGGAGCTATGAACATTGATTTATATGCTCTGGACTTCAAAATTGTTTAGCAACATACACTTGAATCTATGTTCCAAATAGAGCAAAGGATTTTTTCCATTATTTGGCTTTTTAATTTCAAAAAAGTTAATTTTCTTTATTAGTAAAGTCTTTTTGTGCCAAAGCTATTTAATATTATCACATTAATTTCAAAGGGACTCTTTTCTAAATTATAATGTAGGTGATAAACAACTGGACTTGGACTGCTAAAGAGCTATATGGTCCTAAGAAAGTTGCCTAACATCTCTTGGGAATTATGTCACAAACTGTCCATCCATATCTAGATTCTTTAAGTGCAGCTGATTTGCCTATGTGTCTTGTTCCTCCTAGACCATCAAAACAAGTCACATTCTCAGATTTCTCATTTGATCCCAATATTCTAGCTCATTCTTGTCTTGCCAGCCTTGAGCCCTAGATCTATATACCCTTAAGTCTGACAGTTGCCTCTGGTCCCTCCAGATCTATCAGTCTTAGCAATTCACTTTTAGGACATTTACCTTGTGAATGTAGCATGTTGGGGAAAACAAATAAGTATTGTGTTTGGAGCATAGTCTTCAAAGTCACTCTGAGCAGTTGGCCAGTTGCCAGCTGAGTGACCTTAGGGAAGGTTTCTTAACCTTCCCACGCCTTGGATTGCTCATCTGTAAAATGGGATCTAAAATGGTAGTTATCACATGAAATTCCTGAGGATTAAATGCCTGACATATAGTAAGGGACAAGTAAGTGGTAGGTATTAATATTATCAATCCTTAGCTTAAAATATTATCAAAATCAAATGCTATTATTTCTTGAGTATAAATATTTAGAGTTCCTGACCTAATCCCAGGAAACTTATCTCATGTGGTCCCTATCCCAGAGCAAAAGTTAGACTAAGCTTGGTTCCCTAATACATTGTGGTTGATTTAAATAAGCATATCTTCTCATCTCTAAGTCTGGAAAATGTGGAAGGTGATCTTTATCAGTGCTTCTCAGCCTGTCCTCTAAAATGCCCAAAGACCTCCACAGAAGGGACGTGCTTCACTCTGAAAAGCTGAGACTACAAAACATCAATGCTGTTCCCAACCTGGGCTGCCCTCTTAACTATATGACTTCTTTAAAAATAGACCATCTGAAATATTGTCCTATGGCTAAAAGATATGAAGCCTACTGGATTTGATGGTCCCCAAGATGATCGCATTCAGCATTAATGTTCTTACTTCTAGACTATGACAAAATATATTTCACACTAACGTATTAGAGTTAGCAAACATATTATAATAAATACATACATTATCATTTCCTTGATAATTCAAAGAGTTCATTATGAACACTTTTGAACAGTTTGTGGCATAATTCCCAAGAAATGCTAGGTAACTTTCCCAGTCCAAGTTCAGTTGTTTACCAACTGCATTATAATTTAGGAAAGAGTCCTCTTGAAATTAATGTGATAATATTAAAGAGCTTTAGCACCAAAAAGAACATAGACATTTAAAGTGTTGTGAGGAGAAGACTTTAGGTTACCCTGGGCTCTTTTTTTCTTGTAGTAAGTAAACAGCCTCAAACTGTCTGTATTTGAATATTCATGTCAGTCAGATGGCTTCCTTTTTGCCATCTTTCTTGCCTCTTTTAATTTGCTGTTTCTAACATACTGTCAAGTAAAACACTACCTAATAAAGCTTGTTAGATGTATGTGCAGAATGAGAGTAATGAAGCTATGAGTGAGGAAATCAAGTTCTCTCCTTAATAAGACACCTAGGTGTATTTTGTTAATTGGCTGTATGTAGGGCAGCTGTATTTAAGGGACTTATTTTCTGGATTTTGGCTTTGTTCTCTATAGAGAAGATGAACTGGTAAATATTTGATACTAGTTGGAAATAGAGGAGCCCCAAATTCTAGAACTTGTTGATTTCTGCATTGTAAATAATCCCACCATGGCTGATTTTGAGCTGCCATTGCAGTGTCACTGAATATAGCCTTTGTTCAACACAACATTGGGAACTGATGAGCACGAACTGGCCCACCGCAGCACAGGGCTTTATTGAAGACACTGTCAAGTAAGAGACTTCTGTAAACTTACCTAATACGCTGCTAACATTAGCATTCATCTGAATACTTAAAACTATTACAAATGAGAGACCTGAGAAAAACTAGCATTTCAAAGACTGTAGCATTCTTAACTGGTGGTTATTTCTTCTATAGAAAATGGTTATTTTTAAATTTAACATTGATAGCTTATATGTGCTGGACACTGTGCTAAACATTATATATGAGTTAACTCATTCAATCGTGTAATAATTCTCTGAAATAGAGCCTAGAATTAGCCATATTTCAAAATGGAAGAAACAGGCTGAGAATTGTTGAGTAATTTACTCAAGTTTCCTTAGCTAGTAAGGTATGCAGTAGGAATTTAGATCCGAGAATTCTGGCTCAAAACTTCACATTTTAACTGCAAACCAGTTTTGTAAACAACATATTACATTTGATGTAGCTATTTTCTAACAAATAAATATGTGTATACCAAGTTGATGGTTATCCATTAATGGACATGGTTTCAGCATATAACTTATAAAGGTATTAGTATACTACATGAAAAAGGCCATATATAAATACTGTTTTTTGGAAAAATGAAAACAAAAAAGAGAATGAGATGTAAAAATTCAAAACTTCATTAATGTTTTAATTGAATGTTTAGTTTCAATTATTATCCAAATCATAAAGCATGCCCAACTTAAGTCAATGGATATCACTGTGGAAAATAAAAATCAAAAAGAAAATAAAAGTCTAATCATTTACATCAGTGGCCATCATATAGCCACATAATTTAAACAATCATAAATGCAATGTCACATTATAGAGGGCTTCTAATTTAATTAAGTTTAAAGTAGGCCAAAGCCAGTCATTTGTACCTCTTTGCATAGACTATACTTAAAATTACTTCCTAAAAAAATAAAAACAAAACTTCATACTTAGAATGATGGCCAGCTCTTTCTAAAGATAAAAATATTTCCCTCAATAACTTATTTCAGTGTGAATCCACTGAAATAAAAAACCACTGAAATTAAACATTATTTTTATTATCAGTAGATATGTATGAGTCTAAGCTGATATTCAACAAATCAATTCTCTTTGAAGATGGCCCAGCAAAATGTTTAACTTTTGCTTGATGCAACTCTTCTTACTTGTAAAGATTATCAATCTGCCTTTCCCATGTACTAAGGAAACAAGCAAAAACTGATTAGATTGGATCTTTTCTATGTGTACTATAGTCATTTTAAGATAAAATGAAGTGTGCATGTAGAAGTATGTGTGTGTATATGTACTGACATCACTTTTGTCAAAATAGGAGAACTCTAACCTCAGAAGTACACATAGGTTAGCAGGCCCTGCGAAAGTTCAGGTGGTGAAGGAATACACCTTTTCCCTCTTATCCCACCTCCTCTCAGTTCCAATTAAAAGCATGTTAACCCTATAATCTGCTTCTGGTAGTCTCAAGCTAATTAGACTTCAACAAGAATGTAAGCAATGTTCCATTGCAGAAAATTAACATACACATTTCTTTACATGCACTTGTGGCAAAGGAAGAAATAAAGCCATATGCAAAATTTTTTCAAACACTAAGCTAGACCTCATTTATATCCACCCACTTCATGTCATATTAACTCACCCAGCCTGATGCCCAGAGCACACCCTCCAGATGACTGGCAAGGTTAGGCTTTAGCTTTTTAATAACCTTCTTATACATATAGACCTATATATCCAGGATCTATGAAGTACACAGATGATTATTTTGGATTAATGGATCATCCAAAGTGCCAGTTGGCACGTTTTGAGTAAAAAGTGTAACAAATGCAGCTGTTTACTAATAAATAAAGCCTCAGCTGTAAGAGAAATAAATTAGATGCATTTAATTGGTAGGCTGAAAACCTCCCCTCTTTATTACAGTGCCTCTTCTTGTTATTTTATGATGTCAGGGTAGATGGCAGACTGACAGAGTGTTTATGAATCACAGTTTGCAGATGGCACTCTTGGTTCTCGGCAGCTATGAGCACAAGTAGCATGAGGCCTCAATAGCGGATTTTGCCAAAGACGACCCCCTGAGAATTAGCTGTCTCCATTTCTCTTGTGCCAATCTCTTCCTGGCAGAACTCTACTTCACAAACCCACCTTCAATAAATTTTGGCCGCCTGGCTTTGCATTAAAGAGAGACCACACCCAAGAATACCCTCATCTCGTGGTACTCTGCCATTTCGGAGGAAGCCTGTGCAAAGATTCTCTCCTGCAATTTCTTGCAGGGGAAGAAGATCAAGGATCTGACAGGATGCAAACCCCTCCCCTTTCCCAATCACTTGGCTCTCCACGCCCTCCCTCCTTCCAGCTGACAGAAGTGATTTCCCAAGCACAGCATAAGGTCTTTGCACTTGGGATTCAGCACTCCCCTAACTAATGTCAGCGTTGTCATTATACAGCTGGGGATGGAGTGGGGAGGGGTCACCCAAACCCATGGAGCTGAGGCTTCATAACTTCTGTACTCTCCTCATTTTCCCTGGTTACTACTCACCTCTATGGCTGGGGAACAGTACACAGGACATATACAGTCATAATTGTCAACAGATATGTACATTTTTGTCACTGGTTATACTCATAATGGATTTTTATGCTGAATGATTTTTCATTGGAAAATGGGAATGATCACTCTTTTATAGAAAAAAGAATATAATCTGAACACATAATAATAGTAATGGTAAGGTTAATGATAAAAGCAATAATAATATTAATATTAGGAGCTACCATTGTTGAGTACTTACTATGAGATAGACAAAAATCACTTTCCTCAGAATCATGAAAGTTGTCTTATGGCAGTTTAAAACAGAATGGCATCATTTTCTCTTTATCTTCTTGTTTCTTTTTCCTACCTTACGGTGTTTAGTCATGTGATTGCTGGCCATATGTCCAGGAAGATCATGAGGGAAATTTCGAGATTACTGCCATCTCGCTTCTTTTCCCCTCTTTCTGGTGGGGAGCCTATGGAGGGGTCTGATCTCTCCAGCTGTCTCATGAGCTTGAACTAAAATAGTTTCTGGAGGTCAAGCTGGGTTAGGTAGAGAAAGTACACAAACAAAAATAAGTTTTGTTGGTTGGTTGGTTTCAAATACATTTGGAAACCTTGGGTAGGAAAGGAATCAAACTCATATTTTTCATTTTTCATGAGGCTTCTTATCTCTCTTAAGGTTTTTATTTAAAACAAGGGAAGAGTCATGTATATTATATAAAATATGTCTGTATTCCTCAAAAGATCAAGAATTTCTACTCTCAACACTTTAACATTGTAGTGGAGTTTTTAACCAACACAAGGCAATACGTGAATATATACGTACATAATAGATAAATAAATAAAATTGAAGGCATCCAGATTGGGAGAGAAGTCATAATACTGTCTTTATTTGCAAATGACATAATCCTGTATGTAGAAAATTCTAAAGAATCCACAAAAAACTAATAAATGAATTCAGCATGGTCACAGGATATAAGATATATATACAAAACAATTGTTTTTATATGCTAGCAATAAACCATCTTAAAATTAAGAAAACAGTTGCATTTATAATGGCATCACAAAAGACAAAATATTTAGGAATATATTTAGGAAAAGATGTGTCAGGCTTATACACTGCAAACTACAAAACATTGTTAAAAAATTTTAAAAATATTTAACTAAAGTGAGAGATATTCCACGTTCATATATTGGCAGATTCAATATTGTTAAGATGGCAATCTCTTCAAATTGATCTACAAATTTAATTCAATCCATATCAAAATCTTTAAGCTGACTTTTTCTCTTTAGCACTTGATAAGCTGATTTCAAAATTAATATGGAAATTAAAAGAATCCGGAATAACAAAACAATATTGAACAAAAAGAACAAAGTTGGAGGATTCATACTTTCCAATTACAAAATTTAATATAAAGCTATAGTAATTAAGATGATATGGTACTGGAGTAAGGTTATACATATATATCAATGAAACCAAATTTAGAGTTCAGAACTGTACCCTTTTATGTATGTTAATTAATATTTGGTAAATATGGCAAGACAGTTCTGTAATTTTTTCAGCAAATGGTGCTGAGACACTTGGATGTGGATGTATACATGAAAAAAGATTAATTTAGAAACTTACCTCATACTATATAAGAAAATTAACTCAAAATGGATCATTGACCTAAATGCAAAAGTTCAAACAATAAACCTTCTGAAGTAAATGTAGGAAAAATAGAGTAACTTGGGAGGGAGAGAGTTTTTCTGAGGAGGTAACATTGAGCAGAAAGTTGATTGAAATTAAAGAATAAACTATTCAAAGATCTATGAAAGAGTATGCCCTACTCCAGGTAAATGGAAAAGCAGTTACAGATACCCAGAGTTGAGAATACATTATATACTTTTAAGGAGCAAAGAGACCAATATTGTAGGTTCCATTGTGACACTGAGCTAGACAAGACTTCTTAGGACATAAAAAGTACTATCTATTAAGAAAAAGATTAATAAATTGGACTTAAATGAAAGGTTTCTAATCTTAGAAAGATACAATTAAGAAAAGGAGGTATTAAGCTGCAGACTGGGAGAAAATATTTGCACATCTTATATTTAGCAGACTTTGTATCTAGAATATGAAGAGAACTTCTAAAACTTAATAATCAAAAGACAAATAGCCCAAATCAAAAATGAGCAAGACAGTCTATGGCCACACCATCCTGAACAAGCCTGATCCCTTCTGATCTTGGAAGCTAAGCAGGATTGGACCTGGTTAGTACTTGGATGGGAGACCACCTATGAAGACCAGGTGCTCTAGGCATAAAAAATAAAAAATAAGGGATTATAAACTGACAAGATCTTTGCAATCTGTGAAGTGAACCAAGGGTTACTTCACCTAAAAGAATAAAAAAATAAAAAATGAGCAAAAGATAGATGGATATATCACAAAAGAAAATATATGGAAGGCCAATAGGTACATGTAAGATGCTCAAAGTCATTATTAATCAGGGAAACACAAACTAAGGGGACAATTAAATAAATTCACTAAAATGGCAAAAATTAAAATAGATGACAAAACTAAGTTTTATCAAGATAGAACAATTGAAACTTTCATAGATTTGTATTGAGAGTGTAATATGTTTTAAGTACTTTGGGGAAAAGTTCAGCAGTTTTATTTAAAAGTTAAACATACATTACCACTTGTCCTAGTAATTCTACAACTAATTTCTAAAAAGAAATAATGCTTTGCTCACAAAATACTTGTATACAACTATTCATAGCAGTTTTGTTCATAATAACTTCAAACTGAAAACATTTCAAGTATCTTCATCAGGCAAGTGAAAATGTGTTATCTATTCATACACCAGAATATTAGTCAGCAATTAAAAAGAACCTGCAATTCATGCAATAGAATGAATGATTCTTTAAAAGTTTATGCTAGGTAGAAGAATCCAGAGTACATGCAGTATGCTTCTATTTATATAAATGCTAGAATAAGCAAAACTAATTTATAGTGGCAGAGCAGATCAGTGATTATCTAGGGCTTGAAGTGGAGTGATCAAGCGCAAAATGTTTTGAGGGCCCAGTTGGGATGATGTACATATTGTGTATCTTTTTTTTAAATTTATTTATTTTAATTAGTTTCAAGTATATAGTACATTGCTTAGACATCTATATAGTTCATTAAACGATCCCCCCAATTGCTCCCTCCCTCCTCTGGCTCTCTCCATCTAGCCAACATATTAATGCTAACTGCATTTCCTATGTCATGCTTCCCATCCCCATGACCATCCAATAGCTACTAATTTGCACCTCTTTAACCCTTCACTCCATTCTCCCAGTCCCCCAACTCTGCCCCACCTCTGTCAGTCACCAAATTGTTCGCTATATTTGTGAGTCTGTTTTTGATTAATTTGTTCTTTTTATTCCTTAGATTCTGCATATAAGTGAAATCATATACTGTTTATCTTTCTCTGTCTGACTTAATTACCTTCTAGGTCCATCAAAACAATATCTTTTTCCTTTCCATTTATTCTGTGTGTGTCTTTTAATTTGAAGTGAGTCTCTCGTAGGCAACTTGTAGGGGTCTTGTTTTCCTATCCATTCATCCACTCTTAGTTGGAAAACTTAATTCTTCTCCATTTGAGGTACTTATTGATAGGAATGTAGTTGTTACCATTCTTTACTCCTGTTTTTTCTTCTTAAAGAAATCTCTCCAGCATTTCCTGTAATACTGACTTGGTGATGATAAAACCTTCAGTTTATTTTTGTCTGGGAAGCTCTTTATCTGTCTTTCAACTCTAAATGATTGTTTTGCTGGATGAAGAGTTCTTGGTTGTAGATCCTGGCTCTTCATCACATGTCCTTCCTGCATAGTTTCTTTTGAGAAATCAGCTCAATCTCATCGGTGCTCCCTTGTAGGTAACTATCTGCTTTTCTCTTGCTGCTTTTAATATTCTTTTTTTTGTATTTAACCTTTGACATTTTAATTATGCTGTGTCTTGGTGTGGGCCTTTTTGAATCCCTGGTTTTTGGGATTCTCCGAACTTCCTGGGGTTTTATGTTCATTTCCTGCACCAGGTTAGGGAAGTTTTCTATCATTATTTCTTCAAACAGCTATTCAATATCTTGTTTTTCTTCAGGTACACTGATCAGATGGATATTTTGACCCTTAATAGTGTCCCATATGCTCCTTAAGTTATTTTTGTAGTCTTGGCATCTTTTTTTCTTGCCATTCTGATTGAGTGTCCTTGGCTTTTCCATCCTCTAGGTCATTCAATCCTTTTCTTTATTCACCTTGTTTATTCCTTTGTTTACTCCATTAATATACTTCTCATCTCAGATAATGTGTTCTTCACTTCAGACTGTTTCCCTTTTATAATTTCCATTTCCATTTTTATGTTTTTTACCTCTTTGTTGATTTTATCTATGCTTCCCAAAAGTTCATCGAGCATCTTTATAACTAGTGTTTTGAACTCTGCATCTGTTAAATTACTTGACTCCTTTATAACTGGATTTCTGTTCTCTCGTGTGGTTTCTGTTTCTTTGTCTTCCCATTTTGGCTGCCTTTCCGTTTCTGTCTCTATGTACTAAGCAAAGCTCCTAAGTCTCCTGGTCTTATTAGCGTGGATTTGTGAAGTAAGTGTCCAGTGGCACAATCCTGAGAGGGGTTCAGCTGCAGGCCAAATTTAGCCCAAGCCTCTGCCCCTCTGGGGCCACCTGTTAAGATTCAGCAAGCAATCCACAGATGCTGTGCTTATAGGGCCTCAAAAGGCCACACCAGAAACCAAGGCCAGCTCCCTCCAGTGTGAGTCTAGGAGCTGCTCAGTATGGAGCACCTGACTCACTGAAGATATATCTGGATGTGGCTTAGGTGGGGCCACGAGTTGGAGGGGCAGAGTTTCAGGAAATCCTCTGTTTAGAGTAACCTCTGATATCCAGTTTGATGACATCACTGCTGTGGCGGCGCAGTGTCTCATGCACTGGAAATGGGGAGGGCTCAACAGGGAGCAATGGATACAGCCAACACTTATATACAGAGGGACTTTCCCCTCAGCCCTCACTCCAACAACATCTCCCTGTAAATCCCTGGTGCCTCCTGCACGCAGCCAAATAGGCACTGGTGCTCAGAGCGAGCAGGTCTGTCTCCAGGAAAATCCACTTGCAGACGTGGCCCCTTTAAGAGGCATCTGCTGCTGTGGCCGCCACAGCCTCCTCAGCTGCAAAGACAAGGTGGCTCCTCATCTTCGCCCCGTCCTACCTTCTGCGGTTGCAGGGTGCTTTCTTGGATTTCTCCCTAGTTGTATGGCTTGTTCATCTAGATCCCAGGCGATTTTTCCTTGCTGTTTGCTCCTTGTTTCCATCACAACTTTGATTTGGTCGCCAGAGGGATGAACAGAGCCTCTATCATCTCTGCCATTCTTTTTCCTCCCAGATCTGATGGCACTGTTCTGATTGTCAGTCGGTTAAAAGCTGACTTTCTCTCATAGGGCATTGCTGTGGGCTCTTCAGAGAATGCCCGTCTCTCATCCGCAGTTTCTTTGACACAAACAATTGCATCTCTTTCAGTCCCTTTTCTGACCATTTCTTGTGTGTGTTGATGAGCAAATAGTTATATGGGATTTTTCTTTCATCAAATCTCATACTTCAAGTGGTTGTATACTTAATGTATTGTATGTTTAAAGTGGTTATAATTTATTGTATTTAAATTATGCCCAATAAAATTGACATAGATGTCAAATTAAAAATTATCAACATTGACATAAGAAGTGATAAATCTGAAATGATGCGAAATTTTAAAATAAACTTCTAAAATGGGCACTAAACGTAAAAATTTTTATTACAATTCTTAATAAATATTCAATGATTAAATATTTCCTATATTCCATAAAATTTCAAGATCATATAAAAAGACATAAAACTTACCAACTTGTTTTATGAGCCTAGTAAAATCCTGATACAAAAAATGAACAAAAGTGGGTAAAAGAAAAATGAAAAAAATAGGTCAAATTATTTTATGAACATAGGTAGAATGGTACAGAACAAAACTACGGAGTATCAAATCAAACAGTTTAATAATATTAACAACAACATTAACAGAGTTTTTCACTGAAACATGAAGATTGTTCACAGGAAAAAATTTTAAATATATCTCACTCCATTAAACAATGTAGAAAGCAACCAAATTATTTTAAAGGATAACTGAAGAACACTTAATGAAATTTAACACAATCCTTATGAATTATTTTAGTAAGCTCTCCCTCAATACCTGAGAAAATATAATAAGACAGGAAAAAGTAAAAAAGATGTTTGACTGTAAATAAGATTTTTATTAATTACAGATGATATGATTATTTACATGTATAGACTTAAGGGAATCAACTGAAAATCTATTATAATTAATAAAGGCATTCAGTAAGATAGCTTGGTATGTGATTAATAAATAAAAGTCAAAGTTTTTCTGTTATTAGCAAAAAAAAACAATTTAGAGGATAAAAAGATTACATTAAAAGTCTACATACTAATAAAATCTAGAATACCTAGGAATTACCTAGCAAAATATATGTGAGAACCATATGAAGAAAAGTGTAAAATTTTAACAGAATATTCAAGCAGAACTGAATAAACAGAGGCATTTATTCAATTTTATGAAGATAATAATTATCATTAAATTAATTAATCTCTGAATTTAAAGTTTACTCTGAATAAATCTTTCATAAAATGCTAGGAAAAATTTTGAAAAGAATGCATAAAATTAAAATTCGCTACCAGATTTGTGTATGTTTACACACACACACATACACACACACACACACACACAAAGTGTGTGTGTGTGCGTGCGCGCGCGTGTGAGGGAGAGAGAGAGGGAGAGAGAAGGAGGGAGGGGCGCATCTGATTAGTTGCCTAATCAGCACGAAGTTTTTCTCTTACTAAGATTACCCTCTGCCTTATTCAAGGCAATATACTTAAATAATATACACATTTTCCGACCTTTTTGCAGTGAAGAGTGACTATATATTGCTGTTCATACTAATATCCTAAGCAGGACTTCTGGGAAATCTTAACAGAAGGCATGATCAGCTCCCATACATGTATTCTGCTCTTTGCTTTCTTTTCTGTTCTTACCTGAAACATAAATGTGATGCTGGAGGTGAAGCAATCATCTTGCAATCATGAAACAACAACATGAGGATGAAAATCACACTCAGGAGACTTGAGCAAAATGTGAGAAGCCTCTGTTCCTGATGTCAGCAAGGGCCATATCAGCCTTAGACTATCTTTCAGCTTCCTGTTATGTGGGAATAAACTTCTCATCTCACTGAGCCATTGTTGGCAGTTTTCTGTTATTCTGTGACACAAAAAAGAATGCAGTCCCTAACCATAAAATGCTTCAAAGCTATAGCAATTAAATATTGTGCATTGTGATATCAATGCGAGGATAGACAAATATGAGTGGACAGAACAGTTTACATTTTTGTGTATATGTATGTACACACACACATATATACACACATATATATGCATACATGTGTGTGTATGTATGTGTGTATATGTATATATACATATATACACATATGTGTATATATATAGATAGAGAGAGACAGAGACAGAGACATAGTGTTAGTCTTTGATAAAGTAGGCATTTTAAATTAGTACCATGTGTGGGGCAGCTCATTTAAAGCAGTCAACAGATGAAGAAAGATTTCACCAGAACAGATCTGACCATCTTTGGAAGTGATCCTATGTTCTGGCATCTGGCCCCTGTGCATCAGCACAGATGCACAGTGTTCTCCCTTCTCCCTTTTTGGACCAGGGCTGCTTGGTGTTCACTCTGCCTCTCGTGTCATGGAGCATCCGCAGCTCATTGCTCTCCATTACTGAATTTGCTCATCCTTGTTTTAATCACTATCTGCCCATGGAGTCTTTGTCCTGCTCGGCCTCAAGCTGGTGCCACACGATTCCTAACATTGGACCTTTCACAATTGGTAAATTCTTGCCGATTAACTCCTTAACTC
This sequence comes from Eidolon dupreanum, assembly GCA_028627145.1. Taxonomy (NCBI): domain Eukaryota; kingdom Metazoa; phylum Chordata; class Mammalia; order Chiroptera; family Pteropodidae; genus Eidolon; species Eidolon dupreanum. Next base: position 36,301,174 of record CM053502.1, read on the forward strand.
AAAAGTCAATTTTCCTGATAATGTTCAGGATTCCATTCTCTGCACTTTTTTCTGCCACCCATTTATGTTGATTAATTAGGTCAAAAAGCCCAAGTTTTTCATTTAGTTCTTCTTAACACCCTTGTCATTTAAGTCCATTAGTATTTGAATAGTGGATTTTAAAATATTATATTAAATTTTATTGCTTTTTGACAAAGGCAGTTCAAGAATAATTTCTGAATATCTTATAGAAACCATAAAATGTCAGACTTACAAGGGCCCTTAGAGATTATCTGCTATTACCTCTTATTTTACAGATGAAGAAACGGCAACCCAGAGAGGAGAGTGATTTGCCCATTGTTACACATCTCATTAGTAAAGGTGCTGAAGATAAAACCTTAGAACGTTCTTGATTTTCAACTTAATCTCCAACTTTTTTGAGTTTTCTTCTGTTGCTGTTGGAGGGATGACCCTTATTTATTTATGTTCCTATAATCGTTAGGGGATTACTGTTCTCCACTGTCAGGAGGAATTAGGCTAATGAATAATTCTAGTTTTTTTCTCCATCCTTTCACTAGCCTCTCCTAGGACATGGAGAATGGTTTATTTAATTGAAGAAGTGGCAAGAACCTCTGTTAACTAGGAGCAAAGTCATTGGAACAGCATTTCAGCATTGTTGGCCCTTCTTTCTCTCCTTGTGAATCACTTGGTCTTACACGTAGTAGGCTCCCGTGTGTCTAGAGTCCATGCTATAAAGGGAACAGAGACTGGTCTTTGTTTCATCACTACCAGCTACAGGTAGGTCAGAAATTCGGTCTCACATAGCTTATTTGTGTGTTCAATATGGAGGCAGGAGATCTTACCATACTATTCAATTCGACTTCACTAGGAGTAAAACCAACATTGTATTTTAATGACATTTTATTCCTTGTATCTGTTCACAAAAGACTAAAAGCCTGAAGGGGAGAAAAAGTGATGAACTAATAAGCTCACTCTAATAGCTAATATTTGCTTCTACGTTTTGAATACCTAGGCATTAGTTTAAATATGAATTTCAGAGCCAAGTGCCAGATATGGGAATTATACTAGGCCAAATCACCTGGTTAATTACAACAGCATTCTAAAATGTAAATTTGGATATTTATTATTCTACTTGAAATGCTTCTATGGCTTCCCATAGAAGCCCTAGTGTTTTCCAAATGGATATGTCTACCCTAGGGATGTATAAGATGGTGCCAAGAGACAAGAAGGACATGTTAGAATATCTATTTCTGTTTATTTTTATAATCTTTCTAATTTTATTTTTGCATATTTTATAATATACAGAATATATTAGAGCAGTATATGAAAGTTTATACATTAATGAGTGTGCATACATTGGGAATGAATGCCCCAAAGCATTGACTCACTAGGGTAAGTGATAAAATAAAATTTGGAGACCACTGATCTTGGATTTCAAATTCTTAGTGCAAAATAAAAGCCTGTTATTAAATGCCTGTTTAACACTCTATTTGCATCTTTTCCCAATCCTCTTTGCACTAATCCTTTAAATCATATTTATTTAAGGATTATTCTATGCCAGGCACAGTTAGAGGTAATGGAGGACATTAGTGAAGAAGAGTGGCAGAGTCCTGGACCTCATGGTGTTTACTTTCTACCTGGGGCTGCAGAAAAAATTCCGATTTTGCCTGGGGCCCAGGGCAGGCCTTCCTTAAAAAAGTGATATTTAAGTTCAGAAGGGTGAGTTCTTTCTAGTCATAACAAATAAGTGGAAATTTCTAGAATCTGCCAAAGTGTTCTACCTAACACTTCTTGTATGGATTAGTCCTTCTGTTTTCAAAGTTCTTCCAGCTCCCACTCCCACTCTTTTATCTAACTTCTTATCTTAAATTCTGCTGGAAGCCTGCTCCTTCTTTGTACTACTTGTATTATGGCACTTCATATATCAAAATTTTCTGTGTGTTTATTGGCCTTTGGCACTAACCTATGCCTTGTTTTTGTTTCCCTTTGGCAGCACATTGCTTGAAGTATAATATGTTAAACTAAATAGAAGTTCCCTAGTGTTCAGTCATATCAAATGATTTTCTGTTTTTTTTTTTTGTTCATACAAAATGTCCCCTGTTCTTGGGAAGTTCTTCCCTATTCACTGTTTAAATTTGAGTTACTTCACACAGTTTCATACACTTAGGGAAGCTTTTTCCTTAGGTCACATGAATGGTAGTGTTCTTAGCTTTCTTTCTAGACTGTCTAGGTTGCTGGAGTATTTGAACATTCCATAGTACAAGTAATAAATAGTATTACAATTGTATGTTTAGTGGTCTGTTTCTATGACAAAATCATAAAGAAGTCTATGGTAAGAACACTTCTCATTACTTTTTATTTCTAACATGCAACATTATACCTAGCACATAGTATGCCCTCAAAAACTATTGTTTGAGTGAAAGAATTCTAGAATGCATGGTACTATCATAACCTATAAAGCAACCCTAACACTGAGTTCCGTGTATGAGGGAGCAATAAGAGCTTGGTGGGAAGTAGGTTCTCTGGATATGCATGTATATTTGCACATATGAACAAATGGTACCTTCATTTTAGTGCAAGACTAAGGGCTAATGAAAGGGAGAGTGGCAACCCATGTATATAATTTGCATTTAAGTTTTACTTGTTTATTGTCTGTCTCTCTTTCTATAATTTAAAGAACCCTGCAAAAAGGCCTTGTCTTATTTACTGCTGCATCGTTAGCTCCCAATAATGCCTGGCTCATAGTAGGCAATAGATAAAAATTTATTAAATGAATAAATAAATAATGCATATTTAAGGCTTGATATGTGCAAATAGTTTGCTAGGCATCCTGCTTATACTTCCTCATTAAATCTTCACAATCCCATGTTGGAGATGAGTAAATTGAGGTTGGGGAATTGAAGTGACAAGTCCAAAATCCCCTAGCTCTTAAGTGTTGAGGCAGCCACTCAATCCCAGGACTGTCTGGCTCCAAAGTCTACATTAAAAGTAAAGCCAAATAATCCTTACATTTAAAAAAATTGCCCTTGGGTACATTTCTTAATTAACTCCACCCTTGTTATTAGAGGAAAGAAAGCTGTGAACCAAGAATAAATTATATTGCCTTGTAAATTGTGAACTGCAAACTTGCGAAGTGAGGGTAAATTAATTGTGACCAGAGCATGGTCCCAGCCCAGCCATGGATAGGTCTCACAACAACTGGGAGACGACAGAGGAGGAGAAATGCGTCCACACTGAGCCCAATCTTTCTACACTTCATTTCTGTGGGACTGACAGCAAAGCAGACTTTCTTATGCATCTGGCTAGGCTGGGATCTTGTTCAAATTCTTGAAAGTGACTTCGCTTCTCAGTTGTTTGGCTTCTGACAGGGGGAGGGGAAGACACAGGCAAGAACCAACTCCTTTGACATTGCCTTGTAACACATGGCCCAGCCTCTGTCTAACTTTGGCACTTTATCCAAGAACCTTTTCCTTTCCAAAAAACATATCCTTCTGACTTCACACCCAGAGTCAGTTTTGTTTCAGAGCAATAACAAGGTTCTCCATGCTCCCATGGCTGCCGAATGTAAACACAGACAAATGTGAAAGGCACAAATGGATTCTGGGTAACATATATTATTATTTTCTTGGCCATAGACAATGGATGGTGTGGGCTATATGTGGTTTCCTTGGCAGCTTCTGAGCTTGTTCTGTGGCAATGAAACTGGCAGATGAGTAACTGTGAACATTCACACAAGAATATGCAGAGAAAGAAGAGCTCTTGAAGCAAAGAGGAACTCTAATTTTATCCAATCTTGATCATTACATACATTGTTTGATTTGAATGCCGTTAATATATTTATTTATTATGCTCCTACTGTACTGTATGCATATATAGACAGGGAAGTGTGTATAGTCTCTGAGAACATGATGTTTAACAGAAACATCATGAACGTGAAGTGAGTGACCTCTAAATGAAGTGACCCATGTTAAAATTCCATGATTGGTCACCAAGCAGAGGCAAGTATAAATGCTCTGAGGTGGGAATGTCTCAGTGTGCTCTAAGAGTAGCAAGGAGTCTACTGTGGCCAGAACAGAGAGAATAAAGGAAACATTGGTAGGTGATGAGGTCCAACAGGGATTAGAGAATCATTGTGCCAACCTCTTAGACTTTTCTAGTCCATGTAATGGAAAAATCCAGGGGAAGATTCTGAGCAGAAAAGGGGCACTACTTGATGTTTGTGCTGAAAGAAGCACTCTATTGGGGAGTGGAGAATAAACCTTGGTCAGGTGAGAGCAGAAGCAGGCAGACAATAAAGATATTACTCCCATCTAGGAGACAGAAACACTAGCTTAGACTAGAGTGGACATAGAGGTGGATCATGAAAAGTGGTAGGATTCACGATGTATTTTGAAGGTGGAGTCTGAAGGATTGATTGATACAGAAAGGGAGAGGAAGAGAGAAGCATATGATAACAAGGTTTTGCTTTGAACTGAGTATATTAAGGTGGGGAACAGGGTGGGAAAGAGGTGAATCTAGTTTGAAGTGAGAAATCAAGAACTCTTTTTCAACACATTAGGTTGTAGAGGTCAATTAACCATTCCAGAGAGATATTAAGTAGGCAGTTAGATATATAAGTCCCGAAGTCAATTGAGGCTAGAGATAAAAATTTAGTAGTTAGCATTATCTTTTGAAAGCCATATAATTGAATGATATTACCTATGAAGTAAATGCAGGTAAAGAAAAGAAATCCTAGAAAAAAAGGAATGATCCCTAGGAAACTTGAATAATTTATTAACAAAGGCTTTTTTCAACCACAAAGCATCCAAGCTATGCTTTACTGGGCTAGGTCTATGGCATAATTTAAAAATGGAATCCTCAAGGAAGAGAGGTTGGTGTATTGCAAAGAACCCTGCCAGCAAATACTCAAGCTACCCTATCTCTGACCAGATGTGTGATGTTAGACAAGCTACTTAATCTTTTTGACTTTTAGTATTTCTTACAAATGAAGTACTAAGTACCTATGCCATAGCAGTTTTATGAGAATTAAGTTACATAACAAGTGTATGATATTCTATAAATTCTAGCTTCTCTTAAAAAATTCTCATTCTGGGACACTGTTCCCTCATACTTCTTCCACCTAATCCAGATTATAAGCTGCATGAAAGGTCAGGGAACACATTTATCTTGTTTTTGTTATATAGACAAATCCTAGCATCATAGGTTCTCAATAATTATCTGTAGAGTAAATTAAGTGTGAAACCAGTAAGTGCATTTGGATAGAATTTAGACACCTGGATACTTTAGATGATCAAAGTAAATGCAGTTCCCTTCTCACAAAGTTTAATGCAACTCAGGTATTTCAATACAGTGATACTCAGAAGGAAAAGACAACCAAATAAAATAATTAATCTCACATGAATGACAATATTTTGAGCACCGTATTTGTATATAATTCAAATATATACCTTTAGATTATTGAGAGCAAAGCAATGCATAAAAATTAAACAAATACCTAATTCAAAATTATTATAGGAAATTACTGAAGTTTTCTTAAAAATTCAGTGGTGAAGAGTGTACAGCAACAACACACAATGGACTCTGAAAGATCTTTATCATCTGTAGTACCCTACTCTTAGAGCCCAAGACAGGCCTCACTTTTTATCCTCTGTCTTCTCAAGCCTGAAACTCTTCTCTCTGGACAAATGACTCTTGTCATTCCTGGTAACTCCATTTATTTTGTTTGTTTGTTCGTTTGTTGTTTAAATGCAAACTGGTTTAGCTGCTGTCAGTTTTTCTGAGTGCCTTGCTCTCAGATGACACCCCAACCCTATTCTCTCTTATTACAGAGATCGTCTTACTTAGGAGTCAGAGGAGAGGGAGGATTCCAATGGCTTGGGATTTTTTTGTAATCCTTATATGATGTGTTAAAACAATTGATTACAGAAGGAAATTCATGCTTCTGAAAAGAATAGGGTCTGAGTGGTACCTAGGGCAGTGTCATGACCTCTGAGAGGAAGCTAAAAGGGCAGAGGATGTGTTAGGGCCTTTTCTTGCTGACAGAGCTTCTGAACTCTATCTTCTCACCTGTATCCGTTGTCTCACCTGTATTAGTTTGCTAGGGCTACTGTAATGAGTACCACAGACTGAGTGGCTTAAACAACAGAAATTACTCCTCAGTTCTAGAGTCCAGAAGCCCAAGATCAAGGTGAAAGGAGGGTTAGTTTCTTTTCAGGTCTCTCTCCGTGACTTATAAATAGCTGGCTTCTCCCTGTGTCTTTACATGGTCTTCCCTCTATGTGTGTCTGTGTTCTAATTGTGCCTTTTTATACGAACACCTGTCATATTGAATTAGAGCCCACCCTAGTGACATTATTTCAACTTAATTAACTCTTCAAAGAGGTACTGGGGATTAGGATTTAACAAATGAATTGGTAGTGGGGAGGGCAGAATTCATCCCATACCACTAGTGTAGGAGATTTTTCCCAACTGCTGTTTCTTTTAGTTCTTCCATCTTGGAAGATCTGAGAAGTCCCAAGAGCAAAATGAGTAAAACACAGAATTTGTGTTAGAGAGACCATGGCATGACTATCAGTTGGGCACTGTGGTGGATGAATGTTTGAAAAGAGCATTAACTATACTTCTTACCCAGTTCTAAGCTCCAGAATTTATGCTTCTTATTTACAGTTTATGAATGGATGAATGAAGAAAAAAGAACTTCTAATTATTTTCGCATATATTTCTGAAACAATTTATATTTTACCCTTAGATGTCAGCAACCTCTCTCTTTTTTTTTTAAGCGGCTTACAAAACTTCTCTGTTGAGTTAGGAAAATTTTAAATTCAAGCAGCCAGATCCTTCCTTTTGCCTTGAGAACTTATGACAAAGAAAATAGGTCAGCATAAACTAAGGCAATACTTTTAACTTGACAAATTGGTGTCTGTATTTTTTGGCTGTACTCAATGACGGAAATTTAAGAACAGTGTTCAAATTAAGAAGGTAATAATCTACCTGTGTCCAGTTTGGGCTTGGCTTGATTCTGTGTCATATTTAAAAAGTGACATTGGCATAGCAAGACATCTTCAAAGGTTGATTGACTAAAATAGGAAAGAGCTGGAAACCAGGAGACATTTAGAATGGTAGAAGATATTAAAAATGTTTCACCTGTTAAAAAAGGGGGGATGGGCATAAAAATCAAACATTTTCTTTTCACATTTCATAGAGTGTCACATGGAGGAAAGAGGAAACTGAGTCTATGTGTCTCCAGAAAGCAATTCTAGGACCAGTGCATGAAAATATCAGGTAGCAGAAGGGTTCATTTTAAGGAAAAGTTTCCTAAGTGAGCAGCTCAACAGTGCTTTTAAAGGTAGGAGGAGAGTTATGATTGATGTTGACTATGCTCTTTACATTTTTCTGTATTTTACAGTTTATTTTTCTCTATAAAATTAATTCATGCTATAATCAGAGAAAGAAACAAATGCATGCTGTAATGTAAAAATAAAAGAGAAATAAATATTGAAGAGATATTATTTGTTCAATATTTGACATCTGTTACTGGATAAACCAATAACAGTCTAAAGTTGCTTGGGTATGCACATGATTATATGTATCATAGAGTGTCACATGTGCCTCTTTTATCATCTTTTATTAACTCTTACTATGAGTGTGATGATTCTCTGATCCCTTTAAATTATTAAAAATTCTTTCCAGTACAGCATTAAATTCCAAACTTATTAACCACCCCTCCTCACCTTCCAGGTCAACCTTGATGCATGGCTCCAGGGAACTGCAGCCATATAGTGTATGTGTGTGTGTGTGTGTGGTGGGGTGAGCTATGCTTCCACACTTGCCTTTCTCATCCTTCTTCCTCCTGTCCTTGTTTTACCTCTTCAAGAGGAAGTAGTTAGGAGAAGTGGGAGAAAACATTTATAATTAACTGGATCTGTAGGCGCATCTTCTGTTAGATGTTGCTACGCCTCCCAAAGACCCAGACGGGTCTGTGTTTCAGGTTTCCAAATAAAATTTCTCTTGTAGGGCTCATGCGTACATTCTTTCCATTTCATAATTGGGATATTCCATTTCTACTCTAGTTCTTTCCTCCATAACATATACTTACAGCAATACCATTGGAGTACACCTCATCCTCTCACAGTCAGTGTTCCCATGCCTGTGTGGTATTGCTCTCCTCAGTGGCACTGGCAAGATGATTCCAAATCATCTTCTCTGAGGTCTCCTGATCTAGAGAAAAGTATGAACCTGTTTGAAATCTCCACTCTCTACTCTACCATCTTCCTCCAGTTCTCTTTTTCCTTGTTCAAAGAGGCACTAGCTAGATCAGAAATTCACTGCATAAGTATTTGTCTAACCAGAGAATGAGATGCAAGTCTCTTAAAAGTACTCCTGCTCTTTGGCCTTGATTCTCCTGGGGCCTCCTTCGTTGGCTCTGGGATAAGGAGGAAAAAGCAGTAGCACTCCCCTCTACCAGGTCAACTACTTGTAACTTTCCCTTCTGTTATTTTCCTTCTTCAACTCTGGGGAAAGGGAGAGCTGGTTAATCATAAATGGTGGCAAAGTATTTGCCTATTGCTCACTGAGCCTGAGATAGATCCAGTTGTTGGTAGTTCTTTGGTTGTTCTTGCTCTCCAACATTGGATGTTTAATGATTTTTGTCCTCAGTTTGGAGTCCTACACTCAACTCTAGGGCAATAGGAAAAATCCTGTTTACCATATATACCCAATCCCATTTAACACTCATTAAGAGTTATTTTATTTTATTGACAAGGAAATTGAGACTCTAATAAAGTAACTAATGTCACTCTCAGTATGAGGAAGAGTCAGGGGTGAACCCAGGCCTGGCTGTATTAAAGGTTTTTCTTTGTCCACTCTACCAGGGGTGGCCATCTATGTAGCAGTTTAAAAACATGCTCTTGTCTAGAATCCCAGTTTTCATCATGGCTAGTCATCTTCTCTGAGACTTAGATTCCTTCTTTTCAAAAGAGGGGTGAGTATAGTGTCTATCCTCAGATAACAATTTGGAGGATTAGATATCTTTAATAAATCTAAAGTAGCTTACCTTGAAGCCTAAAACCTTGTAAGTGCTCTATAAATGTTAGTGATTGTGTTATGCTAAGTGTTCCTACATACACACCTCACTGGTGCAAATTTAAAATAAGGTTTATAGGTAAAAAACCTAAACATGAAGAGAAAGTACACACAAGGCTCTGGGTTCTCATCCAACAGAGAGCTGGCTTGGACAGACAGCACTATGGGATGCACCACAAAAAAATGTTCTAATAGATGGGTACCCTGTTCTCATAATATTCTTCCTGTACAAAGGGAAATGGGATATGGGTCATCTGACTGAATTCTGCTTAAAAAGAGGCTTCCAAGGGCAGCCTCTGGGATTAGCCTGTTTCTACAGAGTTCAGGAATGTTGAGGTGGCTTTCTGAAAAACTATTGACAAGAGTAAGAAAATGAGCTTTCACAACTATGCCAGCTTTGTCTCGCCTTGGAGTTATAACATTTGCTGTAGTTTTGTTAAAAATTGTAATAATCCACATGACAATGATAATAATAATACACACAGAGGATTATACACAGAGCCACTCAAATAATGAGCTTGCCATTTGTGGAAAAGGCTCAGTTGAAGCTGGATGGCCATCTTTCCAGCATCTGAGAAGAGGATTTCAGCACTGGGTTAAAGTTTCAAGAGATGGCCTGTAGGTTTCCATTCAACTGAATTTCTCTGTCTTTGAGTGACTTGAACTGGTTGCATGGGTCCAAACCTTCTTCCTTGGCTTAAACCACTCTTTGCTGTTACCATTTTGAGCCAGCAAATGTACCTAACCCTAAGGGTGTTCAGTTTGTCTGCACCAGTGAATGGTAATGCTGATAAAGAAGAGAAACAAGAGATTATTCCTCAGCCAAAGATACCATATTTGTTTTTAACTTCCACAAATATGCAGATAGTTCATTTAGAGAGCCCAACAGCTCAACTCTTTTTATTTATTATTTCTGATAGACATGTTTGCTCACATCCCTGAAGCTGTGCCATGGGGGAGCTGTGAGATTATTCCTTTCATTTTTCTGTATTGTATTTAATATAAATGCAAGCCAGATTTTAGTAGCTTGGTATAATCTCATCAGAACAATCCATTTCTTCCATACTAGAACCAATTGGCATTCAACCTTATCTAAGAGAAGTATTCATTGGATATCTTTGGATTCCCATATCACTATTTGTTACTAAAAGAAACACTGGTCTAGGCCAGACTCACATAGCCTCATTTTTTGGGTTTACAAAGACTTTTCAGGTTGGTATAGTGTGAACTGCTGGTGAGTAACTGCATCTGTGAAAGTTAATGTCCTGTACTTTAGCCCAGATGAATAAATTCATCTCTGTATTGACACCATGAAGACATTGCATTTTTTGAACATTTAAAGTTTTTTTTTATGCATTGGGAAAATTTTTCAGCCAAGACCACCTGATTTCTGAAACAGTTTTTGTGTGTTCCCATTTAAATAGAAAAGGCAAAGATGAAAAATTAAAATAATAAAAAGAAAGAAAAAAGAAAGCCAACCAATCACACTGGAAAACATTTAAATCCACTTCTTTATGGACTAAATTTCCTCAAATATAGAAGAAGCCAAGAAGTTGGAAGCTTGTTTTTTTTTTTCTCTTTTAAATATTACTTTCTTTCAATTTATTTTTATATCGGTAGATGATGTGAGACTCATTACATTTTATAGGCTTGAACAAAATCTTACAATTTTTTACTAATATTATGCAATGACATAATGCCATTTGTAGAGGTGTCGCATAAAGCAATTGACTTTTACTGGCTTCTGATGGCAGGACTTGCCATTTTATATTCTGTTTTATGTAAGCGTTTTCCAAATTTATCGACCTCACAGGATTTCTCAAGTTGCTTAATTATGGTAGGAAGAAGATATCTCTGTGGCCTGACACGAGAGCCTATTAAAGCCTCCTTTAAAAAGGGAATATGAGAAGTGGGGAGGTGAATGCAACTAACATTTAATGCATGCTTACTATAGGTTGGATGCTGAAATGTAGGGATAAAAGAAGGGGCACATATCATTAAATAGGCACTGCTTTGACAATACCCTGCAAGGTATGTTTAGTTTCCTAATTTCACAGATGAGAAAACTGAAGTTCAGTTGTTATGCCCAATGTCACAGCAACTATTAAGTAAGTGGAAGTGCTAGGATATCCACTCAAGTTTGACTTCACATCCATGCTATAGAGTCATAAAATATAGCTAACCTCACATCATAGTGCATCAGTCTCTCAGGGGAACCTTTTGTAAGTGGGTAGATTCTCACTGAGAATTCCTACCCAGAAGATGATGGCTCAGAAGACCTACCCAATAGATTAAAAGTTGGAAAGTTTATTTATCTCCATGATCCCTATTCATTTCCAAAGTTTAATTAAAGAAGTTCTATATAACAACAAAGAAATGAGACTACATTTTGTAGAACATTATTAAAAAAATTATGCAAGATGTGAAAGCTTTCATTGCAACCCCCAAAATCTTCTCCTCTGGAGCATCTGTCTTTTTCTTTTCACCTTGTCCTGCAGCCTCCACATCTGGATCAGGCAGCACTTCTTAAGTAAGAGAGAGAGGGGTAGCAGGGATATTGGTAGGGAAGGGAATCCAAGTCACAATGAATTACAGAATATTAATGCTCAACCAGACCTAACCAAGATTTTGATTAGAGATTCCCTAAGCAAGATTTTGATCTTTATACTGGAGGAATTTGAGGGCCTGAAAGGGGAAATAAAAATCTATTTGAAGCTTCTGTCTTCCAATGCTTGTCAGGTTGCCATTTCTTGGGAAGCGCCATCATCCTTAGCACTCCGAGCTTACCATTCTCACACTAATTACCTGAAGGAACTTATAGTTCTATCTTGCTAGCACTGCCCTTATTGTTTTCTCTGTATTCCCCTCACCCTTTGCTCTCTCACTGTTCCTAAGAACCATTTTTCTTTCAGCAGTTCATAATGAAGCAAAAATTGTTTACTTCAGTGGTTTAGATAGAGTCTCAGATTCTCAGATGCATGCATGCAGAGTCCCTGAAATTAGATAATTCTAAGACTTGGGGGAAGGAAAGAGAAAAGGTGGAGTAGTAATTTAGATGAGAGAAGAAGGTCAGGTAGGAGGAACTGGACAAGGATTCCGGTAATTGAGAGGCAGAAGGAGTGACTTTCATTAGGAGCCCAGGGAGTAAATGGTAGGAATACAGAACAAACTATCCTTGAGCGCGGATAGTCCACCTCGTGGACAACCTGCCCTTCAACATTAGTGACATGATTAGTCCCAATGTGAATTGACTAAACAGAGAGAGGGATGTTGGACAATTTGATGAGGATAGGATTCTGGGGGAAGAACCTGGCTCCTTGATCAATATAAAAACCAATAGAACTAGTTGTAATTTCCCTGAGAGGTGACATACCAACACCATCACATGGGACATGATACCTGCTCTCCTTCTTCTCTATTGTGAGCAACTGGTGAGATAGCTTTGTCATTCCCTGTGTTTCCCCAGCCAGCTGTAATAGTTTCTCATGTATAGCAGGCACTTGGAAAAAAAATGTTAAATGAATGAGCCAATGTATGAAGTAATTTGTCCATATTAACAAAGTGAGTTTAATAATTTGACTAGAATCCAAACCCATGGCTCCAGACCCAAGTCCAGTGGCTCTTTGAAACATGTTCTATCTTTTCATAGGCATAGAAGGAAGGATAAATGAAATAAAGGACATGACTGCTGTGATCAAAGGAGGGGTTACATGGAACAGAGTTAAAATGCACTTTTCTAAGTGCTGATTCTGCTTGAGCAAGGCGATTCCTTCTGTCAATAATTCTAGTTTCCAGGAAGTTACACTCCCTGAGCACAGAATATCTTTATTCAATTTACATTGACCAAGCAAAGGCTGCATTACAATATTGAAGACAGGGTACTTGTGACTTTGAGACCTGTGATTTGAGTTTTTCTCTCTCTACGTTAGGATTGTTTCTTTACAAGGATGTGGCTGCAGAGTTGTGGTCAAATCTAAGTAACTCCAATATCAGCCAGGAGAAATGAGTGTTCCTTGAGGATTACTGCAATGCCAGCTGGGCCACTAGTTAAATTGATAAAGATTAAAGAAACATTGAAGACCATTCAGTCCAGTGGTTCTCAACTGGGAGTAATTTTGCCCCAGGGGTCCTTTGGTAATGTCTGCAGATATTTTTGATTGACAACTATTGGATGCACCTGACAGCTAGTGGGTAGAGGACAGAGATGTTAAATATCCCACCATGCACAGGATGGTCCCGCACAATAAAGGGCTATCTGGTCCAAAATATCAATAGTGTTGCTATCAAAAAACACTAATCTAGGCCGTATATCTTTGGAGTAGAATTCATCTGCAGTTCTTGATATGGAATTTTCTAGCCTTGGATTGCATATGTCAAGACCTTGTGCTGACTGTTGCACTGGCAGCTTGTTCCATTACTGGACAAATGCTAGCTTAGTTGCTTGTTCTTGGTGCCCCCAGAATGCTAAATGCATATTACCACATTGTTCCATAATTATTTGATTATGTATCTGTCTCATCCTTGGGATGGTGAGCTCTTTGAGGAGCTAGGCCTAGTTCATATTTATCTTTGCATTCTAAGCATCTGCATGATGCTTGATACAAAAAAAAATTACTTGGTAATGATACAATGAAAATAAAAGAATGAAAAATTAGAATCCTTACATTCCAAGCTATACCCTATTTCAGGAGTGAAATTTTCATGCTCGGGTTTTAGGCAATGAAGTTATAGGCAATGAAATTTTTCTCTTGGACTGGAAGTAGGAAACACAGACCACATGCCTTATCAGGCTCTATCTTTCCCTTGCCTCTAGGTAGTTTTTTTTTTTTATTATTTTGAGTTTGGAAAGCTATACATACTTGTACTTCATACTTTTCTTTCACTGGAAGCTAAATTTCCTATAAAACTGCTGATACTGGGGGCCAACGGAAAATATTTTATAATCAACAAGTTTAATTTGCTGAGTGCTTTGCATTAAAATCACTGAAGTAAGTTGGCCTGGCCAATTCCCAAACTCTATTGCCAAACTGAGAAGCACTTACTCATTCTTGCTTTCAGTGGCCATAAGCCATTGGACCACTGAGTTGGTTGGGCCAATATTAGAAGGAAGGAAAGAGCATGGAAACAAATTCTCCCATGGGGTTAAGAAAGTCAGATTAATTGACCGTTGTTTTCCAATTTTGGTTTAAAGTTAGTAAATAATAATGGTAATTCACACTTGTAAAGAGCTTACATACAATTTTTACAACTGTCTCACTTGCTCAAACTGTAATGAATATCCACCTAGGAGGTAGAGGTTCCAGGAAATAAGGGAAACCACAGGATAAGTATAATAGATTCTTTTAGAGAACCAATTTTTTTTTTTTTAAAATGTGGGACAAACAATTCGTTATATTAAAACACTGATGTATTATGGGATAGATTCACCATTAGTATGATCTTTTAAGATAAAACTATCTTCAAAGAAACTGCATTCATGGTGGGGGTGCTTAGAACTATATTTCTAGTCTATTCTTTTAGTATTGTCTCTAAGAAAACAGTGGAAAGGCTGACACAATTTGGCACACATTATCACTTTTAATTTCAAACTTTTTTCTTTTTGGGAATTTTCTTATACTCTCTCTTGTTCATTCTTTAAAGACATTTTTACACATTCTCCAACGTTCAACTCAAATGTTGTTGTTGTTATTATTTTTACGATTTCTTTGACTCCCCAGCAGTGGCTCCCTTCACCATGCTCCACCTGCCTATGATCAGCCACTTTTTGAACTATATTATAATTAGTTGTTTATATGTCTGTCTTCCCTGATTGACAGTGGTCTCCTGAAGGGCAGAGATCATATCTTAACCTCCACTCCCCTCGTGGCATCATTTCTGTAGAAACAACCTACAACAAATTAACCTCATAATCAGGCCATAATAAGAAACTTCTTTCCAAATATTTCCAAGAAACACTGATCATATTTTGCATTTCTCGATTAATCAGTTTTTATCTGATTAATATATACTTTGAGTTGCTAGTGCCAACATGGCACTGTGTTTGGTTTTATAAAGAACATTTGAAAAGTATAAGAAAAGGACTGAAATATATGAAGCATCTACTCTGTGCCGAGCACCATGCTAGCATTTTATAAATGTCAGCTCATTTCATGCCTGCCGTACCCTGTGAAGTAAAATTTATTCTATTTTACAGGTAAGGAAACTAAGGCCTTTCAATTTAAATCACTTTTTAAGTTACACAAGATGTAATCCTTATATTTGTGGGAAAGTTTTAATTTAATTAAGACAATGTAATGTGTAAACACACGTGCAAATAGTTTATTTGCAAAGAGTTATTATATGCCGAAGCTGTAGCAAAATGAAAAGAACAGAA
Organism: Eidolon dupreanum; assembly: GCA_028627145.1. Taxonomy (NCBI): domain Eukaryota; kingdom Metazoa; phylum Chordata; class Mammalia; order Chiroptera; family Pteropodidae; genus Eidolon; species Eidolon dupreanum. Next base: position 36,316,628 of record CM053502.1, read on the forward strand.
GTTCTGGGTTCTGGATCATGGTTCTGTAATCCAATATCTGTGACTTTAAATACAGAGTAAAATCCGTTTTTCTGGCTACATCCTTTCTGCTCCAGCACAAAGCGCACTTCCATCTCTATTCCCTTCTTAAGTCCTATGAGTCTGGCCTCCAGGGACTGCTCTCTTGGGCTGTCTTGTTGTCTACCTTCTGTTTGGGTTTGGCTAAATCAGAGGGAGGAGGAAGAATTCAACACATTTCTTTCCCTTCCCTTCCCTTCCCTTACTTTCTCATTATTGGACCAGGGCTTAACAGCTCCCTGCTGCTGCTGGAAATACTGTGAGGGGAGGTGTCTCTCTCACATATATAGCATTTACTAGGTTCTTATAGCAGCTCCCTCCACTTGTCCCTTCCAGGCATAGGGGTGGTACTGCTTTTCACATTATGAGGATCTCCTAGAGTTTTGCTGTCCCTCCTATTTCCCTTGACCTTGCCTACAGACTATACAGTACTTTCTTTCAACTCTCTTTAAGTCGCCCATTGAGTGTTCCCTTTCTTTTGGGACAGAGACTGACGCACCCACCTCACAGAGATTTCTTTCTCTCTCTGAGCCTCAATTTCCTCATCAGTAAAATGGGGATAACAACACAAAATTCACAGGAATTTTGTGGGGATAAAATAATATATGTTCAAAGTATTTTGTAAAAGTAAAAGTACTATCTATCAAAATATTTGTATTGATAAGCTTATTGTTCATTTCTATTAGAATTTTAACTTTCATTTACACATATATATTGAGGATCTATTTTTAGTAAGGACCTATGCTAAGTACTGAGAGAACTCCTCTATCAGAGTTTTAATTAGAGAAGGGAAGAGACCCATTTAGGTTAAGGGGGAGAGAAAAGGGTTTTAATAGAGGAAAAGAGACAACCCAGGCCTTAAAGAATAGCAGGATTTTTGTTAGGTGAAGTTGGAGGAGGGATGTGAAAGATTCTAGGAGAGAGGAAATGTGTGAGGAGATGTGCAGAGGTGGGAGAGAGCGAGGCATATTCAGGAGGAGTGAGTAAACCAGGTTCATGGGAGATGAGGCTTGGAAGGCAGTGTGGAACTAGATTTCAAGTCCTTCGTAAAGAGTAATTACATCCTTTAGGAGCCCGGATGACTAAGAGGAAAATAATTCTAATATATCATAATATCTTTTTCCTACTATGGCATCTGTCCTATGAAATGTTGAGAAATAAGTGATCCAGTGGGATTTGGATGTCTTCACAGCATGATTCAATTGATTGTCCTAATAGATTTTGCAGCAGATTGTATATTAAGGTGGCCAAGAAAGAATTTAACTGAAAACAGCTAATTTAGACCAACTGGTACCTTTGTCAACAAATATATCTTGAACTTTTACTATGAGACCCAAGGAGGTAAAAAAACATATAATTCATTTACTTGGGGCCCTCTCAACACCTTTATTCCTGCCTCTCCCCAACACACGGTCCTAAGGTCCAACAGAGATCCTGGCATCTATTGGTAGATACAAAATAAAAGTGCATCGTTTTAAATCTTTTCAGTTAAATAAAGAAATGCATGACTCATTTAAGATATAATCTAGAGCAAAGCTATGAAATAAAACATTCTGTAATGATTAAAGTGTTCTCTGTGCTGTTCAACATGGGAAGCACTAGCTACCTGTGGCTGTTAAGAGCTTGAAACATATCTATGCAGCTTAGGTGCTGAATTTTAAATTCCATGTAACATTATTTAATATACATTCCAATTTAAGTACAGTTAGTGGCTACTGTATTAGACAGTGCAGGTCTAGAGAGACATGTTCTTAAGTAGAAAATCCACATAAAATCCATTCATCACGTCTCCATAACACTCAATAGTTGATAAAGCCCTTTTCCATACAGCCTAATTGCTACAGTGGTTGAGCCATGATTTGGGGTAAGATTCTAGGCATGTCACATGAATTCTTTCCATGTTGTTTCACTTTAAAAATACTATTTAATCCATGTTTACTGAACTTCTCTCCTATAAGGTAAAATGGGTGTGACAGGAGACTTTTTCCAGCAGTAATCACTGTGACTCATTAAATATGTTTACATCTACTGGGCTTAAAATAGCACAACCTTAATTTAGTAGCACCTGTAGTCAATCTAACTAACTATAAAAAGGCTTGGTAAGCCTGTGGTGAGAGAGATGCAGGTGGAGACAGACACAGACAGAAAGAGACGTGCTGCATGACTATACAGATGACCAACCTGCCAAGAACTTCTGCTCAAGAGATAAGATAGGTAAGCGTAATGTGCCTATTGTTATATTTGAAAAAAATTATGCACATATATGGAAAACAGAAAATATAAACAGGGCAAAACATAATTCTGGTATGAAATATGGAGTCAAGGAAGCCTTTTCTAATGAAGTATTCTAACATTAGGTAGCCTCAAATTACCTATCTTTGAAACATTTCATGGTCAGAATCTATATTGCCTTCAAATAAGCCTAGAGAAAGCTAGGAAAATGAAAAATTTGTTACCTAGTTTTTCTAAACACATTGAAGTGTTTTGTGGCTCTGTGAGTGCTTCATGTTCTTGCACAGTGTCTCTCCTGTGCAAGTCCTGTTTCTTCAAGGGGTGTCTCTCATCTTCTTTGTTGACTGATATTGGTTTGAATTGTTCAAGAACCAGCACAAAAGGTAGAGCTTCTTTATTGAAATTTCTCTGACTTCCCAATAGATATCGTGAGATACCTTCCTTAGCACTTTGCTCGTACCTCAGAGCAAATTAAACTCTATGGATATTTGTTTTATGCATGTGCAGCATGAGAATATGAGCCCATTAAGGACAAGAGCTGTATTCTATTAATCTTTATATTCCTAAAAATTATCACAGAGCTCGGTGGTGCTTAATTGTTAAAAATAGAAACATGGGTCACCATTCATAGCTTGAATGTAATTTCAAGTTTTTACTTTTATATATTCATATAGAGATGTATGATTGAAATAATCCAAAACAGATAATACCCAAACATTTGGTATTATATGCTAGGATATATTACATGAATTAAAGGCTTTCGTCTTTTTAAATTCATTTTCTTTAAGGTAATATTAAAATGTATCCTTTCACTCATTAGCAAAGCTTTGCACCTCCACTAATTTGATTAACCTGAAATAGTCTTTATTCCTTACCACTCCTACCATTACCTGCCAGGGATCCTTATGCAGGCATACCTCAGAGATATTGCAGAGTCAGTTCCAGACCTTTGCAATAAAGCGAGTTGTAATCTTTTTCCTGGTGGAGGGTCTTACCTTCAATTTGTAAAAACCACAACATCTGTGAAGTGCAATAAAGCAAAACACAATAAAACAAGGTATGCCTGTATTCAATTATTCTCAGAGTATTCCAGAGGAGATGGGGTTTTCTATATAAAATAACCATTAGGACAAATTTCCTCTTTTTTTTAGTTTTGATTGCTGACACAAACTTATAGCCTTGAACAGTACTTTGTACCTAGTAAGAAAACAAAACAACATTTTATTTTAAATGTTACAAATATAATGAAACTTGCCTATAGCTTTCTAATGCCTCATTCTACCATCTAATACAGTGATCCTGCTTAATTGACCATTAACACTCTGCTGACATGTTGCTGCCTATGTGACCACCTGGCCCCTTCCTGACATCCACTTAGGCACTGTCTATTCCACTGCTGGCCTTCTCTATGAACCTGTCTCTAGTCAGAGTCCATCACCATCAAGTCCCCTCTTTCCATTTTACATGGCTAGCTCTTTCAGTGGGTGTTTCTACAACAGAGCTGATGTAACTTAATGACAACATTGTTGTCTTCAAGTGACTTATTTCCAGAACACACAGGTGACTCTGGGATAATGGTGGTGGGGTTATCTCTGGGTGAAAATGTGCAAATGTAATCTGCTACTTTAATTGAGACTGCTCCTTTCTCCAATAGGCAGGCTCATTTGGTCTGGCCCATTCTGCCACACTTCAATTAGTGTGATATTTTTCTTTTTCCCCTTAGGAACATTTTCTTCTTCAAACCCCATTACAAACCCCCAGATTATTGAATGGCTATGGATCTAGGTTTATGTCCTGTTCCATAAAACTCTTGGGCCACCTATAAATCAAAATATGTGTTTGGATATCTGTTTATGTATTATCCAAGGATGGTTTTCCCAAAGAAGTCAGGTTATCCCAGGTGTGACTTATGAAGCAGAAGCTGGAAGGGGAAGTGAAACTGAAAGTGTAGTAAAGAGATTGGTAAGGTAATCACTATTGTTAAAGACAATAGTGATTTTTGGAGCTGGAGCAAGAACTGGAATGAAGTAGGACCCTTTATATTCCCTATTAATAGTTTGTCATGAACCAAAAACAAGAAGTTTGGTCCCTGGACAAAACTCTATAATAGTGATTCACAAACTTGGTAGGGTATTAGAATCATCTGGGAGTTTTAAAAAAGAACACAATTCTGGAATGTATCCCGGGATTCCAGAAACGTTTTTTTCTAGTTATGGATCCCTTTCAGCATGCCCTGGGCTTTGGGAAGCTGAAGTTGATCACAGAAGACATCTACACTAGTGCCTTCCAACTTTTACATATATGGAACACATAGAAAATAATAATGCTTCATGTTTGCACAGCAGACTGGAGAGAAGGAACACAATAGTTTGTGGCATGAAACAACCATCCTGTGGGAATCCAGACACTAGAGAGCTACTATGGTGCCCTGATTGATGAGAGGATTGATTTTGGCACATTTCAATTCTTGTGCCACTGCATATGCCCACTTGGGAAGTTTGATTTAGGGAGTCACTTAACCCTGCAGCCTATTCAGCATCAGATCTGAATGAGGCCAAATTAGCTTGGTAGTTCTGTAGTCCCTGAAGAGTGTTTGCTAAAAGAGGATGGAAGAAAGTTGAAAAATTGTGGAAGGATAGTGACTTCCGAATAGTGTTTTCTATGGGTAAATCCTCAAGAAAAATGATTTTCATGAAAATAATTGAAAGTTATATAATTTTAACTTTTTGCTCAAAAGTCACGTTCAAATTCATTATACCTTGGCATTCAAAGTTTTCTTTGTTAGCACCTATGTTTTTAAATATATCTCCTTTTCCTCTCCAAATACCCTAAATTCCAGCCAAAAGAGATTCTATGTGTTTACTGATGGAATTCGATTTCTCAACAGCTGTTTTATGCTCAAACTTGTTTCTCTTCTAGATAACTCATCCTTGCTGAACCAGCTCAAATTTTACTACTTTCATTGAAAATTTTCTGATCTCTCTGGCCAGAAATTCTCTTTTGAACTTTAGTATGCTCTTATCTGGGCCTCTATTATTCTACTTATCACATACTATGTTATGTTATAGCTATTTATAAATGATCTAATTAATGGGAATTAGATAGGCTTAGATTTAAATCTAGCATCTGCCACTTACTAGATGGATGACTTTGTAAAAAATTAAATTTACTGAACTTCAATTTCATACTCTTGCATTAAATCTGTTACATTATCTGTCATTGAAGACTGGTGGCAAACAAAGCTTCTGTTCTCAATTTTATATTTCTGCCTTTTGCAATATGACTTTGTAGCTCACGCATCAGTAGGTGGAATCTGTTTCCCTCTCTTGAACTTGGGCTGCACTTGAGACTTGCTTTAATCAATAGAATGTGATGAATGTGAGTGTGCCAATTCTGAACTTAGGCCCCAAGAGAGATCTTACATGCCTCCACTTGTTCTCCTGGAATCCTGCTCAACTATCATGAACAAGCCAAGGCCAACTTCCCAGAACTTGGGAGACCACTCTGAGCAGAGAGGAGCTGTTCCAGCTGTTGACACTGTAGATCAACCAGCAACCAGCTGACTCACTGGAAGATATATAAGTGAACACAGCTGAGACAAAAAGAATCACCCACTGAACCCAACCCAAATTAATGACAGAATTGAGTTGTGAGCTTAAAAATATATATGCTTGTTTTAAGCTATTGGTTCTCAAACTATAGCTTGCATCAGAATCACTTTGGGGGCTTGTTAAGAAAAAGAGTACTGGGCTCTACCACTAAAGTTTTTTATTCCTTGGTCTGGAGTCCCTAAATTGCATTTCTAACTAGTTCCCACGTGATGTTGATACAAGTGGCCAGGTACCACATTTTGAGAATGACTGTTTTAAGCTGCTAGGTTTTTGAAGTAGTTCATTAATGTAGCAAAAGCTACCTGATAGGGGTATTGTAAAGCTTAGTTATTACAAATTTAACATGTCTGACAATAATAGACACTCAAGTCTAGTTATTATATCTCCTCAACTAGCCTGTAATTTCCTTGAGGGAAAAGACTTATCTAGTGAGTACATTCTACTCTTCTCTCTCAATTTGCAGCATTTTCCATGTGATAAATACATAGTTTGGTCCAATATCTTATATAAGTAACAAACTTTTTTTTTTATTACTGTTATATCCTTTCATAATTTGAAGACATTTTATAAAGATGTTAATACTCCTATTAATAATCCTAAAAATTTTTTTTCTTAGATTCATGTCTATGAACTTCTATTAAAAATAAATCACAGGGTAAAAGTTTTATCATGGGATTAGTGACAGTGAATAGCACTACAATAGCTTGAGGTGTTAAGGATTCTGATAAGCAGGTAGCTTGAGAAATCACCCAGGAAAAGAGAACCAAGGAGAGAATGAATAGGTTTTGAGAAAATGGGAATATTAAGAGACTGGAGAGCTCTATAAGGTCTAAAGTCATCTATAATGGGAATACAAGTATAATAGAACAGGGAAGAGTTATAGTGAGAATGTAAGCTATTAGAATTTAAGATTTGGAGGGTGTACTTATTAAATAAGGCCTAGGAATATGTATTCTAAAACAGATCCCAGAATTATTCTGGTATGCAACAAATTCGATAGTATTTCACTCTAATATGCTTTTTTACTATCAAAGCCATGGTAAGAGGCAAATATATATCTACTTTTGTAAGGGCTGGAAAACTGATGCTGAGAACATTAGCCATTAAGTCATTCAACATTTTCTACAAAATCATGGAACTAATTTCTTTCCAGTTTAGTGCCAGAAGAATTGCTTTCCCTGAAGAATTGTTGTATTTCTTCCTTTAAGATGTTGAAAGTTACTAAACTCACTGTGTTTACTTCTTTGTCTTGGCTGCTAAGAAGCTAAGAGCCAACCCTGAAGCTTAGCCGTTTCCAGATTAAGTTCCCCTCCTCTTTCCTCTAGAGGCCTCTTGTAAATACTTCTGTGCTAGCACCAATACATCACATTTAAGTTATTCATTTAATGTATTTTTTCATCATTTTACCGTAAGCCCCTAGAAAGTATAACTATATCTTTTTACATCAGTTCAACTGTAGTAACTAGTGTACTGCTTGGTGTGTAGTAGGGACTTTTTTTTTTTTTTTTTTTTTTTTGCTAAATTATGACCTAAATGCTGGCAACTATTAAATAGATGAATTATATTAACACTAATAGTTTATATGTTTGCTCTTTCATTTCATGGGTTTTAGTTTGTTTTCTTTTTATTAATTTTATGTGTTTCTTTGCTGAATGTTAGGAGGAAATCATTTTTCTGTTTTTCTTTGTATTTTCTTTTAGGTGGAGAGAGTCCAGTTAGTCTTATACCTCTGATCTCTCTCTGCCCCTTTACTCAATCTATCCCAAGGGAGCTGGAGTGACTTATCTATTTGGTAAATATGAGAATAAACCAGATATGCTCAGCCAAAATCCACTATTTTTTCCTCCAAATCAATTAGATCTGTGTTCATTTGATACATTTCCTTTTATTCTTACATTTCCACATATTTAGTTTGTCCTCTGAAAGCTTAACTCCCTTTGTAAATACATTCCTTATTCTCTCATTTCTTATTACTTTATTCTGTCATTTCCAGAACTAAAACTGCTTCCTGAACTATAATTTTCTCTTTTCACCTATAAAGCATTCTTTAGTTACTTAGATGCTTTTGGCCTTTGCACTATTTCTGAGCCAGCATTTCCCAAGACTAAGGCATCACTGTATGCTTTTTAAATGAATTTTTGATTTTGAATTTGTGGTTATCTTTACTACTGTCTCTGTAGAAGCAGAACTTACATCGCTAACTTAATACTGACCCACATTTCTCTTCATTTGCCCATTAAATCACTATTTCAAATGGTAAAGGTACGGTCTGGATCTCTAATGTTCATAAGTATAATTAACAGATACTACAGTGTAGAACCTGAGAGAATATAAAAGCAGACATGCTGTGGAACTCTAGACTAACCTTGGCTTGGTTCCAAATAAGAGTCAACATTCATAATCTGAACTAAAATCTTGGAATGGCATACAGACCTAGTTAATAAGCATGTTGGATGGTATGAATTTGTTAGGTGGCATTTCACTGTCTGAATGTAGTGCATACAATCACTATTTAGTGAAGGCCCATAAGAAAAACAAATAGTCTGAATCAAAGATTTCATGATCTGACTCAACTCAGGGGTCTTTGGAGGAGTTCCCAAAACAGTACTCCCCTTTGTGGATCAGAGAGTCAGCAGATGAGGGCCAAAATATATTGGCTCCCAGCTTTACTTTATAAGACTAAGTCAAGAGATATAATTTACATGTGAGACAGTAAACTTCTGATATTGATCCAGATTATACAGATTTACCCATGAAACTACAGATAGAGCCAAACATCCATAGGCCTCCTCAAATGGGGTAGGCCCTCATAAAATATGTGGCATGTAGGGGCAGGGAAGAATCTGTTCTTTGGGAGTTACATGCTCCAAGAAGAAAAAGGAAGGGCCTACACTGAGCATGCTCAGTTTATGCTTCTTAAATTTATCCATTATATGTGCGTATGTATCTCTACTTTCCCTGGACTGGAGCGTGTAAAGAGAAAACATTCAGAAGTATTAGAGAAATTGAGGCAAAGAGACTGAGATCAATCAATAAACTTAATTTGAATGAATGAATAGAAAAATAATTGGGAGGATTCCACTGGAAAATATATATAGGCAGGAAAGAATGCCTTGGAATTCCTAGGTATTATCATTAGAATACTGTTTTAAGTACCAAAATGTAAAACTTATCAGAGGGGCTGCGGCTAAATTTACTTTTTAATACCTCTGCTAAGACCCAGCCATTGCCTGCGGGTAGCTGTACAGTAACAATATCATCTCTTTGTAAGGATACAAGCAATACCCAGTTACACATTTAGAACTGCCCAGTTGAAGAACCATGGTATTACAACAATAATGACAACAGAGGGACTAACATTTATGAGTTCTTCAGATGTGCCATGCATGTGCTAAGTGCAATATATATTACCACATTTTGTCCTTTAAAGATTTCTATGAGTTGGATATCAATATTCTAACTTCATAATTAGAGAAAACAAGGCAAAGTAACATATTAAATAAGACTCATAAAGCCGAAAGTAGCAAAGTCAGGATTTGACCCCAAATTGGCTGACTATAAACCCTGTGTTCTTTTGCATATGCCAAAGTAAACACATCTGTAAATATTATGGGGCTGGATTACGAGAACTCTAGGACTCTTTTGACTTTCTGTGTTTCTGTGACCTGACAGTGTGAAAAGTTCCTGCTAGTTAAATGCTACCCCAGATCATCGTTTGTCTTCTTTCCTCTTTTCATTCTTTTGTTTCTTCTCTATTTGAAAGTTCCAAGGGGCTAATTGGAAAGGTCTTGCATAAATACAGTAAAAGTCATTATGAGGTTATCCAAAGGACAAAATGAGGAGGGAGGGTATGCTACAAGTGGAAAACTGTTGTAAATTTGAATTACAACTTGGTTGGACCTTCTCAGGGCTCAGTAGAAGAAAACATACATCAAGACACTGCTAAATAGATTTTACTTTACATTCTAATACATAAAACAATTTAAAAATGGAAAATAATAATTTCACAAATATGTTCCTAGATCTAATAATTCAAAAGACTAATTTGAAGAATTATGTAGAATTCTGATCATCATAATTCTAGAAGTATTCCAGACAGTTCTTAAGATATATATGTATTTTTCCAATTTAACTAACATTATTATTGAAAGAGCAGAACATTAAAGGTAAAGGTTTGGCTCTTACTATGTGAAATAGAATATATTGGTTGGTCTTTATGAGTACAGTTTTTTTCATCTGTATGAAAGTCTAAATATTTATTTCACAGATTTATTGTGAATGGTCAAGGAAAAATGTATATTAAAGTGCCTGGCTTAGTGCCAGGCCTTTAGCCAATATTAATAAGTGATAGATTGTATTTAAATTAATAGAGATACATCATGACATTTCTTCAGATTCCCAGATCACTTTCTTGACAAATACCACTGTCTTGTAAAAGATTGAAGATAACTTGCATTGATTTATTTATTTACAAACAAAATTTTGGGGTGCCTATGGTATGCCAGGTACTGTGTTATGCTATCTGTATGTATAAATTAAAAGAAAGTTTTCAAGTTGCTTATGATCAAGTAGAGAAGAAACACAAAAATAGATAAATGCAGAACAGTATGAAAAATCATATTGTAGAGGAAATCCTCCAGAAAGTATTCCTAATCATAAAATAAAAATTATCCTAAATTTAATCAGATTGGTAACTCAGTAGCTTTCTATTTTTGGCCATATCACATTGTTTTAATATGTAACTCCGATTCTTATTACTTGAAGATACTTGTCTGTGGTATTGAAATGCACATTGGACTTGAGAACAAAAGCACTTAATTTTAGGTCTGGGTTTTTCATTTAGCAGTTGCCTGAATGGGTAAATCAAAACACATCTGCTAACTTTAGTTTTCCTTTCCATGAAAACATATCTTTAGGGGCGTGTGTCTGTGTGCATGCATGTACATGGATTAACATGATTTTTCATTTTTGTAACATTGCTAAGTAGCTAACCAAATGGTTAAGTTCAAATAATAGTAATTGGGTTTAGCAGCTGTGAAAAGGGCAAGAATAAAAACTAAAAGATAGCTCCACACATAGCAGTGAGCTGAATGGTCACCAAAGATCAAATTAATTACTTGTACCATTATTTAATGCCATCTGAGGGTCTGCTTCTCTCTCCTGGATCCAATGATGGTATTTCAGGTGAAGATGGCTTTTAGAAGGTATGTATGCTGACACCCACTGAAGACATGCCTCTTTGACTATAGTTCTCTCTCCTACCACCTTCAAGAAAAGTCTCAAAATCCTTTCTCAACACTTGCTTCAGTTTGGGTAGTTGTTACCATTCTATCAGAGTTGGACTTCTAATTGAAACTTACTTGTCATTCCAGATTCATAATCAGACTGACAGTCCCTTTGGCAAGGCCGATGGTGCCTTCTTTTAGTTAATCAGCCTATTGCCTGCAACATTGCAGTTGGCTGGAGGAGATATCAGAAAAAAGGAGATTTCACACATTCATTCCAAAAACATTCAGAAACCATTACAATTAAATATATGCTGTGACCAACACTTAATATATCAAAGTGTCCTCACAGCTACTAAGCTGCATCGCCAATCTTCTTAGTTCCCTGTGAGTTTTCATGATAATTGCCTACTATCTAGTTCATCTGTTTATGTCTAATAATATAAAGGGGTGAAAGCCATTTCTAATAGTTTAGCCATTGAGACTATATGTATATATAATTTTTGTATATTGACTTGTATGTATTTGTATATAAACAAGGATATTTATATGTAATTATTTCTAGGCATTTTATATTATTGATGCTATTGTAACCATATTGCTTTTATTTCAATTTTCATTTCTGTTATTCATAACTAGTGTATAGTTGACTCAAGCTGCCATAGCAAGATACCACAGACTGAATAGCTCAAACAACAAAAATTTATTTTTTGTAGTTCCAGAGGATGGAAGTCCAAGATCTAGATGCTAGCAGGGTTGGTGTCTGGTGAAGTTTCTCTTCCTCTTTCTGGATTGCAGACAGCTGTCTTCTTACTGTGTCCTCACATAACCTTTCCTCTGTGCACATGCAGAGGTGGAGGGAGGGGAAAGGGAGAATGAGAATCTGAGAGATCTAGAGTCTCTTCTTATAAGGACACCAGTCCTATTGGATTAAGGCCTCACTTTTATGACCTCACTTAATCTATGTTACCATTTTATCGGCCCTATCTCTGAATACAGTCACATTGAGGGTTAGGCTTCAACATATGAATGGTAGGCAGGAGGGTGGAGGACAGTTTAGTCCGTAACAGCTAGTATATAAAAACACAATTTTTATATATTGACTTTGTGTCACGAAGCCTTACTAAACTCAGGTATTAGTTTTAGTAGTAATTTTGTAGATAACTTAGGATTTTGTACAGAGGCAAGTTGTCTGCGAATTAAAGTTTTACTTCTTTCTAATCAATCTGGTAGCTATAATCAATCTATTTTTTGTCTGGCCTTCTTGCACTGGTTAGTACCTCCCATATGATATTAGAAAAGTGAGAGTGTACATTCTTGCCTTGTGCCTGAACTTAGGGAAAAATAATTCAGTGTTTTCTGTTTTCCCACCAAATGTAATGTTAGCAGTAGGTTTTTCAAAGATGTCCTTCACCAGGTTGAGGGAGATCCCTTCCATTACTAGTTGGTTGAGAGTTTTTTAAATAAATGGGTTTAGAATTTTATCAAATGCTATCATGATTTTTCTACATAAGCTGAGATGATTATATAGGTTTTTATTACTCTGTTAATGAGGTGAGTTTAATTGATTGATTTTCAGTGTTAGAGCAATTTGCATTCCTGTGATAAATTCTGCATGGTTATGATGTATCCATTATGTATTGCTGGAATAGACAATAAAATTTTGTTAAGGGTAATGTTTGAGAAATATTGATATTTAGTTTTATTTTTTGTAATGCTTTTAGTTTAAGCATCTGGGTAATGTTTATTTCACAGCATGAGTTTGGAAGTCCCATTTCTTTAATTTTCTAGAAGAGTTTGTCAGCAATTGAGCAGTTGATATTATTTTTTCCTTAAGTGATAGATAGTATTCACCAGTGAAGCTATCTGGGCCTGGAGTTTTCTTTATGGGGAGGTTATTAACTGTAACTTTCATGTCTTTATATGGCCATTCAGGATATCTATTTTTCCTTGAATGATGGATAACTGTGTCTTTCAAATAATTTTCTCATTACATTTAAAGTGCCCAACTTATGGCAAAATGTTCATTAATTCCCTTTCTTTTAAATATCTATAGGCTCTATAGAGATACTTTTTCATTTTTGATATTGGTATATTCTGATGCACACACACACACACACACACACACACACACACACACACACACACACATATATATTATCTCTAATCTGGTTAGAGTTTTAACAATTTTATAGACCTTGCATAAAAATAAGTTTGGATTACATTTTTTCTGTTTTTTTTTCTTTTTCATTTATTTTTGTTATTTTCTGCCTCTGCTTTGCATTTAATTTGATTTTTATTTTTCTATTTTAAGCTGAAAGATGAAACAATTGCTTTGAGAAAATGTTTTTTTTCTAGTATAATCATTCAATGCCATCAGTTTTCCTCTAAGCACTGCTTTAGTTGTATCCCACACATTCTGATGAATTTTTATTTCCATCCAATTAAAAATATTTTTGAATTTCTCATACTTCACATTATGTGTATATAAAAATGGTTGTTTAATTTTAAATATTTGATAGAGTTTTCAGATATCTTTCTATTATCAAGTTCTGGTTTAATTCCATTGTGGTAAAAAACCAGGCCTCGTATGATTTCAGTCCCCTTCAATTTATTGACTTGTTTTTTTTTAACCAGCACATGGTCTATCTGGGTGAATATTTCAAATGCATTTAAAAGAATGTGTATTCTGTTGTTTGGTGGGGTGTTCTACAAATTTCAATTAGGTCAGATTGGTTGAGGGTGTTCAAGTCTCCTGTGTTCTTACAAATTTTCTGTCTACTTGTTCTATCAATTATTGAGGTAGAACTATTGAAATCTCTAGCAATAATTGTAGATGTATCTTTTACCTTTTGTTTTTATGTCTTGTTTCATTTTTTTGAAGTTCTCTTCTTAGATATATATAAAAGTAGAATTGTTACATCCTTAATGAATGTCTTTTTTCATATTGAAATGCCCCCTTTTAATATTAATATATTGATAAGATTTGTCACCTCACATACTTTGGGAAAATAAAACTGAATAATTAATTTTGATGGAGGGAGAGACTCTTAATCAGCCCTTCTCAATTACCACAGAGAAGAAATATCAGGTCGAAAGAGGCCTAAACATGAAGGTACAGGGAGCTGTGAAATGAGGCAGTCATCTTGGAATGTAGATTTGTTCCTGCTTAAAAGGTTACATAGAGCTACTTTTTCTATAGGGTTCTCCTAAGGCTTTCCACTAGAATGTCCTTCCATGGTATAGGAAATTGGTCTGTCTTATTTATTACTATATGCCCTGCAACTAGAAGAGTGTCTGGCGCCTAGTAGGTACTTAATAAGTATTTAATGACATGAAATCTAGACATCTTAATATGGCATTCAAGGCCTTTTACAGCTAACTGGTCTTAGGTTGATTTATCACCACCTCCAGCCTCATAAATCCTATTGGGCTATGGAATGAGAAAGAATTGGAATGAGTGAAAAATATCGGTCTTTAAAGAAAGATCTGCATCCAAGAGTGGTTTGAAGGTCAACATGCCAGGAAAAGACAGGATGAAATCTTAATACCTGGCAGGGATGATGTTAAGTATTTGTTATAAGTCTATATTAAATGTCAATGCTGGGTCAATGCAGTGAAATCAATATGGGATCTTTTTGGAATTGAGAAGGAAAACATTAGGCATGTTATAACTGGCACTTTCCTTTGACATTCGTTGTGGGCAGCTTCACTTCTCTCGAAGGCTCAAGTTGGCTCCAATAGATTTAATCCACCCTAAAGACTCTTTGTTTTTGGTCCCAGAAATCCCAACCTTAAATCATGTAGCACTTCTTGCCATTCTATGACCATGATATACATTCTAACCACCTTACCTTTGTTCCTGTTGTATCTGCTATCTATAGTAAACTGTCCTCCACACTACCTTTCCCCACCTCCTGGATGGGTAAAATCTCTTCTTTATGATTTAGAAAAGAAGTACCTTCTTTTGAAACTTGTTCTGCCTTCTCAAGGCAAAAATTATTTCTTTCTGTCTTTCAAACCCTTTATATCAGGCACCCTTATAGCAATTACTATAGTCTATTATGATTTTTGTTTATATGTGTGTTCCCTAGAACCATTTTATAAATAGAAAACATACCTTTATTTCCTCACATTTCTTATTCTTAGTCAATTGTGCCTAGGACAGTATCAACCACATAAATTCAATAAGTATTTTCTAATGAGTTGGTTGAGTAAGTGACTACTGTTCCATAATCGCAAAGTTCCCTTCCAACTCAAGCATTGATGGATCTGTAGTATTGATGACTACTCTGACCCTCTTATTTTTTTCATGACTGTCCTGGACACCAGCAATTCATTCTATCAAAAACTGAGTGAGGGAAATACAATGAACTTAGAGAACTGTTTTGTTTACATTGCAATACTTGAATAAGCAAACCACAGAACACAAATCTGAAAGGCCATAAAATCCTGTGAAAAATCAACTTCAGCAGTAAGTTATAAAAATATAAATGAATAATGGGATATCGTTACTCACCTATTAAATTGGCAAAATTTAAAAGGAGTTATACTAACTAGGACTGGTGAGAATACAGGAGAAAAATCACTCTGATATGTCTGACAGAAATTTGAAATGCAGTTTAACAATAGCTATTATAATTGCTATTATATTATAATAATTATAACAATATTATAATTATTATTTTATTGACCTAGTAATCCTCCTGAAAATCTATGTCATAGAATAAAAGCTTTTGAGGATGTATGTACAGATGGTGTTTTTTTTTTTTTTCAGTATTGTTGTGTGAAACACACTGGATGAAAATAATGTTCATTATAGTGGAATGGTTGATAAAGATTTTATTAAGTAAAAAATGCAATATGAAGAGAAGAGAATGTGATCTGAACTTTATCTTAGGAAAGAGGCTAAAAGTCATTGCTTAGGACTCCTTTATTTAGCTATGCAGAAATGTATGGAGAGATATATGTTCCAGGTGATCTTCAGTTTTTTGAGGTTGGGGTTATGATGCAAACTGGGAAAGGATAAGGACAAAGAAAAAAAAGAGATGGCAAGAAACTGCAAAGGACTGATTGGTATTACATAAATGGAAAAACTAGAATATTCTATTAAATCTATTGTGGAAGTACATAAAAAGAAGTACTAGAATGTGACCTTGAGAAATTAAAACTTTTTTCAATAAATTTTTATTGAGAGTATCATGTGATGGACATCATGCTAAACAGCTGATACCTAATGATTATTATTGAAGATGAAACAAGTAAATGAGGACAGGCCTATAAAACTAGGACAAGATTTGAAAATGGTATAGAGCTATGGGCAACTTTCTTCTAGCATTTTTGTCATTTTGATATATACATAAAATATCTTAAAACAAAAATATAACAGATAAGCTATTTTGAAGAAACCTGTTAAGATAGAAAACTCCATTTTAGTGTACATTTTTTTTTAAAAGAAGCAAAGGAAAAAATATATACACATATCCTTTGGAAGGTATGAGCTCTAGCTACAGATACCGTGACACACAGAAAGGTGGTGGTAATTTAAATATTGTTCTCCATACCTCCACACCTACACTGATCCTAACAGCAATATCTCCTTTGATCTTCTAAGCTGTAAGCTCCTAGAAGACACTTTGTCTCTTCATCTTCATAATCGTCACATCTATTAAATATGATAAATTGTATTGAGAGGAAAGAAATAGAATCAAATGAATACCATTTAAAGAATCAAAATTAAAAACATATTTCTGAAAAACAAAAGGACATATGGCCCAACATGTATAGTCATTTGCTACTTGACAGGGAAAAAATAACATATTTAAATTTGTATTTCCTACTGGGTGCAGAACTAGAATATCCCAGACATATGCAAATAAAGATATAGATTGCCTTGATGAATGTACATAATTGTACTGAGTCAGTTATAAAAGACAGTTGCATTCCAGAAATGCAAAACAGTAACAACTATTTTGTTATCAGTAAAACAATAGTGCCCAAGGTCACAACATGTAGTTATAGTCTGATCTTCCACATAATAATATAAATATAATTCACTTTCATTTAATCCAGTTTTTCCAGAAATGCTCTCTAGAACTCTTTTTTTTTTCCTACTTTAATGAGAAAGTGTGTGATTTGTTCTGCTGCTATCCCTTTACCATCCCCACCCCCAGCACTGTGCCACCCAGCCTCTTCTCTCAGCTGGCAAGCACAGGACCCAGATGCTAAGCTGTGGAAGATATTTTATCTGCTGCATCTGGTTCCTTAGCAGATTCGACAGGCCTCTGTGCTGGCAGCATTAGAAATGCCTTTGGGCTTGTCACATGGTGAAAAGTCTCAACTGGCTGTCTGAATTGCCAACCAATCTTTGGCTCACTGGAGAGAAGGAAGAAATAGCACTTTTTGTTCCCCTACTGATAACCTCTCCTGTAAGTGATCAATGGCTTCTGATCTGAAAAATATATTCCCATAGGGCATCCCAGACTTGGGGTTGAATTTCATCCTCCTGATATAAACTTGTAAGTAGAACATGACCAAGTCTTATTTCCTTGGCCAGAGAGGAAATCCCCAGCAATTTGGACTTCAGCATGTCTATTCTTAAATTCAAAAAGCATCAGCATTTTAGAATTGGAAGGAAAATTAAGAGTCAGCTAATCCATCCCCTTAATTTATCTGATGAATAAACTTGAGCTCTGAAAGCAGAAAAGGTTTGGCCAATGTACATAGCAAGCAGGACGAATGAAGAGATTGATTCTGGGTGAGTGCTGGGGGATGGGTAAGTAAGAAAGCACACGAGAGCAGAAAGTTTGCTTATAAATGGGAAACTGAAGAAAACTCTTGGAGAGTTGTGGCAGGGTGTAGCAGAAGTGTGAGCCTAGCAGACGGGGGGATCCAATCCCTTTTGCAATGTTGACACTGCCCCACGTTCAAGCTATGTGACCTTACACTGCCACATCCAAGCTATGTGACCTTAAGTTATCTAACCTCTAGGTCCAAGTTCCCTCATCTAAAAAAATGAGTTGATCACAGATCCTAACTTGTTTGCTTTGCGGATTAAATGAGATAATGTGTAATGAATCTGACAAAGATTAGGCATATGCTTACTTTTTTTCAATAAACTTTTATTAAGAGTATCATGTGATGGTCATTATGCTAAACAGTTGATACCTAGTGATTATTAATGTGGGAGGTGAAACCAGGAAGTAAGGACATGCTCATAAAATTAGGAAAAGAGAGTGGAATCTTCTGAGTGGCTTCCTGTTGAGATGCAGTGAGCAAGTGAAAGCATTCTCACATATCCACATCTACTACTGCCACGTTGCTTTAATTCCCTCAGCTGCAGTGAGCTCTGGCTTCCAGCAGGGGACATCCACAGCCCAGACAAGGGAAACCGGGCCAGCTCAGCGTTATAGATGATGAATGAAAATGATAAAACGCAGAGATACAAGCCTGAGATTGGCCTGTTAGGATACTCATCCCACAAGGATAAAAGTTCTGAAAGGGATGACTCCCTCAGTCCTCTTGAACACCGAGTTTATAAAAAACATCATTGAATTTTGACTTCTCTTAATCCTTTACAAGCTGAGTCCCTGAAAAAGTGTTTTGTTTATGCTAATAGTGCATAATTCCCTTTTGCCCAGAAGATCAAAAGAGCCAGGTCTTAGTGACTCGTGTCTCATACAAGGTTGTCTTGGGAAGACAAGTTCTGAGAAGTACTATAAGGTTTGAGATATGTATTGACTGGTGTCTGGACCCTAGAGTTTACTTATGATCTATCTGCTCAGGAGCCAGAGAAGTGATGACTAGAAGGTAACTATCTTAGGGCAGTAGTATGCTGATAAGCATTTAACACCGGGCTCTCTGGAATATAATGTGTGCGTGCATGTACATATAGATAAGTTTTTTTTTTATGAATTTTACTGAGAAATACTGTGTAGCACTTAATTTACATATTAGAATATATAATTTTTATTATAAATTTTATATAAC
Organism: Eidolon dupreanum; assembly: GCA_028627145.1. Classification (NCBI taxonomy): domain Eukaryota; kingdom Metazoa; phylum Chordata; class Mammalia; order Chiroptera; family Pteropodidae; genus Eidolon; species Eidolon dupreanum. The sequence goes on from CM053502.1 coordinate 36,335,742, forward strand.
CAATTCTCACAAAGTACTTTAGTTGATTTTTGTTGAATGCTTCTATACACAGCCAACCTATTTTTGCAATTCAATTATAATTTGACAAAATAAGACTTCAAATACTTGATTACTCTCTGGTTTAGCAAAGAAGTCGCTCACCTTATTGATGAATGAATGGTAACATAAATGTTGGTTGATATTTTCATTTATGTTAACAAAGAAAACAAAAGTGAAACAAAGATGTAAACTTCATTTGTTAATGGCATGAGCTAAATTTTTGCTAAATCTTGTTTTACTGAAAAATATTTCCTCAATTATTTATGTTGTTTACAATGTAATAGACACAGGTCACTTTTGAGTTAATCTGCCTTATTAACCTATTAATTCAAGTCTAGAAAAATCAACAGAACAATAAATCAAACCTGGACTTATAGCATTTGCCAATTTCCATGGTGTAAATACTACCACCATGAATTATTTCAAACTATCAAAGTAATGCCACTGAATAGAGATGCACACTAGTATGCCATTATACAGTGTATCTACCATACAGTTATAATAGACACATATAACCTTAAGTGCAGATAATAATAAAATTCAGTAAAATAATTAGGTGATAAATTTTAAGTGTTTCTTTTTATTCATATGCAGTGAATGTCTATTTTGTATAATCTTGAATTTAAAAATTTGTCTACCCTGTATAGTATTTAGTACATAGTAGCACTTAATACATAATAATATAATTATACAGGAAGGAGAAAACCAAGAGCCAGATATTTTGAAAAACACTAGATCTAACATGTTCTAAAAAATTATTAAACAATGATATGTAAGCCACCATGCTAAAAACTTTACATAGATTAAATTATAAAACCCTCACAATAATTATTAAGTGTGTGTATTATTATTTCCCCAAGATGAAAAATCTCAGATTAGAATCTGAGGCTCAGAGAAGTAAGGTGACTTGCTAAAGTTCATCCAGCTAGCAAAAGGTAGAGCTGGAATAAGAAAACAATTTGACTTTTTAAGGGTTGTGCAACAAAGCCATGGCAGTGCCAAAAACAAAGGAAAGTAAATGATCTTGGAAGAAGCTTGAAATGGAAGGTGAAATCTAGTTTTGGCTATGCTGTGTGAATTTTAACAAATATTTTACTCTTCTGTAAATTTGCTACATAACAGACTGTGACATGTGCTTCATCCCATTTTAAATCTGGGACACTAGAGACAGAAGGAGTTGTTAAAGAAGGTGGTATGATCTGGCTTTGCCAAATTCTGGCTCCCAGAAATAACATTTTTGGTATCAACCACTATGTCCAGTCCCCCCTCACCCCACCTCCCACCTTTGTGTATCCTTCACCCCAGGGGAAGTTCTCAAATTAGAACAAAAGGACAAAGATGCTAAATTATTTATTCAAGTTAAAGATTTATGGCCAAGGTGTAAGATCAAGAAAATTGACCCATTTCCCCTGATTATCTGAAGTTTCCACAGTTAAGGAGACTCATGGGCAGAAGTGAAATGTGCTGAGGGAGAATGCTGAGTCTTGTGGAGTAAATATCCTATAGCTGCCAGTGCTAGGGAGCAGTATAAAGCCCTATAAGGACTTTCTGGTACAGCCCTTGAGAAAGTACTGTATATTAGAATGGAAGTGATTGTTTTCTCAATGTAGTCCCATGAAGATGGTCTTGCTTACATTATCTAGATCATTGCCTAATGTCTAGCAGTATGTTAACCTCCCAGTCTGTCCATCCCATGAGTATAACCTTTTCTAGCAATTTTCAACAGTCTGGAGTGTTTTTGAGCCTCTGGAATATTGTGTGGGGCCCTGAACAGAGAAGGATAATCTTTTTCAGAGCTAATGAGGACTAGACAGTAGCAACCTAAGCTCTATTAGAAGCCTAAATATTGGTGGAACACATTTCCCACACCTCAGACTAACCCCACTTCCACCTTTTCTCTAGCTCTCTATTCACTGATACCATAAGTAACCCTTCATATGTCTTTGATCCCATGAGCACCTTGAACATAATTCTATCACAGCACTTCTTTATGTGCTTTCTTCCCCAGTAGACTGGACTGCTTCAGAGAATTGTCTGTCTTTATTTTGTATCTGTAGAACTCAGCTCGGTCACTGGAATATAGAAGATTCTAAAGAATAATCTGTGTAGCTTTTTCTTTATAAGTCAGATAGAAAAAGTTGAAAATCACATAATATCACTTATCTGTGGGATATAAACCTAAAAGCAACAAATGAGCAGGACAAACAGACTCATGGACATGGACTATAGACTAGTGGTTACTAGTGGGGTGGGGGAGGTAGAGGGGGTTACATAAGGGGGGAAGAGCAAACTGGGTAAAGGGGATCAAATATATGGTAGCTGAAGGAAACTGGACTTTGGGTGGTGAACACACAATGGAATATACAGGTGTCAAATGATAATATACATTTGAAAATTATATGATTGTATTAACCAATATTACTCCAATAAACTTAAAAAAATAATCTATGTAGAATGAATGAACTTTATAGGGTAGGAATTACTAATAGTATACTCTTAACAAATGAGTGCAAATAATTCTCCAGAAGATTCCAGACCTAGTTGTATAATGTATATGTGTTACCCAGCCCTCCCAGTTTAAATATTAGTGGGCAAACAAGGGTTAATAGATGAAAAGAACCAGTGACATAAAAAAGGCCAATCAGAATGAATAGCATGCTTATTAACATATGAAATATGAAGATTATACTTATCATTGATTTAACAAATATGTACCAGGCTCTCTTAGGTGGTGCAGATACATTGGTGAAAAACACAAAGTGACTGTCCTTTTGAAGTCTAATTTTCAATGGCTCAGGTAAAAAACACATAACAAAATCAATAAATATTTTTAGAGGAAAATTATCTTTAAAAAATGGTAATGATACAGAAATCCACTGAAAGAGGGCTACTTGTGATCAGAGAAAATATTACTGATTAGGTTATTAAGATGAGAGTTTAATGATGAGAAGTTGCCTGCCATGCAAAGATCTTGGGACACTGTATTTTGGGAGAGATTTCAAATGGTATAAAGTTCATGGAGTAAGAAAGAGCTTAGTATTTTTAATACAAACAGAAAAGATCACTGTAGTCAGAATATGGTAAAAGAGCATAAGTTAGAAGTATGTTATCAAAGACCCCAACATAATGTACATCTTGTTTTGTTAGAGCATGCTTAATACAATCAGTATTTGGTCTCCAATTTAGTTTCAGAAAATCTTGAGTCCAAGCCTCAGAAGTGTTCAAAAATAAAATCTTGTTTAGCTTACCCAATCTTATCCAATTTACAGATGAAGAAACAGACCTGGAAGGGGTGGAATTGTGTATGGTCATTCAGCCTGTTGAAAGCAGAATGAAGTATTACCTTTTGTAGTAGTAATTAGATCTTTAGCAGGCATTGTTCAGCTCTGGTTTCTAAACTCCACTAATCATGATTTGAAGAACTAGATAAATAATACATATTCCAGTCTAGGATATGCTGATTCAGAAGCTTTGGTATGGAATCTATAATTAGAAAAGAACTTCAGGTGGTTATTCTGATTATGTATGTTAAAATACCAAGAAACAGTGGAGAGAGCCATGATCTTGCACTCAGAGAACCTAGATTCTCATTCCAACTCCTTCACTGGCTAAAAATGTGACATGTCTTAAGCCATTGCTTCTTCATCTCAATTATAGGGATAATGCCAGCCTTGCCTATCTTATTATATTTGTAGAAGAACCATTGCCCCCTCCCATTATCATCATTTTTGATAGTTTAATAGTTATGAGTTTATATACAGGATATACCCTTTCACTTTGATCCTCATTATCTTTTATTCAGGTGAACAAAGCTGACTCAGTTCCCAATGTAAACCCTGTTTCTCCTCTCTCCATTTCCTATTCCCTTTCTACCACATTTTATTGCTTCCTTTTATAAGACTTTATCAGCTATTTAGCTTATTTTTAAATAATATTCATTCTTCAGCAGTACTCATTTGTCAGTGAATATACTAGTTGAGATACTGTTCAGGTAGAGAAATGCAAGACATGGACAATTATTTCACACTATATTAAAAGAGGATTAAAAATAAAATCTCAGGTTTACAATCAGACTCTTTGAAAGGAAATTTGTTTCCCTTAAAGGGAAATAATTTTAGAAGGTGCTGCCTCTACTCTCTCCTGCCCTTTTCCAAGTTTCCCTCCAGGATATATGAAATACTGTTTTAAAAGCTAAACGTTTCCCTACTGCATCATAGATTCGAGCAAAACTCCAGGCTGGTAAGAGTGGTATAAAGTAAAATCAGCACAAATGATGCTGACCAACCTAGTTCTATTATCCAAACAAAGTGAAAAGTGAAAAGGGCAAAAAAGTTAATCTGGCTTTAGACTATGTAGACATTTTAACCTAAGGCAAAAATGACAACCATTTTCATTACTTATGCCAACCTCAATCAGATGGCAGCAGTTGCTTCAGGGCTATTCTGAAAAGAAACTTGAGGCTGATATGGGCTTTACACTAAAGAGGATCATGATTGAGAAATATTTACCATGGAACCAAAAGGAGGGAAGTTGTGATGTGTGAAGGATTTTCACTGTGTGAAGTGGGAAGATGAAGAAATCACATGGGTTGGGAACCAGAAGGTTTTCGTTCTTTTTATTATTATTAAGGCTTAATTATTAGTTTCAGGCATACATTATGATTTAATATTTACATATATTGTGAAATGATCACAAGAAGTCTAGTTAACATTTGTCACCATACAGCTATAAATTTTTTTCTTATGATGAAAGATTTTAAGATCTACTCTTAACATTCACTTACTCAATACAGTATAATTAACTATAGTTAGTATGCTGCATATTATATCCTCATGACTTTTATAACTGAAAGTTTATACCTTTTGACCCCCTTTACTCATTTTCTCCACCCCACAACCTGCCTTTGGCAACACCAATCTGTTCTCTGTATCTCTGAGCTTGGTTGTTTATTAAATTCCACATGTAAGTGAGATCATACGGTATTTCTTTCACTGTCTATTTCACTTAGCATAACACCCTCGATGTCCATCCATGTTGTAAATGGCAAAATTTCATTCTTTTTATAACTAAATAGTACTCTATTGTGTGTATGTATATGTGTATATGTGTGTGTGTGTGTGTGTATATATGTATATATATACACACACATATATGTGTATATATATACATATATGTATTATACATATATGTGTGTATGTGTGTGTGTATGTATGTGTGTGTGTGTGTGTGTGTGTGTGTATATATATGTATATATATATATCACAATTTATCCATGCATCCATCAATGGATACTTAACTTGTTTTCATATCTTGGCTTTGTAAATAATGCTGCAATGAACACAGAGATGCATAGATATTTTCAAATTAGTGGATTGTTTTCTTTAGATGAATTCTCAGAAGTGCAATTGCTGGAACTGCTGGATCATATAGCAGTTTAATTTTTTGAAAAACCTCCATTCTATTTTCCATAGTTGCTGCATCAATTTGCATTTCCACCAACAGTGCACGAAGATACATTTTACTCTACATCCTTGTATTTCTTGTATTTTTGATATTAGCCATTCTAATATGTATGAGGTAATTTCTTATTGTTTTGATTTGCATTCCCTGATGATTATTGATGTTGAACATCTTTTCATGTACTATCTGTATGTCTTCTTTGAAAAACTGTTTATCCAGATCTTTTGCCCATTTTTTCGATTGGATTTTTTTTTAATTGAGTTGTTTGAGTTCTTTATATATTTTGGATGTTAACCCCTTATTAGATATATGATTTATAAATATTTTCTCCCATTCAGGAGGTTGTATTTTCATTTCATTGATAGTTTCCTTTGCTATACAGCTGCTTTTTACTTTGATTTAGTCCCACTTGTTTGTTTTTACTTTCGTTACCTTTGCTTTTGGAGTGAGATCCCCCCCCCCAAAAAAAAAACATCACCAAGACATATCAAGGCGCTTACTGCCTATGTTTTTTCTAGGAGTTTTATGATTTCAGGTTTTAAGTTTTTAATCCATTTTAAGTTAATTTTTGAATATGGTGAAAGACAATAGTCTAGTTTCATTCTTTTGTATGTGCTGTCCAGTTTTCCCAGAACTATTTATTGAAGATACTGTCCTTTCCCCAGTGCATATTCTTGGCTCCTTTGTCATACATTAATTGACCATATATGTGCTGGTTTATTTCTGGGTTCTCTATTCTGTTCCACTGAGCTTTGTGTCTGTTTTTATGCCAATATCATATTATTTTGATTACTATAGCTTCATAAAATAGTTCGGAATCAAGGAGCATCATGTCTCCAGCTTTACTCTTCTTAAGATTGGCTATTTGGGATCTTTTGTGGTTCCAGAGAAAATTTTAGGATTGTTCTATTTTTGTGAAAAAAATGCCTTTGGAATTTTAGTAGGTATTATATTGAATCTGTAGATTACTTTGGGTAGTATAAATATTTTAACAATATTGCTCTTCCATAAGCACGTAATATTTTTCCATTCCTTCAATTTCTTTCATCAATGTATTATAATTTTCAGTGTAGACATCTTTCACTTCTTTGGTTAATTTTATTTCTAAGTATTATAATCTTTTTGCTGTAATTGTAAATGGAATTGTTTCCTTAATTTCTCTTTCTGATTGTTATTAGTTTATAGAAACAAAAGATTTTTGAATAATTTTGTATCCTGCAACTTTACTAAATTAGTTTTGTTTTTTAGTGAAATATGTAGGGTTTTTATAATATGTCATCTGCAAATAAGAACAATTTTAGCTTTTCCTTTACAATTTATTTTTTTTCTAATTTATCTGGCTAAGATTTCTAATACTAAGTTGAATACAAGTGGCAAAAGTGGCCATCCTTGTCTTTTTCCTGCTCTCAGAGGAAAAGCTTCTAGCTTTTCACCATTGGGTATGATGTTAGCTGTGGTCTTGTCATATATGGCTTTTGTTATGTTCAGATACACTCCTCTAAATTTACTTTGTTGAGAGTTTTTACCATAAATGAATGTTAAATCAGAGGGTTTTAATTATTGGCTTGATTCTGACAATTATTAAATTTGTGATTTCAGATTTTAAAACTTCATCTCCTCACTCCTGAGGAATCTAATGCTATCTTCCTGTGTGAATGAATGAACAGTAGGTGTTAGATTTGTAATGATTTCATAATATAATAAACAGGATTGGAATTTCACTTATATTTTGCTTTATACTTTTTTGGTTACTGGTAAAATTGAGTTTTTTTCTTTAAAGGTTTTTTTCTTAATTGACTTCTAAGACCTGGCCCTTTACTTTAGGACAGAGACCTTAGTTAAAGTATGAAACATGCTCTGGCTTTCCCTCTCTACCACAATGTCCATCCCTATTAGAGTCCAGACTTCTCTGGCCAATATTGTTTATGTTGTCTCTTTTAGAAACTCAAGGCTTTTTTGTTTTCTTTGGCCAAAACGTATATGAGACGCCTCTCTCTCACATTATGTATGCCACCTTTTCATCACTACCTAAGAAAACAAATCCAAATATAATTATGTCACTATAGTGGTAATCTTTCATCAACTTTAGTTTTTTTAAGTAAATTGTTTTTAAACTATGAAAATTTAATTATTTTTAACATTATTGTCAATCCTGCTGCTCCATTGTGCTCTTTGAGATGTACCCTATGGAAATGTCTACTGGACATTCTGAGTTACCTTAAATTTTATATTTAAGTCATAAATGCAAAAAGCTACTATCAATAACAAAAAAGAAAGCATCTCCAAAAACACTCATTGATATTCCTTAGTTTTGAGTTTATGACTCAATTCTATACCCGTGATTAAAACATAAAAATTATTTAGTCTTTTCTTCTCAGCTTTCCAAACTCACAGGACAACTTGTCAAGTATCCAGTATCATTGTTTTACATAGAGACCCAAGTAACTGTCATTTTGTATTTACATATACCCATCTATTCTTTGCTATCTAATGCACTAAAAATCAATATCTTTCCCAGGGCCCAGGATAAAGAGAATAATTGTTACAACAATTTCCTCGTGTAAAAGTTCCTGTAGAAATTGACATTAAAAATACACCCAGTGTGTGGCTGCTATTCTCTTGAGACTGTAACTCACTCTCAAGTCAATTAGTATGTGGCCAGGAGGAAAAGAAGTCATCCTAAATCATTTGGCTACAGGCTTTAACTGGTATAAAAAGTACTATATTCACTCAGAACAAGGCAGCATTTCCGATGGGCAGGAAAGTGAGAGTTAACACCCACCTCGTTCCACCCAGCTAGTGGAGGCTGAATATTAAGGCATCCTTTTATTGCTTTTTTGCTTTTCTTTCAATTTGTGTTCTTACTCATTTATTAAACATTATTCCTGTGCTTGATCATAGTGTCACTGGGAGTCCTTGCTTGCTAGCATACCATATCAATATGGACTCTGTCTGCTTTGCAGAGTTCCTTAATGCCTGTTGGAGTCTTCTCAGATACAATTTTTCCTTTCAAGTTGGGCCCCCATGTGTGTAGCATTAATTTCTCTGGCCGCATGTAATTCATTCAGGGACTCACACCAGCTGAGAACCACATCTGGGAGTCCAGATTTATAGAGCTTTTTGATTCTGCCTCACCAGCCCAGAGGAAACAATTTTCTGTTTGAATTTTGACTGTTTGCCCTGCTTGCACAGTCTACTAGAGATGGTTGATTAAGAAACCACATTCAGCAAGAGGCCTATCCTGCAGCAGATTGAGCCAGTCAACAATCTTCCACAGCTTCTCTGTTGCCCTTGCTTCAAGTGTCACTCAAATGCTGCTTGTCCACTTCCTTTGAGTCCTCAGCTGCTGTTTATACATCCTGCTGTCATGGGCTCAGCTCACTGTCTAGTTTCTCTATCCCCAGAGAAGTTTTTCTGTCTCCTAGTTTTCCCAACTGTTCCTTCTGTGTGACCTAGGCAAATAATTTTCACTATCCTAGCTTCCTTTTTTTTTTTTTTTCCAGCTATAAAATGAAAAAGTTGGTTTAGATGAGACTCCTATATCTCAAATAGAACTCAAGAGCCCAACTCTGACCTCATGGTCAAATCCATCCCCAAGATTTTGAATGGCAGAAAATGGCACCCAGCATTTGGAACAAGAGATACCTTAGAGCTGGAGTTGGACATTACTCATGTTGGGTTACCTCCTATTCTGGCTTCTAAATCTGAATCTTCATCTCTACTCAGAATTTTAGCATTCTTTTTTCTCTTTATCACAATTTATTGTCAGGAGAGAAAAGGAAGATTAGAACTGTTTTTGAAAGGAGATGGGCAATGTAAAGCACAGCTGGAATAGAATGCCTTGCCAAGTCTCCCTAATCAGAAAAAGTTTAGCAATTCTGAGCACAAGGTAGGCAGCTACACATACACTTTTACTGTAATCGAAACCTGACCTTTTTTCCTTCCTATGTTTTCCACCTAGGCTACCCTGAAATCTATATTTCTTCTCTGTTTTATCCACTTACAAGGCTTTTATTTCATCTTAAAATAAGCTACCAGATTACAGGATCCTCTATAAGATTACAGATTTGTCTTGGAATTGGAATGGGAGGACCTCCTTCTGTTAAAGGTATTTACATTCATCATTTATCATGAGTGTCAGGGTGGTTAAAAAACTGTGATGCACAAGATTGCAATGTCCCAGGTCTAAAATTAAGAAACTAATCGAGCAAATGTGACCAAGTGGAGCAGCATGGGTAAGGGGTGCAATTAAAGAAATAATAAGCTAGAGAGGTGCTTGAGAAGTAGAACATGGCCATCAAATTGCAAGGGGGTGGAGGGATTAGGAATAAATCAAGAGCTCTGGATCAAGTAAAATGGGGACAATGGAAAGCACAAGCAAGCTTCCAGCTCCCCAGCAAAGGCAAGATTCACTGCAATTAAGCAAGGTGAGAATTGTGAGTCCAGGCACGCCCTATTTTGCTTAAGATACTAATTGAGACCCATATCCTAGCTCCAAAGCCACTTTGACTTGAAAATCCTCATGTAGGTTAAAATAATTCATTAGACTTCAGTTAGTCATTGACCTACAAATGCATTTACATGGTAATTGTTCCTGGTCCACTTAACTTAATCATTTGGTTGTATCTCTGTGCTTCAGAAGAGTGCACCTACTGGGTTATGACTTTTACAATCTTTTTAAACACTTTTTTCTGTATAATTGACATGCAAAAAATTGCACATATTTACAATGTACAATTGATATAGATTAATATATGTATTCAACTATGAAACCATTGCAATAATCAACATAGTGAACATAATAATCACCTCCAAAAGCTTCATCATGCCCCTCCTATTTTTCCGTTATCCTGTCCCTAGCAACTCCTGACCTGCTTTCTGCCACTATCAATTTATTTTCTAGATGTTGATATAAATGGAATCATATATTATGTTTTGTTTTTTTGGGGGGGGTCTAGATACTTTCAGCATAATTATTTTGAGGTTCCTCTATGTTGTTTCATGGATTAATAATTTTTTTAATTGATGAGCAGTATTTCATTGTATAGATATATGTTGCAATTTATCATTTTATTAGTCAATGGGCATTTGAGTTGTTTTCAGTTTGGGATAATTAAAAATATAGCCACTATGAACATTTGAGTACAAGTCTTTGTAGGGATATATATTTCCTTTTCTCTTGAATAACTGTCTATAAGTAGAATGATTTGATAACATGATTAGTATATGTTTAACTGTTTAGAAACTTCCTAATTTTCTAAGGCAGTTGCACAATTTTACATTCCTAGCAGTGGTATATGAGTTCTAGTTTCTCCATACTGTCACTTACACCTAGTATCCTTACCATATTTCTTACCAAGAGAAAAAAATGTTAAAGATGCCTTCCATTCACTAATTGTGTACTATATGATAGGCATAGTGACTGGCCGATATGATTTTTTTATAACTTCCTACAAAATGGGGAGAATCAACTTTGCAAACTGGAGAAGCAAACTTGTTTGCTAGGATCACAGGAAAAAGAAACAAAACAGTGCAGCTAGGAACAAGATTTGGATCCTCAAGAGTCATCTTTTTATGGTGCATTTGATTTTCCAAATAGCTGCAATAAGAGAAAGGCAAAAGGCTTTAAATAGATCACCTAGATTCAATTTGAATTCAGTGAGGGCAAGCCTATAATATTTCAGTTATTGTTTTAGATGCCTACATGAATATTATCTGCCTTAAAGCTCACAAGAGGTTTGAGACTAGTGCTTGCTTTATTTAATTGTTCATGAAAAAGGACCAGGGAGATTAAAGGACTTACCTTCTCTCCCCCATCTTACATAGCTAGAAAGATATGTAGGCACATAGATAATTCAAATGTATACTTCTTGAGATTTTTTTTTGCATTACAGATTTGGGATTCATTTACAATTCAGGTTGACTGTATGTTTCCTATACAACCATCTGCTTTAACATATAAATTTGGGAGAAAAACAAACATTCAATCCATGAAAGCCACATTTAATTTGGTAAATTCAATGGCTCAACAGTATTCAACATTGTGCTGTGTACCTTCCTTCAACGGAATGGCATCTGGAGACAGGGCTTTTGGAAAGTAATTAGACTTTCATGAGGTCATGAAGGTAGGATCCCCATGGTGGGATTAGTATCCTTATAAAAAACATCACCGGAGATCTTTCTTTCATGACAGTGAGGACAGAATGAAAAGATAGCTATATGCAAGTAAGAAAGTGAGTCCTCACCAGAAACTGAATCTGCTGGCACCTTGACTGTGGACTTTCCAGCCTCCAGAACTGTGAGAAGCAAGTATACATTGTTTAACCACCCAATCTATAGTATTTTGTTTTGGTAGTCTGAGCCATCCTAATGCAAACTTCATATGTGATAAATTTTCCTTACTGTTTAATCCATTTTTAGTTGGCCTCTCATCCTTGTGCTAAAACATCTTTTTTTTCTTTGTAATATTTTTAAATTAAATTTATTAGGATATCGGTTAATTATATAGATTTCAAATGTATAATTTAATAATACATCATATGTATATTACATTGTGTATGTACCACCCAAAGTTAAATTTCCTTCCCTCACCATATATTTGACACCCTTTACTCTTATCTACCTTCCTCCTTTCCCACCTTCCTTCTGGTAACCACTAAACTGTTGTTAATGTCTATGAGTCTCTGTTTGTCTTGTCCATTTGTTGCTGTCAGTTTTATATCCCACATATGAGTAAAATCATGGTTCTCAGCTTTTTCTGTCTAACTTATTTCGCTTAGCATGATCTCAAGATTTATTCATGTTGTCACAAATGTGACAGTATTTCATCTTTTCTTATGGCTGAGTAATATTCTTTTGTATATATGTACTGCAGCTTCTTTATCCAAGCATCTATCAAGGGGCGCTTTGGTTATTTCCATGTCTTATCCATGATGACTAATGCTGCTATGAATAGTGGGGTGCATATATCTTTATGGAAAAATGTTTTCAAATTTTTGGGGTAGTTGCCCAGAAGACAGATTGCTGCATCATATGGTAATTCTATTCTTAATTTTTTGAGGAACATCCATACTGTTCCATAGTGGCTGTACCAATTTGCAGTCCTACCAGCAGTATATGAGGGTTTCCTTTTCCCCACAACCTCTTCAACACTTGTTATTACTTGTCCTGTTGATGATAGCCATTCTTACAGGTATGAGGTGGTATCTCACTGTGGTTTTGACTTGCTATCAGTTTTATATCCCACATATGAATGACTAGCATTTCCCTAATAGCTAGCGAAGTTGATCTCTTTTCATATATCTGTTGGCCGTTTGTATGTCTTCTTGGGAGAAGTTTCTGTTTAGATCCTCTGTCCATTTTTTAATTCAATTGTTTTCTTATTGTTGGGTTGTATTAGTTCTTTGTATATTTTGGATGTTAACCCCTTATCACAGGCCTTGTTTGCAAATATCTTCTCACATTTAGTTGGTTACCTCTTTGTCTTGATGGTTTCTTTTACTGTGCAGAATTTTTTTAGGTTTGATATAGTCCCATTCACTTATTATGCTTTTTACTTTTCTTGCCTTTGAGGTCAAATTCATAAAATCTTTAAGTCCAAGGTCCATGAGTTCAGTTCCTATGTTTTCTTCTATGCAATTTATTGTTTCAGGCCTTATATTCAGGTTCTTAATCATTTCGAGTTGATTTTGGTGTGTGATGATAGACAACAGTCTAGTTTCATTCTTTTGCAGGTGGCTTTCTAGTTTTCCCAAATCATTTATTGAAGGCTATGTTTTTGGCTCCTTTGTTGAAAATTATTTGCTCATATATACAGGAGTTTATTTCTGGGCACTCAATTCTGTTCCATTGGCCTGTGTATCTGTTTTTTCACAGTAGCATGCTGTTTCGATTATTGATGCTTTGTAGTATTTACTACAAAATGCTAAAGCGTCTTGATTGATTCAGTTCGAAAAGCAAAGGTCAGGCAGCAGACTAAGTACTTTCAAATAAGCGATCCTATTTAATTTGTAAGAGACTGTGCTATAAAGGCAAATTTATTTAGAAAATATATTAACTTATGAATACAGCAAGCAACATGTTATTTTATTAAGGTGACACAGTTCAACTATAGTTTTATATATACCTTAAGTCTTAGAGTAATCTTGGAAATGTCTAGATGATCACATTCTTTTGGTTAAATTTTTAAAAACTATATTCTTAGTGCCTTCCAAATGTCAGACACAAAGCTAGGCTCTGTGACATATAAAAACTTGGAATACAAAGAACTAAAGAATGTGATTCTTGTCCACAACATTTGGGCTGGAAAGAGTCAGTAAACAAAATATGACAGAGGCTTCAATAACAGTATTAGATTAAATATTATTACAAGGTGGTTTTATTTATTTATATTTACATCATGTTTAAAAGTGCAAAAACTTTACCACATTATTATTTAGAGTAGAATAAATAGTTAATGATAAGATTTTGTTTCTGTATGTGAGGAGGAGGATACCTGAATGGATCAGCCATTACAGTAGGAGGAGGGAGACAAGACAATGGACCAACCAGAAGGATGCCCCAGGTGCTGGTCGGAATCATTCCTGATGGTAACTGTGTGACCCTCCCCAGGAGTTTCACCTGATGACCCTGGACCTGGACAGAATCGATGCAGCAGGCTCTGATGTCCAGAAATCTGATTGAAACATTAGAGAACAGAGATTCATCCTGAAATAAATAGAATAAGAAACCAGCATGTGGTAACCTAATTCTTCCCAATATAGCAGATTCTTGGTGGAAAATAAAACAAATAAATTTTAAAAGGAAATTTTCGTACCAAACCAACCAGTTCAAAACAGTGATGTGTATCAGACCGCAGAAAACTTTTCCCCCAATGGAAGCTGTAAAAACCCTCTCCACCTGAGTCATTTAAAAGTAGCCTGCTTAAAATAATTAGAAATTTACTCAAGGGGACAATCCATTAGTGGCCAAGGATGTACGAGATGAATTGATAGGTCCCTGAAAGACCTACTTTCCATAGCACAACTTTCTGAGCACTGGTTTGTTTGTTGTCTTCATTAAAATTTATATATATATATATATATATATATATATATATATATATATAAATTTTCGTGTTATATTCGTGTATACACGTATATATTCGTGTTATTATTTTCTTCAATGCATGGCCATGCACTAGCTGAATACTAATACAGAAAATACTTTCTAGAGTGAAAATAGGTCTCTTCAGGGCCAGAAGGGACACTACTATGGTCTCTCTGTCATGTTACAGGTCTTATCTGGGGGAAAGAAAAGGGGTTCAAGCATCTTCATCAACCTGCTTTGAGAAGTCTTAAGGAACTAGAGATGTGCCTTGCTGGCTCCAGTCACCCATTTATTGACCAGGACTGATTGATCTGGTTTCTCAATGTTCTAACACAAGTTTTCTCACAGGCTAAAGGAAAACAGGACTTTTGTAGAAAGTGGATGACATTCAGGTCACTTAGAATAATGCTGACTTTAGTACTCTTAAAAACTAACTACAAATGTATTCTATTGAAAAGGCAAAATTCAAACCAAATCAGGGCCAGACAAGCAAACTGGGACCTCTACAGGGAGCCTGAGGAATTCCTCAACTACAAAATTCTTCTAACTTAGTCTAGATAATTCTTTGGACTCTCTAAGTTGTGATGATTAGCAGTGAAAGATGAAATGTCCTATGGAAATGTTCTTCTAAAAGCAACTTTAGTTTTCACTAACTAGTAATCATGTTATTTTGTTCACCATGTATAACTTCCCCATTCTGTCCTCACTGTCCTTTCCCACTCACTCTTGTCTTTATTGAGTTGTCCTTTATTGAATCCATGACATGCACCAGATACTCTGCTAAACTCTAGGACTACAAAGATGGGAGTTGTACATTCACTGTCCTCACAAAAGGCTTCTTTTCATGTATGTACTTGTTAGGTACAGGTTAAGGGGCAGTAACAACAGACTCCAAAATACAGTGGTTTTTGTAGGATAAGAGTTTGGTTTTTTTCATGCAGCAGTTTAGTGGTGAGTGGGAGCCTCTGCCCCACATACAGAAATGCATGTTTCTCTATAGGTTTGTCATTCTCTAGGAAATTTTATTTCTCATTTGAGTTCAACATAACTAAGGAAAAAGAATGAAAGGTGGGCAATCTCTTTGTAGGGAGGATATGTATAAGTTATACATTTCCCAGTCTCCCATATTGGGGAAATAGGCATCTTAGTAGTAGGCCACATGACCTTAAAACTCAGAGGATTCTCTCCCCAAATGCGAACGGGAAAGAATGAATATTTGGAAGAATTAGCATCTTGGCCATAAGGACAAAATGAAAAGGGCACTGAAAAAATATAGATAATCTGAATAATTTTCCTGGTTGCTAACAAAGGTCACTTTGTCCTTGGTTTCTCCATTTGTACAAGATATTTTTATAGTCTCTTTCAATCTCAGTGTCAAATCAATAGCTTTCCATACACACACCTTTACCTATGACCTCTATTTTCATGATTCAGAAAGGAGCACGTGAACTTCAGTTTGCTTAACAACAATAAGCAGTGCTTTCTTGCCTTTACTATTTACGTATTTCAATGGAAAATGAAATGTTGCATTTATCTTGATAGATTGTAAAGTGCCTTCTCCATCATTCTCCTTGTCCTCAGCCTTCTCTTGCATTAGCAGATGAACTGATTGATGTGAAAAAATTAGTCACTTAAGGGAATGTTCTCTGAGAAAAAATTTACAAAAAGCAAATTATACATTTTTGAAATAATAATTAGATGTTATCTCCTTACCTTGTTATAGAAGGATTGAGTAAACCCTCACGAAAAAGAAAAGGGACAAAAATTCGCTAGTGCCAAGAGTTTCTGTGATACTCATTGACTGGATGCAAAAGGAATCAGAGAAATCTGGAAGAAGAAAATAAAACCATATTCAAAGCAGCCTACTGTGATTGTTATATTAAATTTAGAGAACTGTTTAATTTTATATCAAACTAAAAATATATCACAGACATAGTCTTTAAAAATTTTTTAACTAAAGAGTATATAATTTCTTATTTTTTTTATACCAGCTTTATTGGGATACAATTCACATACCATAAAATTCAAACATTTTTTAACATTTAACTTATTTAACCAAAAACAAAAAAATAGTTCACCCATTTTCCCCATCCCTTATCCCCAACCTCTGGCAACCACCAATCTATTCTCTGAAAGAGCTCTTTTAAAAATTCTCTTTTTACATATGAGAGACATCATATGGTATTTGTCTTTATCTGTCTAATTTATTTGATGTATAATGCCCTTGAGGTCAATCTATGTTGTTGCAAATGGCAATATTTTGTTCTTTTTTTTACAGCTTTATAATATTCCACTGTGAATGTGTGTGTGTGTGTGTGTGTGTGTGTGTGTGTGTGTGTATACACACAACACAATTCCTTCAGTCATGAATGGACACAGGTTATTTCCATATCTTGGCTATTGTAAACAATGCTGCAGTGAACACGGGGGTGCATATATCTTTTCAAGTTAGTGTTTTGCTTTCTTCAGGTAAATACACAGAAGTGAAATTGCTGGATCTTATGGTAGTTCTATTTTTAATTTTTAAAGAAACCTCCATACTATTTTCCATAGTAACTGAACCAATTTACATTTTTACAAATAGTGTGCAAGTGTTCCCTTTGCTTCTTATCCTCACCAACCCTTGTTATTTCTACTTTTATTGACAAGTCTTTCTAACAGATGTGAGGTATTATCTCATTGTAGTTTTGATTTGCATTTCCCTCATTAATGATGGAGAGCGTCTTTTCATGTACCTCTTCCTGTCTGTATGTTTCCTCTGGAAAATTGCCTATTCAGATTTGCCCATGTTTTAATTGGATTGTTTGCTTTTTTGCTATTGAGTTGTATGAGCTCTTAATACGTTTTAGATATTAACCTCATATAGGATATATGACTTGCAAATATTCTATCTCATTCAGTAGGTTGCCTTTTCATTTTGTTGATCATTTCCTTTGCTGTGCTTTTTATTCTGATGTAGTCCCACTTGTTTTTTTTTTTTTTTTAACCCTTTTGTTGCTCTTGCTTTTGGTGTCAATTTCATCAAATTATCAAGACCTATTTCAAGGAGGTTACAGCCTATGTTTTCTTGTAGGAGTTTTATGATTTCAGCTTTTATGTTCAAGTCTTTAATCCATTTTGAGTTAAGTTTTGTGTATGGTGTAAGATAATGGTCCAGTTTTATTCTTTTGCATATGGCTGTCATATTTTCCCAAAACCACTTATTAAAGAGACTGTCTTCTCTACTGTATATTCTTGGCTCCTTTTTCATAAATTAATTGACCATGTATGTGTGTGTTTATTTCTGGGCTTTCTATTTTTCTAATGATTTATGTGTTTGTTATTGTGCCAATACCATACTGTTTTAATTACTATAGCTTTGTAATACAGGTTAAAGTTCTAAATTCAACCTCTTAAAATACAAAATCCAGTAGTAGCTGGTATATTTACAGAGCTGTACAACCATCATTACTATTGAAATTTAGAATGTTTTCATCATGTTCAAAAGAAATCTTGTGTCTAATAGCAGTCACTGCCCATCTACCTTCCTCCCATCCCCAGTCCTTAATCTACTTTATACATGTATGAATTTGCTTATTCTGGATATTTTATATAAATGAAATTATATAATATCTGCATTTATTTGGAGGCTCTCAATTCTATTCCGTTGTTCTATATGTTTATTCTCAGGACCATAACAAACTATCTTAATTATCCTAGAGTTGTAAAATCAGGAAATGTGAGTCCTCTTTATTTTTTTTTCCAAAATTGTTTTGGATATTCTGAGTCTCTTGTATCTCCATATGAATTTTAGAATCAACTTATAAATATATCTTCAGAAAAGGCATCTGGGATTTTGAAAGGAATTTCATTACATCTCTAGATCAAGTCATTTGATCTGTGAATGTGAGATGTCTTTCTATTTATTTAGATTTTATTTAATTTCTTTCAATGTTTTATAGGTACCTTTTTAGCAAAAAAAAATTTTTTTAATTTTCTATATTCCTTAAAGCCACTGTCTAAAACAAAAATGGTAACCAATGTTTTGTGACATTTCAAATATATGTAGAAGTAAATATACAATAGTACAAGGGAAGGAAGGTATGTAAAGAGAATTATAGTTTCATAACTTTCTTTTTTATTATTAAGTATAGATGGTATATAACACTTATTAGTTACATTAGTTTCAGGAGCCTAATATAGTGATATGAGAGTTTTATACCTTGCAATGTGCTCATTCCACTGATTCTTGTAATCATCTGTCACCATGGAAACATATTATGGACTATATTTCCTTTTACCTTTTTTACCCATCCTCCACCCTTTTCCTCTGGCAACCATTTCTAGTTTCTGTGAGTCTGTTTTTGTTTTGTTTGGGGGGGGGGCGTGTATTATATCTTCTTTATCCATTCGTCAATCAGTGGGCACCTAGGTTCTTCCACATCTTGGCTATTCTAAATATTGCTTCAGTGAACATAGGGGTAGACATATCTTTTTGAATTAGTGTTTTTATTTTCTTTGGGTATATGTCAAAAAGTGGAATTTCTGGGTTATACAGTAGATCTATTTTTAGATTTTTGAAGACTCTCCATAGTGTATTCCATAACAGCTGCATTAATTTGTAGTTTCACCAACAGTGAACAAGGGTATTCTTTTCTCAACATCCTCGCCAACACATGTTATTTGCTGATTTTTTTGATAATAGCCATTCTGACTAATGTGAGGTGGTATCTCATTGCCATTTTGATTTGCATGTCCCTGATGAGATGCTGAGCATCTTTTTATATGTGTGTTGCTCATCTTTGTCTTCTTTTGAGAAATGTCTTTCATGTCTTCTGCCCATTTTTTGATTGGATTTTTTTGTTATCAAATTATGTAAGTTCCTTATATATTTTGGATATCAACCCTTTATTGGAAATATTATTTGCAAATATATCTCCCATTCAGTAGGGTGTCTTTTTGTATTATTGAGGGTTTTCTTCACTTTGCTGAAGTTTTTTAGTCTGACAAAGTCTCATTTGTGTATTTCTGCTTTTGTTTCCATTGCTCAAGGGGACATATCCAAAAAGATATTAGACTGATATCAAATAGTTTACTACCTATATTTTCTTCTCAGAGTTTTATGGTTTTAGGCCTTACATTTAAGTGCTTATTAATCCATGCTGTTTTGATTACTCTAGCTTTGTAGTATAGTTTGAAATCAGGGAGCATGATATCCCAATTTTGTTCTTTTCTGTCAAGATTGCTTTCACTATTTATGGACTTTTGTGGTTTCATATGTATTTTTGGATTATTTGTTCTAGTTCTGAGAATAATGTCATTGGTATTTTGATAGACATTGTGTTGAATCTCTAGAGTGCTTTGGGTAGTAACATCATTTTAATAATATAAATCCTTCCCATCCATGAGCACAGTATAGCTTTCCATTTATCTGTGTCCTCTTAAATTGCTTTTTAAAAAATGTTTTATCAATCTCAGAGTACAGGCCTTAAATTTAACCTTCTTGATTAAATTTATTCCTAGGCATTTTTTTCTGATGCAGTTGTAAATGGGATTTCTCCATGTGATTGATTTCTGTATATTAATTTTATATTCTACTTTACTGAATTCTGTTAATTTTTTGGTGGATTCTTTAGGTTTTCCATACATAGTAACATGTCATCTGCAAATGGTTACAGTTTTACTTTTCCCTTCCAAATTTGGATGCCTTTTATTTCTTGTCTGATTCTTGAGACTAAGACATCCAAGACTATATTGAATAGTAGTGGTGAGAGCAGGCATCCTTGTTTTGTTCCTTGAGTGTGTTATCTGTGGGATTGTCATAGATAGCCTTTATTATGTTGAGGTATGTTCCCTTTCTTTTCATTTTGCTGAGAATTTTTATCAAGTGTATGTTAAATTTTATCAAATGCTTTATGTACATCTATTGAGATAATCATATAATTTTTATCCTTGGCTTTGTTGATGTAATGAGTCACATTAATTGTTTTGCCGATGTTGAGTCACTCTTGCATTCCTGGCCTAAATCTCATTTCATCATGGTGTATAATCCTTTTAATGTACTAATTCGCTGGTCTTTTGTTGAGCATTTTGGCATTTATGTTCATCAGGGATATTGGCCTGTAATTCTCTCATTCTCTCCCTCCCTTCCTCCCTCTCTCATAGTATCTTTGTCTAGTTTTGGTATCAGGCTAATGGTGGCGTTACAGAATGAATTTGGAAATGTTCCTTCCTCCTTAGTTGTTTTTTTTTTTTTTTTTGAATAGTTTGAGAAGAATAGGTACTAATTATTTAAATGTTTGGTAGAATTCACCTGTGAAGCTGTCTAATCCTGAGCTTTGTTTATTGGAAGTTTTTGATTACTGCTAGTAATTTCATTGCTGGTATTAGTCTGTTCACATCCTCTGTTCCTTCTTGGTTTAGTTTTGAAGGTTGTATGTTTCTAGAAATTTATCCATTTTTTCCAGATTGTCCAATTTGTTGGCATATATAGTTGTCCATAATATTCTTTAATGATCCTTTGTGTCAGTTATAATATCCTCTTTCATTTCTAATTTTATTTATTTATATTCTCTCTTTTGCTTCATGAGTCTTGCTAGAGACTTGGACATTTTAATTATCCTTTCAAAAAACCAGCTCCTAGTTTCATTGATCTTTTCTTTTGTTTTTCTTGTTATGATTTTTATTTATTTCTGCTCTGATCTTCATGATTTTCCTCTACTTTGGGTTTTGTTCTTTTTCTAGTTCCTTTAGGTGTAATTTAAATTTTTTGATATTTTTCCTGCTTCTTGTGGTGACCTGTATAACTATAAACTTTATAACTGCTTTTGCTGCATCCCATAAATTTTAAAAGGTTGTATTTTCACATTTCTTTGTATCAAGGTAGTTTTTGACTTCTGATTTGATTTTCTCTTTGACCTATTGGTTATTTAAAAGCATGTTATATAATTTCTGCATGGTTTTTTTCCCTGTTCTATTCCTTTAGTTGGTTTCTAGTTTCATGTATTGTCAGAAAATATGCTTGATATAATTTCAGTCTCCTTGAATTTATTGAGGTTTGTTTCATGACCTAGTATGTGGTTGATCTTGGTAAATGTTCCATGTGCACTTGAGAAACATATATAATCTGCAGTTTTTGGACGAAATGCTTTATAAGTGTCTAGCATCAAGTCAAATTGGTCTAATGTGGTATTTAAGGCCATTATTTCCTTATTAATTTCCTGTCTGGATGATTTATTTATTGAGGTAAGTGGAGTATTAAAGTTCTCAACTATTGTAGTATTAATTTCTGCATTTACAGTATTAATTTCTACATTTATCTTTATTAATGTTTGCTTTATATACTTGGTTGCTCCTCTGTTGGCTGCATAGATATTTACAATTATATCCTCTTCTTGGACTGACCCCTTTAAAATTATATAATTTCCTTCTTTGTCTTTTTACATTCTTTGTTTTAAAGTTTATTTTGTCTGATATGAGTATTACTATCCCAAATTTTTATTTTTATTTCTATAGAATATCATTTCTATCTCTTCACTTTCAGTCTGCATCTTATGATGTAAAGTGAGTTTCTTGTAAACAGCATATAAATGGGTCATTTTAAAAAATCCATTCTGTCACTTTATGTCTTGATTGAAGCATTTATCCATTTACATTTAAAAGTATGTGCTTATTTGTGAACCAGAGTGTACTTATTGATAGGTATGTTTTTATTTCCATTTTGTTAATTGTTTCATGGTTTTTGTTGTTCATCTGTTCCTTTCTTCTGCTCTTGATCACTTTTGTTTTCTTCAGCGTTATGATTGGATTTCTTTCTCTTCATTTTTTTTACGTGTGTGTACTTTTTGTATGTTTTTGGTTTATGGTTACCATGAGGTTCATATATATCTATCTATATCCATACTCGTCTATTGTTGTAGATTCCTTTCTTTCACCACTTAAATATCTCCTGCCACTCCCTTCTAGTCTATAAAGTAGCTTCTGAGAAATCAGCTAATAGCCTTATGGGAATTCCCTTGTATATGACTTTTGTTGTTTCATTCTTGTTGCCTTTAAGATTGTCTTATTATCCTTAACTTTTGCCATTTTAGTTACTTTATGATTCAGTGTGGGCCAATTTGAGTTCATCCTGTCTGGAACTCTGTGCTTCCTGAGCTTGGATGTTTGTTTCCTTCCCCAGATTAGGAAAGTTTTCAGCCATTATTTCTTCAAATATTCATTCTGTCCCTTTCTCTCTTCTTCGGAAACCCCTATAATATCAATGTTAGGTTGCTTGGTTTTATCCCAGAGATCTCTTATACTATCCTCCTTCTTTAAAATTCATTTTTCATTTGGTATTCTAGTTAGGGGATTTCCACTATTCTGTCTCCAGGTCACTAAATTTTTCTTCTGTAATAACTAATCTATTGCCCAGTCTTTCTAATGTATTCTTCACTTCAATTATTATATTCTTCATCTCTGATTGGTTCTTTATTACATTTTCTCTCTTTAAGTATTCTCTGAATTTCCCTATTCTACTGTCAAGTTTGTTGAGCATCCTTACCTTATGACCATTTCTTTGAATTCTTTATCAGGCAAATTGCTTATCTCTGTTATATTTGGGATTTTCTCTGGAGCTTTTTTTCTTGTTCCTTCATTTGGGGCATATTCTTCTGTCTTCCCATTTTGTTTGACTTTGTGTTTGTTTCTATGAGTCGGATGGAATACCTACCTCTCCTAATCTTGTGAAAGAAGTCTGTGTGTAGACTGTGTGTCAGAGTTTTGGTAAGCTGGTTGTAGTCGGGACAGGCTTGTGTGGTGCCTGGTGTGTTACCTGTCCTGAAGGAGTGGGTTCTGGGTGGGGCAGCCTGGTGCATGCATGCTTCCTTGCTCTTCAAATCCAGGCCAGGCTCTCTGGCATAGACAGGGCTACTCTCTCTGCCCTGCTGCCTTAATTATCTGTTGTCAGAGTAGGGTCTGAATAGAGCAGCTTTGCATCCTTGTGTCTCAACTCCCCACCAACTCCACCCCCTCACCAGGTGGTTCAGCCTTGCATGTGTGCACAGCCACACTTTACTATTTCTGCACCTTCTCTGGGGCTGTGAAGCTCCTTGTGTGCTCAGCTGTGCCCCACTTACTCTGCATAGGTAGCCCTGCCTGTGTACCTCACTGCTTTAATTGTCCACCCTTCAGAGCAGGATCTGGTCAGGGCCACTCTCCTGCCTGTGTCTCAGTGCCCTAATAGCTCTACCCTTTCTCGGGATGGGGCAGCCTCCAGTGCAGGCACAGCAGCATTCCTCTTACTCCACATGGGGCAGCCCCACGTGTGGGTACCACAAAGTGTTTCTAGCTCTGTACTTCATGTAGGGTAATCCATGTGTGGTGCAGCAGTGCCCCACTACCTGCGCTTTCTCTGGATGGGGCAGTCCTGTGTATGGGTACCACAGTGTTTTGCTAGCTCCACACTTTCTCCAGGAGGGGCAGCCCCATATGAGCACAAAATAGATTCCACTATCTCTGCCCTTTCTCTAAACAAGGTGCGTAGCATAGTGTTTTGCTAGCTCTGCACTCTTTCCAGGCAGGGGAAGGCTGTGTGTGCACACAACCCAATGGGTGTGGGAAGCAGCACTCTGCCATACCTGCTGGATCAATCTCTGGGTGGAAAAGCCCCTTGTATACACACTGTACACTCTCCTGTTTCTGCTGGATCTAGCTCCAAGAAGGGTGGCCAGGGATGTGTTACTGTGCCCTGGAATTCAGCTAGGCAACCTGAGTGGAGCTCCCACCTGCTGTACACATTCAGAGTAAACATAAACAATGGTGAACACCAGTTCCTTTGGACCCAAGTTGTTCCCTCAGGTCTCAGAGTGCTCTCATAGTTTACTGACCTTCTCTATGTAGTCCCTTTCACTTACCTGTTGTGCAGAAGCTGTTCAATTGATTCAGAATTATCTCTCAGGAGGAATTGCTCTAACTATAGTGTACATTCCATGTGTTCTTGGGAGGGGCCAAGTTCAGGCTCCACCTGTACCACCATCTTGGACCCACCTCTTGCCAATGTTTTATAGTTTTAAGTGTACCTGGCTTACTCTTCTTTGATTAAATTTATTCCAGCATTTTATTCTTTGTAATGTAAACATAAATAAAAATTTTATTTTATAACTTTTATTTTTTAATTTATTGTGGTGACATTAGTTAACAAAATCCAATAAGTTTCAAGTATACAATTTAATGGTAAGTCATATATATATTGCATTGTGTGTTCACCGCCCACAGATTGCTTTCTGTTACCACATATTTGACTCCTTTTACCCCATCTACCTTCCCCTTCTTCCCCTACCCTCTGGTAACCACTAGTCTGCTGTCTATGTCCATGAGTCTGTCTGTTGCTTTTAGATTTATATCTCACAGATAAATGATATCATGGTTTTCAACTTTTTCTGTCTGGCTTATTTTGCTTAGTGTGATTATCTCAAGATCCATCCATGCTGTCACAAATGGCAGTATTCCATCTCCTCTTATAGCTTAGTGATATTCCATTGTACATATGTACCATATCTTCTTTATCCAATCATCTATTGTAGGACGCTTTCGTTACTTCCATGTTCTGGCCACCGTGAATAATGCTTCTGTGAACATTGGTGTGCATATATCTTTTCAGAGAAATGTTTTCAAGTCTTTGGGGTAAAAACCCAGAAGAACGATTGCTGGATCATAAGGTAGGTCAATTCTTAGTTTTTAAAGGAATCTCCATACTGTTTTACATAGTGGTTGTACCAGTCTTCAGTCCCATCAGCAGTATATGCGGGTTCCTTTTTCTCCACATCCTATTCAACACTTGTTATTGTCTTGTTGATAATAGCCAATCTAACAGGTATAAGATGGCATCTGATTGTGGTTTTGATTTGCATTTCTCTAATAGCTAGTGATGTTGTGCATATTTTCATATGTTTGTTGGCCATTTGTATGTCTTCTTGAGAAAACTGCTCAGGTCCTCTGCCCAGTTTTTATGTCAATTGTTTGTGTTGTTGTTATTGAGTTGTATGAATTCTTTGTATATTTTGGCTATTAGGCCCTTTGGGGAGGTGTTGCTTGCAAATATATTTTCCCATTTGTATGGTTGTCTCTTTGCCTATTGATGGTTTCTTTTGCTGTGCAGAAGCTTTTTAGTTTGATATAGTCCCATTCATTATTTTTGCTTTTACTTTCCTTGTCTTTGAGGTCAAATTCATAAAATCTTCTTTGTCCAAGTCCATGAGTTTTGTACCTATGTTTTCTTCTATGCAATTTACTATTTCAGGGTTTATGCTCAGGTCCTTAATCATTTTGAGTTCATTTTAGTATATGGTGATAGACAATAGTCTAGTCTCATTCTTTTGCAGGTGGCTTTCCAGTTTTCCCAGTCCATTTATTGAAGAGGCTTTCCTTTCTCCATTGTATGTTTTTGGCTCTTTTGGCAAAAATTATTTGCCATATAAATGGGGTTTTACTTCTGGACTCTCAATTCTGTTCCATTGGCCGATGTGTCTGTTTTTCTGCCAGTACAATGCCATTTTGATTATTGTTGCTTTGTAGTATTATTTGAAGTTGGGCAGAGTGATGCCTCCAGCCTCGTTCTTTTTCCTCAGGATGGCTTTGGTGATTCAGGGTCTTTTGTGCTTCCATACAAATCTGATGATTTTTTTGTTCTATTTCCTAAAAAAATGCAGATGAGATTTTGATGGGGAGTGCATTAAATCTGTATAATTCTTTAGGTAATTAGGTTATTTTAACTATGTTGATTTTTCCACTCCAAGAATATATAATATTTGTACATTTCTTTGTGAAGAATTCTTCAATTTCTTTTAATAGAATCTTAGTTTTCACATGGTTCACTAAATTTATTCCTAGGTATTTTATTCTTTTTGTTGCAATTGCAAAAGGAATTTTTTTTTCATTTCTTTTTCTGACAATTTATTATTACAGTATAGATAGGAATTATAAGAGTTTTTGAACATTGATTTTATATCCAGAAACTTTTACTATATTTGCTTATCATTTCTAGTAGTGTTCTTGTGGAGTCTTTGGGGTTTTCTATGTAGAGAATTATGTCATTCGCAAATAGTGACAGTTTGACTTTTTCGTTTCCTATTTGGATGCCTTTTATTTCTTTCTTGCCTGATTACACTCACTTGGACCTCCAATGTTATATTGAATGACAGTGGTGATAATGGACAGCTTTGTCTTGTTCCTGATCTTAGAGGAAAGGTTTTTAGTTTTTCATTACTAAGTGTAATGTTGGCTGAGAGTTTGTCATATGTGGCCTTTATTATGTTAAGGTACTTTCCTTCTATATATATTTTATTGTTTTTATCATAAATGGATGCTCTATCTTGTCAAAGGCTTTTCTGCATCTATTGATATGATCATATGATTCTTATTTTAAGTAGTGTACCATGTTGATTTGCATATGTTAACCATCTCTGTGCCATTGAGATGAAGCCCACTTAATCATGGTGTATAATCTTTTTAATATGTTGTTTCAGTTTACTAGTATCTTATTTAAGACTTTTGCATCTGTGTTCATGAGAGATACTGGTCTGTAGTTTCCTTTTTTGTGTATCTATTTTTATTAGTTTAAAGTATATAGTACATTGGTTAGACATTTACATATTTTATAAAATGATCTCCCTAATTTCTCTTTCTCTCTTTTGCATTCCCTATGTCGTGCTCCCCATCCCCATGACTATCAGCTACTAATTTGTACTTCTTTAACCCTTCACCCCATTCTCCAATCTCTCCAACCTCATCCCCTCTGTCATCAAATTGTCCTCTATATTTGTGAGTCAGTTTTTTAATAGTTTGTTCTTTTTGTTCCTTAGATTCTGCACATAAGTGAAATCATATGGTATTTATCTTTCTGACTTATTTCACTCAGCATAATAACCCCTAGATACTTCCATGTTGTTGCAAATGGTGGATTTCATGTTTTTTAATAGCTAATATTCCATTGTATATATGAACCATAACTTCTTTAACCAATTGTCTGTCAATGGGCATTTAGGTTGCTTCCACATCTTGGCTATTGTAAATTGTGCTGCCATGAATATTGGGGTGCATAAATCTTTACAAATTATTGTTCTGGTTTTCTTTAGATGAATACCCAGAAGTGCAATTGCTGGGTCAAAAGATATATTCATTTTTATTTTTTTGAGAAACCTCCATACTGTTTTCCATAGTGGTTATACCAATATGCAATAAAATATGTGCTATAAGAGGGACATTCTGAGAAGATGGCAAAGTAGGAGGCACCAGGAATCCGCCTTCCCACCTAGACAGTGTACTGGCAGACTCTGTTTGGTATAACTATTTTGGAACTCTGGAGTCTATTGAAGGCTTGCAACTTCCAGCGGAAGGGATGGACTTAATAAATGGTAAATTTCAGTCAATTTCAGCTATTGGCTCAGCAGCAGCTATCCATTCTCTACCCTTCAGACTCATGGCAGGCAGCTGTACACATGTTCCCAGAGCATCTTGTATGTAGCTTATGAGAGCCAGGGTGAACAATAAGGACCATATCTCTTAAAAATAAGATCTATGAACTCAGAGCAGACACAAATGCAGGCTACCATTGCTGCATCTCCTTCCCCCATTGTTGCAGATCTCTACCCATCCAGCTAAAGAACAAAGTTGGAGAACTTGGACTTTGTTTTCAAAACATGCTAAAAAACTACTGAAAAACAGACAGACATAAAATATACACAAATGGACTAGAGAGCCTAGAAATAAACCCTTACATATCTGGTTAAATTATTTTTGACAAGGATGCCAAGACCATTCAATGGGAAAATGACATTCTCTACAAAAAATGGTGCCAGGAAAATAATATACACATGGAAAGGAATGAAGCTGGATCATTACCTAAAAACTTAAATGTAAGAACTAAAATTATAAAACTCCTAAAAGAAAACAAGGCAAAAGCTTCATGACATTGTATTTGGCAGTGCTTTCTTACAACAAAAGAAAAAAACAGACAAACTGGACTTCATAAGAATTTTAAAATACATATCAAAACACACTCAACAGAGTGAAAAGGCAACCTGTGGAATGGGAGAAAATATTTGCAAATTATATATCTGAGATTGATATCCAGAATAGAGAACTCCTAAAATTCAACAGAAAATGGGCAAAGGACTTAAATAGATATACAAATGGTCAATAAGCACATAAAAACATGCTCAGTGTCACTATCAGAGAAATGCAAGTCAAAACCACACCTCACACTCATTAGGATGGTTTATAGACAGACAAAAACCCCAGAAACTAACATGTTTTGGTGAGGATGAGGCAAAACTGGAACCCTTTTGTACTTCTGTGGGAATGTAAAAAGGAACAGCTGCTATGAAAAGGAGTATGATGGATCCTCAAAAAATTAATAGAATTACCATATGATCTACCAATTCCATTTCTGTGTACAGATGTTTCTTATAATGGGATTACATCCTGATAAACCCATCGTATGTTAAAAATATTGTAAATTGAAAATGCATTTAATACACCTAAGCTACTGAATCTCTATTACTTTTGTACCATCATAGGTAGAACTACTATAAGTCGGGGACCATGTGTATATGCTCAGTAGTTAAAAGTAGGGTCTCAAAGAGATATTTGTATACTCATTGTTACGGGCTAAATGTTTGTATCCCCCCAATTCATACATTGAAGTTCTACCCCCCAGTGTGATGGTATTTGGGCATGAGGTCTTTGGGAAGTAATTAGGTTTAGGTGAGGTGATGAGAGTGCTGTTCTCATGAAGAGAATAGTTTCTTTATAAGAGGAGGAAGGGACAACAGAATATGTAAACATATAGCAAGAAGGCTGTCTACCAGCTAGTAAGAAGGCTCTCACCAGAAACCAAATATACAAGCATCTTGATCTCAGACTTTTTAGCTTCCAGACTATGAAAAAAATTTTTCTGTTGTTTAAGCCACCCAAACCATGTTATTTTGCTATAGCAGCCCAAGATGACTAAGCCACCATATTTATAGCAGTATTATTCACAAGAGCTAAGACTTGAAAGCAACTCAAAGGTCCACTGGAAGTCGAATGGATAAGCAAAATGTGGGGTGTGTGTGTGTGTGTACATACATACATACATACACACAATAAAATATTATTCAGCCTTAAAAAGGAACTTATGAGATACACTACAACATGAATGAAACTAAGTGAAATAAGCCAGGTACAAAAAGAAATACTGAGGCAGAGTGGTTTCCAGGGGAAAAGGAAGGGAGAATGGGGAGTTATTGTTTAATGAGTATAGAATTTCAGTTTTGCGAGATGAAGAGTCCTGGAGATGGTAGTGATGGTTGCACAACAGTATGAATGTACTTAATACCACTGAACTGTATAAGTAGTTAAAATGGTAAATTATTACATATATTTTACTATAATAAGAAATTTAATTGAAAAAAGTTACATGCTATAGTTGAGTGTAATACTACTTGACTTTTTCCAGGACTGCCTTCTCACCAGTTTCCTATTAGCCTGCTTCTTTACAATTTAGAGGAATGTAAAGTGAATTCTTAGGATTATATCTACTCAACTTTTTTCTCAGTACTAATCTTAATGTTTAAGTGCAGGTAAGTTGCTGCACCATTCAGTATGCTGTACTAAATCGTCTCAGTCTGCCCTTGGTCATCATGTTTTGATTTTGTAGTTTATTAACTTTCTTATTGCTGGCTGCTGCTGCTGATTTATTTGGCTAAATAGTTGTTTTGTTTCATTTTATGGTTATTTTTTTCCTGTGTTTTAAATTTATTCTGGGGAAAAAATTCCTGATCTAGCTTCATTCTCCCTTCTTAATCTTTATATTTCTCTTATTATTTAAAATTGTTTTTATCATAATAAAACTCAATTTCTCTTGGATATATTTTTCATGTGCCTTAAAGACATGTCATATATTATGAGTATTTTTTAAGTCTTTCAGTAGGCAATTAATTTCTCTAGATTTTTTATATAAGTAATTAAGAAATACCTGTTTTATTTTACCTAATATATATATATATATATACATACATACATACATATATACACACACACACACATATACATACATATGTACATACATACATATATGGAGAGAGAGAGAATTGACTGATACTGTAAATGGAACTGCTTTGTAGATTCTTAAACATAGAGATTACAGGAATTGTTATGGCGATAAGATGATGGTGATGAACTGCTTTTCAGTAATAGGGAAGTGAAAAATCTCAAGGGATAACACCAAATTGCTCCTGGTTTGTTAACATTTATGGTGACATTCTGACCCCATGGATTTCCATGAAGGGTAATCTTAAGTAGTAAGGGATTTCTCATCATGGTGGCAATGTCTTGTAAGACATAAGAAACCAAAAAGAAACACAAGATGCCTGCATTTGCAAAAAGCTAACCCAAAGTCAGTTTTCAATTAAATTATTCTTGGTTATATTCAATACCAAATGCAGTTAGGTCATTCATTATGGAGAGAAGAAAAATGTAGCATCACCTGTTATTTTTAGTGACAGCAGAGAAACTGAATACAAAGCGCTGTGTTACTTTTCTCCTATTTTTTTTTTCTGTGAATTGCTTTTTATAGGTGAAAAGAAAAACTGCTCTTTGTCATGCAGGTTATATTTTTCCAAGTTTCTAGGCTCATACTGGAGTATGGTTCCACCCATCTTCCAACTTGACTACTTCTCTGACAGCAATATGTGGAGTACTCAGTAATATATAGAAGGTAGTCTTTTTTAGAAAATTAAGACTAGGTTATTGTTTTCAGCATTTTTGAAAATTTAAAGTAGATGAATGTCACCTTCTGAAATACTATAGGAGATAAAAATTTTCTACTTCTGAGACCTAAGTTATTACTCCTCCAGTTAGTGACTTTAGCAAACTTCAGTTTCCTCATCTGTAAGATAGAAATATAATAGAGTGCATCACATGGTAATTGTATTGAATATGTCAATAAATCTAACAAAAGCATGGTGCTGTAAGAGTTCAGTCAATGGTATTGATGATAATGAAAGGGTGATTAGACTTCATTTGCTTTTGTACTCATTCATTCTACAAATATCTCCTTGAGTGATTTCTAAGTGTCAAGCATGAGCTTAGAGCTTGAGGAAATTAAAATAGAACTATTCTTCCTCCTACTACTGCATCCAAATTTATCATTTCTTATCCTCAGTATTTTTAGATTCTATTCCTTTGCTTTTTAATCCCTGCACCAACTCATGTTCTTCATTTCTTTGTATCTCTCCTGGAGTGTTTCCAAAGACTCCTAAATGGATCTAGCTGCTGACTCTCTTCAGTGTGATTTCTGACAACGTTTTCTTATATGCTTCTCATCCTGTGAGTGCTACTGAAATCCTTAAACCTTTTGAAATATGTTATGTACTTTTATTTCCCAGATTTTATGAGGCCTAGTCCACTTGCCTGGAAAACCTTGATCATAATTCATCTTGACTAATTAGCTTTCTCTCCTGCATGCTTTCTCCACCATGTAGCTCTGATCCGAGTGAGCATGAATCACTTTGTATTGGGTCTGTTTATTTTTAAGCCTCCCCTGCTAGATTGCAAATTATTTGACATTTGTAATATTGCCTGGCACAGAGAAGTTGGTAAGAAAAGCTTTTCTAAATAAATGAACAGGTAAAGAAATAAAGTGTAATCTTTGTACATTCAGAGTTTACAATATAGTATGTAGTGTCCGCATATAATGTATTGATGTTAAATGTGAGAAAGTAATGGAGAATAAACTTCAAATAGAGAACATATTTTAGAAAAGTTAGTGTTATGAAACAATCTCATATGTTACATATCTGTTATATCTCAGTAAAACTGGAGTGGGGGGAGAAAAGCTAGTTTCAGAAATTACAAATCTGAGGCTAAAACTAGAAAGTCTCTGATTTGGGACCATAGAAACCAAGGCTTCTCTCAACCTGTCTTTGACTCTTTCTTTAGAACTTATCATCTTTTCTGACTGGCTTTGGTATCATATTAGCTGCATTTTCACTCTGATAATCCTGTTATTACTCAAAAAGAAATTTTATTTAAGGCCATAATTTATGAAAGTCTGTTGGACAAATATTACTAACAATATTCAAAATAATTAATAGAAATATGAGGCTACTCTATTTCTGTTATTAATATTAGATGGTTACCCTAATATGAAAATATCACTAAATGACAGATTGATGTATAATGGAGAAATTTTGTGTGTGTGTGTGTGTATATATATATATATATATACATATATATATGTGTGTGTGTGTGTGTGTGTGTGTGTGTATATATATGTATGTATATATATGTATATATGTATACACACATGTATATTTAATTGAAAATTTTTTTTTTGGCAAGTAATAGGCTTAAAATAAAAGGTAGGTAATTTTGGAAAGATTCTCTAGTCATTGCCAAATTGTTCATAAATTCCTACCAGAATCAATTACTTAATATACTCCTTTATATCGACTACAAACTTTTCCTAAATATAATCTTTCAAAAAAGGAGAGTTCAAGGTCTTATCAAGTCAACTATGGCTCACATGTATAGCTAATAATAATTTCCTAAATTTGTGTTAGGATCAACATGTGACAAATTGCTTTAACATTCTCATTTGATTTTCATAGGAGTAGATACCCTGCTTCACCAACTTGAGAAGTCTCAATGTCTACAAT
>CM053502.1:36369483-36515310 GCA_028627145.1 Eidolon dupreanum
TGCGTGCATGCATCCATGTGTGTGTGTGATCAGCAGGGAGGACCAAGGAATCACTGACATTTTGTCTATTGAAGCAGTATGTTTTAAACAAGTGGCTCTCCTTTTAACTGATGATCAGTTAAATGCATTTTCTGGTTGGTGAATTGATTTTTTTCACTCAATTCATTCCTGAACAGAAATAGTCCTTTACTACTTGAGCTAAATGAGATTTTCAACTGTACCACATTAGATTCCTGCTGTATAAAAAATATATACAATCTAGGCAATAAGTCTGAGTTCCATAGAGTTAGACATGAATTTTAATTTACCTCGGGAAAGCTCTAGGTTAATCTTGAAAGAAAAAGAACCCCTCCCCCCCATGTAGGTAAGGAATAGCAGGTTGATAAGCAAAATAACTAAATTGGAAATAGACCAAGACTAATGATTTCATGGTATATGTTAATTTTAGTTGTACCCAGGAAAAGCTGGAAAAAGAGGTATTTGAAACCACAGCAACCTGACAAATAATACTCAACCACTTTGCCAAATCCTGACATTAGGATAACAATGAGCCTGCAGAATCAGATGAGCTAAATCTAAGGTCACCATCAAAAAAGTTTCATCTGTAGTGCTAACTCCACTCTACTATAATTGATTAGTTATGTCTGCCATGGGCATAGGAAAAGAATTGATAGTACTTGGGTCAGATATTTGCCATCACTGATATATACAAAATCCATATGAATAGAAGGAAATAAGTCATTGAACTTCAAAAAGGACCTTAAAAGGCATTTGATGGTGGAATTCACAATATTCAAACCAGCTGAATACACCCTGAAGTTCTCTAAAAATGGTGGTACTACTCTTAAAATGCTGATATCATCTTTGAAAATTTCAACCACTAGAAAATTTTTTAAAGTGAGAAAGCAGGCCTACTTTAACCTTTGTATATTGTTTCAAGTTCTACTTTTGATGATACAGAGTAAGCTTTATTTAAGAAAAAAATAATATCCACAAGTATCAGCCTAGAAGTAGCTGAATTATTTGACTTTTTGCTCTTAAAAAAAATTATTGGAGATGGAAAAAAATGGCATAGATGCAAGAGGCTCTGTTCATCCCTCTGGCAACCAGATCAAAGTAGTTATGGAAACAAGGAGCAAGCGGCAAGGAAAAATCACCTGGGATGTAAATGAACAAGCCATACAACTAGGCAGAAATCCAAGAAATCACCCTGCAACACAGAAGGTAGGACGGTGCAAGGACGTGGGGCTGCCTGGTCTCAAGCCACTGAGGCTGCAACAGTGGCAGCAGCAGATGCCTCTTAAAGGGACCATGTCTGTGAGCGGATTTTCACGGTAACAGACCTGTTTGCTCTGAGCACCAGTGCCCATTCGGCTGTATGCAGGGGTCACCAGGGACTTACAGGGTGACACTGTCGGAATAAGGGCTTAGGTGAGGTTTGCTCTGTACAGAAGTGCTGGTGGTATCTATTAGTCTCTCTTGAGCCCTCTCCCTTGCCAGTGCACAGGACACTGCACAACCGTAGCAGTGGTCATCAAACTGGGTAACAGGTCGCTCTGCCCAGAAGCTTCCCTAAAACCCTACCTCACCCAACTCGCATCCCCACCCAAGCCACATCCAGGTATATCTTCAATGAGTCAGGTGCTCCTTGCTGAGCAGCACCTAGACCCACACTGGAGTCAGCTAGCCTTGGTTTCCTGTGTGGCCTTTTGGGGCAACTATAAGCACAGCATCTGTGGATTGCTTGCTGAATCTTAACAGGTGGCCCCAGAGGGGAACAGACTGCAGCTAAATTTGGCCTGCAGCTGAACCCCTTGCAGGACTGTGCCACTGGACACCTACTTCACAAATCCACACTAATAAGACTGGGAGACTTAAGAGCTTTGCTTCATACAAAGAAACAAAAAGGTCGCCAAAATAGGAAGACAAAGAAGCAGAAACCATATGAGAGAACAGAACAGAGATCCGTATATAATGGAGTCAAGTAATCTAACAGCTGTAGAGTTCATAACACTAGTTATAAAGATTTTCAATGAAATTTTGGGAAGTGTAGATACATTCAGTGAGAACTTCAACAAAGACAAAAAACAAACATGGAAATGGAAATTATAAAGGGGAACCAGTCTGAAATGAACACATTATCTGAGATGAGAAGTATATTCAATGGAATAAACAAAGAATAAACAAAGTGAATAAAGAAAAAGGATCACATGCCCTATCTAGAGGATGGAAGAGCCAAGGACACTCAATCAGAATGGCAAGAGGTAAGATGCCAGGACTATAAAAATAATTTAAGGAGCATATGGGACACTATTAAGGGTCAAAATATCTGTCTGATTGGCATACCTGAAGGAAAACAAGATGTTAAACAGCTGTTTGAAGAAATTATGGAAAACTTTCCTAATCTGGTGAAGTAAATGGATATAAAACCCCAGGAAGTTCAGAGAATCCCAAAAAACAGGAATCCAAAGAGGCCCACACCAAGACACATCATAATTAAAATGCCAAAGGTTGAATACAAAGAATATTAAAAGCTGCAAGAGAAAAGCAGATCGTTACCTATAAGGGAACACCCATAAAACTGGAAGCTGATTTCTCAAAAGAAAATATGCAGGACATAAGGACTTAGCAAAAAAATATGCAATGTGATGAAGACCCAGGATCTACAACCAAGGATACTTTATCCAGCAAAGCTATCATTTAGAGTTGAAGGACAGATAAGCAGCTTCCCGGACAAAAATAAACTAAAGGAATTTATTACCACTAAGCCAGTATTACAGGAAATGTTGGAGGGACTTCTTTAAGAAGGAAAAAACATGTATCAAAAACAGGAATAAAGAATGGTAGCAACTATATTCCTATCAGTAAGTACCTCAAATGGAAAAAAATTAAGCATTCCAACTAAGAGAATGGAAAGGAAAACAATACCCCTACATGTTGCCTATAAGAGACTCAGTTCAGATTAAAAGACACAGACTAAAAGGAAAGGGATGGAAAAACATATTGCTTTGATGGACTTAGAAGGTATTTAAGTCAGACTGAGAAAGATAAACACTATATGATTTCATTTATATGCAGAATCTGAGGAAAAGAATAAACTAATAAAAAACAGACTTACAAATATAGTGGACAATGTGGTGATGGACAGAGGGGAGGAGGGTTTAGGGGCCTGGAAGAATAGGATGAAGGGTTAAAGAAGTACAAATTAGTAGCTGATGGATAGTCATGGGGATGGGGAGTGCAGCATAAGGAATGCAGTTAGAAATAATACGTTGGCTAGGTGGAGGGTCAGGGAGGGAGGGAGCAACTGGGGGGATCATTTTATGAACTATGTAGATGTCTAATCAATGTATTATATACTTGAAACTAAGTAAAATAAATTTTAAAAAATTATTTAATAAAAATGATGCTATGTTGACTAAGTAATTAAGTGCCAGAGAGTCTTATATCCTACTTCCTAGTTGGCCAATATTTATATTTTCTGGGGAAAACAATTTCCTGTTTTCAGAGATCTCTATTTAAAGCAATCCTGGGGTCTCCTTTAGTTGTTCATTTAAGGTTTTGTATCTTTTTTTTTAAAACCAATTCATATTTATGAGGACCTACTATGTGCTCAGTATTGGAATTAGTTTTTAAAGTGTATTTTATTGTCCCTAACTTCATGAAGCTTTTCATGTACCAGGCAATGGCACCACCTGCTCTTCCCTTGTTTCGTGTTTTTCTAATCAATAGACCATTCTTTACAGATAGAATTTTCCCAAATTATGAGGCCCAAAAGAGGTCCTCAGAAAAGACCCAGGATAGTTGTCTTATTCTCACAGTCAATGAGTTCATCCAAATTAATAGCCAGGTTCTCTTCTCCTACTTATTTTCCTTTGATCCCAAAAAGGAATCCATAAAACTCCTGATGTCACAATGTCCAGCACTCTTGATAAGGTAGTAACCATAGACATTTCCTTATTGAAGAGAAGCTACATTTTACATCACATGTCTCAACTCTCCTGACCATGCCTGATTGGCCCATGGGTGGCCATCTAACCCAAGTAAAGACAATGATTAAGCTGCACCAGCGCTATCACATACAGTGGTTCAAAAGCTCTAACCAGTAGAGAATGATTATTTCATAGACCAAACAGATTCCTTTAGTAATGTGAAGTAAAGATATGAAGAGACTTGTTGTTTAGTTGATTCTGATAGAAAAGAAAAAAACAAAGGAGAAGAACTGAGTCATTAGTGGCAAATTCACTCAAAGAAAAAGTGAATTGATGCCTGCTTTTTAAGGGAGAACTATTGAAGAGTCTGTTGAGTTACTAGAGGTGTCATCTGACTACTAAAGTTATTATTCTGTCTTAAAGATGGCCCGTTTTTATGAGGCTCGAACATGTGATTGATGTTCTTATTATCTATATTTCTTTTGTATACTTAAACACAAATGCATCTACATTCACACCAACTTTTGGAATAAGTGAGTGAGTCTGTTTCCCATTTGCCCACAGAAAAATTTAAGTTGCATTTATGCTCAGTTTGTTTAAGGCACGTTTACTCCAAGCATGATGGGGAGTAACTCATCATGCAGTGTATTGTGGAATTCCAGTAAAAGAAGATTCATACACACAACACTAAGCCCTAAAGAGTGGCAGTGACAGTGACAAATGACTGTGCCTAAAGGAGAACAATAAAAACTGATCCATCTCATATAAAGAACATCTGAAGGCTCTTGACATGATACACTTAAGAAAATAAAAAGCTTAAGAACCATAGCAGCTAACTTCAAATGTGTGAAGAGTAAATATAACAAAGGGGCTTCAGACTTATTCTATATGTATAAAAAGTACAGAAATAAGATTAAGGTTTGGAGGTACATGAAGATGGATTTTGTTTAAATATAAGTATTGTGACATTTCAGCCCATTCCAACATTGTGACCTACCACAATCTGCTATCCCCAATCCCCTAAAAAGGAATGGACTAGATGCTTGAATTAATAAGTTTTTCATCAGTACAAGACTTTTAAAGAGGCATATTTATCTCTCTCATACTGCTGAAGTTGTTTGTACATGAATAAGAATTTGAAAGAGGTAAGTGACAAGGTTGCTTCCAATCCATGACTCCATATCAAATGGTTTCTAGTTTTTAAAACTAAGAACTGACCTCAAGAAGAGATTTTCTGTTTTAAAGCTCAAGTAAAATAAAAGCAGTGATTCTATCAGAAAAGTTGGACACCAATAGTAATCTGTAGACAAAAAAACCATGTACCGCCTGAAAAAATTACATAATTTGCCTCTAAGGCTATGATCTACACAGCTGTTTTTAATTTTAACATGTCTTCAAAGATTAAGAGGTCTACCTTAGCATCAAGAAAGTGCCCTCCCCAAAAGAGATAGAATAGTACTGAGCTTTAGCTATAAGCTTTTTTTTCTAATACAAAATAATAATATTCCAGACAGTATGTTCAATAGATTAAAAATAACCTAGATGATAGCTTTATGAAGCAAAAAGTATTAGATTAGAAAGAACAGCTTTAATTGTAGAGGTTGTGGGCTGATTTTATTATAATTATTTGATGAATAAAAAGTATTAACCATATTAAGAAAAATGATTATGGAAAATATAGAATAAGTAGAAAGAACTCAAGAAGTTTGATTTGGATAGACTGTAGGAAAGACCAGAAAAAAAAAAAAAAAAGCAGGACCCATGTAATTAAGATCCTTATTGGCTACTTGAAGAAATTTGGAACTTATCCTGTGAGTTCCCAGCCCCTCTCCATCTCCCAGTGAACATAATAAGTCTATATTTTAGTAGCAAATAGATAGTTGTCTCTGCCTCTTTTTCTGTATTGTGGCAGCCATTGAAGGGTCTAGGCAATAAAAATCAATATTTAAATGCTATAAGTAAATTTTGAACGTTCACTAGCACTCATCCCCTTCACTCTTCTCCTCCACATTGTTCCCCGCTTTCTTCTTCACTCAAACCATTTTCTTTAAGAGATATTGTAATTTAAATGTTTAGAGGTTGTCTTTAGGACCTATGAACACATATTGTGGCTTTTTCTTTCCAGTTGTAATTAGATGTAGCCATGTGACTTTCTTTGACCAATGAATTTGAACACAAGTAATATATGTATCACCTATGGGTCTGACTATTTGTTTGCTAATGCTAAGCCCTGTAGAGGTCTTTTCTTTCTGTCACAGCAACATCAGGTGTCCCATTCACTCCCATGCTAGATAGTAAATAAGTACAATGAGGACACAGAAGGAAATCTCTAATTGACCCACTTGCACATGCGGCATAAGTGAGAGGAATAAAAAACAAAAAAGTTTTCTTGTTTTATCCAACTGAGAGAGTTTGGAGGGTTTTTGTTTGTTTCTTTCTTTGTTTTTGTATGGAAGCATGAAATAAAAATCCTGACTGGTAACTATTGTAAATATTAAAACTTCTTTCCTTAGGGAACATTGTCAAATGTGAAAAATATGTAGAAAGGCTAGTGAGGGAAGGAAGCTCCCTCTCAACCACCAACACCTCACCCAGAGAATTGAGAATTACGGACCCAGAAGGAAAATCAGATAAAAAGTCTTTGACCTATGGCTGTGTTTGCCTCAGATGAAGAGAGAGTAGAGAGAAGAGCAGTTAAGTTTGAACCCCAAAGAAATGTAAACGATAAGAAAGAACCTTCAGCCAGTTGATGGCACCAGCTCTAGTCCACTGGGCTGGAAAAAATACTTGTTCAGATGAATGACGTGAGATGTGATTGTTTCTGGATACTCAAACTAAAATTGAAACAGGGTTACAACAACTTATAATGACAGGTAATTCTTTAAGTACTTGTTGGTAGAGAAGTTTTTTTTATATAATAAAAATGAAGACTGTTCCATCTAAGTGCAATGGTGGGGAAGCAAGCTTTCAGTGTCCAACCCCTTTCCCAACATGAATACTGTAGAGTTTAACTTTGATAGAAAAAAAACATTGTATTAAAAGTTAGGAGTACTTTTGTGTAACGCAACTGATTTTAACAAAGAGAAAAAGTATTTATGAATTTATAGTTAAAGTCATCTCAGTCCTATGGTCCTGTATTATGAGTAGATACAGCTCCTACAGACATCAACAATGCAGAGAATTCAACAAGGCAGAGTATTGAACCTCCTCAATTATTGGCATGTTAATCTTAATAATGAACTAACACTTTAAAAAAAGAAATTGAAAAGGCAGATGTAAAAAAAATTGAAAAGGCAGACATAGTTTAATGCCATGGAAATAGCACTGGAGAGGGATTTAGGAAGTTTAAGTGTTTGCCCTAGGTCTGCCACAGATTAGCAGTATGAACACAGGCATATCACTAACCTTCATCAATACTGTTTCCTCAATTATAAAAGGAGTGAGATGGATCCAGATGATCTCTAAAATCCTTATAGCTTCCGAATGCTGTGATTCTCTGACCTTTTGATTTGGAGTTTATTCCCCAGTCTGACATTAGCTAACTTGAACAAGTCATTTAGTATTTCTGGATTTCATCTGTCTGAGAATAATAATACTTATCTGCCTGAAGGACGGGGCTGGAACACATTATCTCTCAAACTCCCTTCCATCCCTAACATATTTTTCTAAGAAATAAATATTTTGGGAGCTCATTATTATATCTGTTAATGTTCCTACTGGTAGTGTTGATAGGAGCCACATGAATTTTAGAGGAGGGAAAGTGCAGAGAAGTAGGAAAGAGAAGATAAGAGTAAAAGAAGGATAAATAAAGATAAGATGATGGAGACATGAGTATGATCAATGAGAGGACCTGGCACTGACTTTTGCTTTGTCTATTGTTTCAGATACTGTTAGTTACAAAGCAAAACAATAGTGAAAACAGTAATGATTGAAACGAACTGGTTAAAAATAAAGAGAATGTATTATCTTGTAAATCCTACAAGTTTAGAAATATGACAGCTTCGGGCATAGTTTGAACCAGAGGTTCATGATGTCATTGGGGCCCCAGTCTTTAAAATTCTCTTGACTTTTCCTACATGGGCTGACTTCTTTCTAATACTGGGTTCCCTCATGGAGGCAAAAATGGCTGTAGCCATTTCAGGCTTTATGTACACACATTATGCTATCCACAGAAAGCGTACTTTTGTCCCTGAATTTCAAGGAAAGATACCAGAATTCTCTCTGATTTGACCAGCTTAGCTCACATTTCCAGCCATGACCCAATCTCCACAGTCTGAAGAGATAAAGGAGTGGATTATTTCTTTGAGACTAATTCACATACCCAATCCTTAAAGCTATGATAGAATTAACTTCCTTAAAATGCCAGGGTTCTACAAACAGGAAATGGAGGATATTGAGAAGGGAAAAAGAACTAGAAACTGGAGGAAAACCAAAAAATCTCAATGGCACCTTGAAAAAGTGGTTTTGCATAGGATTAAGAATCCAGTTGCTTTGGGTCTGGTTGCTACTCTTGCCACCCTGTGAATTGCAGAAGACTCAGATACCTTCTTAAAATAGGGGCAACAGAAGTTACCAGAATATAAGCTCCATGAAGGCAGATACTTTGTTTTGCTCACCACTGTATTCTCCTTGCCTAGAATATTAACATGCACAAAGGAAACCCTGAATAACTATTAATTAAATAAATTAACAGCACTTTCCTCTTAAGGTTTTTATAGTATTTAAAGTAGATAGTATATATGAAGCACTTGGGACAATTCCTAAAATATGACAAGTTCCCAAGAAATGGTAGTAGTAGCAACAGTGGTTGTGACAGAAGAAACAATAATAATAAAGGAACAGTATTAGAAGGATTTATTTTATACTAAAAGAAGGTTTAAAATGTAGAAAAAATACAAAGTTTAAAAAGCACAAGAAAACTTTCTATTATAGACATGAAGATGTAATCTAATAAAGACTATTCTTTAAGTCTATACTATTCCTAAATTGAAAAATAATGCTCATGTGTCAGAAAGAAATGATAATTTCTAGAAATGACTAGCATTAATTAATAGCAGTTTTGGCTTGGAGTATTAGCAAGACATCTTGAAGATACTACAGGAGAAAAAAGAATAATAGCTGACATTTATTGAATATCAACTATATGTCAGGCACTGCTCTAAGACCTTAAATATAAAAAGTCATTTAATCTTCAAACGACCTAATGCAGTAGTACTATTACTTTTTCTGTTATATAGATAAGCAAAGTGCAATGCAGAGAGATCATCTGACTTGGCCAAGTTTACACAGCAGGGAACTGGCAGAGCCCAGGGTCAAACGCAGGCTATGTCCTGAGCTTGTTTCTTAACCACTAGTATCTACTTTCTCTATTTTAGGAGTCATCCATGAAGAGCAATGCTACTCTAAGTGGATCACACAATTTTTTTTTTTCTGAAAACAATGGATGACCCTTGGAAGTTTAAAAAAAGGGAAAAATATGAAATCTTTAATAAACTGTAATGTTCACTAACATTCTTTTTGTTTTTTTATAAAGAAATATAAAGTTTATTCTCACAGAAGACACATAGGTAACATGAACTCAGCATAATTGAACTCAACGATTGATAGTTGGCAATCATATGAAAGTAACCATCTTTCACAGCATACATAGCAAGTCTCAGCCAAGAATATACATATCCCACATCATCATGAATTTCTCAGCCAGTATATTAAATATTTGGAGATCATCATGTCTTATATCTAAGCTTAACCTGTGATGGAAATACTGTAGTGGAATATAGGCGTCTGCATCTTTCAAAGGATGGTAACAAATTTTGGTTTCCTTACTCCTTGGTCTATAGACTGTTTTCTCACTACCCACTCTCTCCCACCACCACCCCCCTCCAGGGAACATATTAGTAAATTCAATTTGGAAGAGGGATGATTAATTCATTAATTACTCTACAAATGTTAGTGCTGTGGAAAGAACATGGATTTTCAGAGGTAGGTAGACGTCAGTTTAAATCTCAGTTCTACCACTTTTTCACTGCATGAGTACATGGGTCAGTGCACTGATATCTCAGAGATGATCCTAACATTTGCCTTTCATCCCTCCAGCCCTTATGTTGCACAAGATTTCATCATGTGGGAACTTATCAAACCATATAATCTTGAATTGCAGAAAAATATGCTTTTTTTTTTTTTTCTGGCTAAGGCTAGCCATGGACTGAAGGGCTATCGCTTCTGTTGACAATGTAAGTGGATGCATTGCCCTTATGAAAGAATGGGTTAATCCTTTGGGGCAATGACTTGATTTGGTGCATCTTGGTAGTGATTTATAAGGGCCTTTACATATCAACACTGGCAATTTCCTCTAATGCAGCGTATTGCTGCCTGCCATCTGACTCTGGCCAAAGGCTCATTACAGGCAGATCAACTGATTTAAAGAAAGCAGGCAGGTCTCCCTCAACTCCAACTTATTTCAAAACCTGAAAGCAAAATATAAGAACAAAACTTCTGAACGAGTCTAGCTGATATGAGTGATTTAGGTTTCTCTGATTATTTGGTCTGTCCTCAGGAATGATTTTATAGGACAATATCATAAGATAGTGAGCTGTTTTTCCTGCTACAGCAATAATTATCTTCAAGCTCAGCACTATTATCTCAAATACCTAACATAATATTTTACACATATTATGTGTTCAGTGAATACATATCAACGATTAAATAAATGAATGAGTATCCTTGGTTGTTTGGTTTACTTAAGTCAGAAACTTCAGGGTTAAAAAGAGTTGGTTATGAAAAATGTTGTTACTTTGGACAAATTACTTAATTGCTACCTCACTAGCTCGTTTCATCTTCCATACCAAGTAAATCACTAAGCCCTAAAATTCTTTTTTTCCTGAATGTTTACATTTTCCCCTGAATTCTAGACCTTACCATTTCTTACCTACTCTCCCAAACTTATTCTTTCACTCATGTCTTTCCTTCTGTAGCTACCCTCCACAGGCCTGCCAGAATGATCATCTCTTTTTCTACCTCAAACCTTTCAGTGGCTCCCAAAAAGCAAGTTAGGCTCTTGGTGGGTTCAAATACAAAGAGGTCTGCCTCTACACAATGTCACTTCTTCTAAGGGCCACCACACCTTATCAGCTGACTTTGCTCACTGGTACTAGGAAGGGTGCATCCCCCTTCACCACCTCCCACTGCCTCCCTATCTCTTTTTTTGTCACCATTATGCCAGGTA
Organism: Eidolon dupreanum; assembly: GCA_028627145.1. NCBI lineage: Eukaryota > Metazoa > Chordata > Mammalia > Chiroptera > Pteropodidae > Eidolon > Eidolon dupreanum. Next base: position 36,380,641 of record CM053502.1, read on the forward strand.
TGGCCAGGAACTCTCTCTCAACCTATATTATAGTCCTGTCAACTAAAAGGGAAACCCAAATATTTCCAGGTTCCTTCAGAAACTTTACATAAGAAATGGCTGAGGTGATCGATTCCATTCTACATTTTGCTTCCAGCAAAATGGTACACTCTGAGTTTTAAGCACTGAGGGCTCAGCAAGCCCTCAAATGCATTTTCCCAGGCATATTTCTAAATTTTTCTAACCTCTTACTATCATGGGAAAAAAATAATACACATGTTTCTGGTTCATTTATACTTAACTCATCAAAATGTTGTGCTATAAGAGTGATTTGATGTCAAAGAAACCTTGTGGGCCTCATTTATACATGTCTTTTCTTTGAACCAGGAAGTCGAGGTTTGCCAGAAAAAGCAGAAATCAACTCTTTAAAGGCTCTTTCTTTTTCCAAAGTGAAACTTTAGAACTTCTTACAATGTGAGAACCTCTAAACCCAGAACACCAGGGTTTTATAGTTTAGACATCAGTATGCCTTCTAATCCTTTTTCTGTTCTCTCCTTACCCCTTGCCAGACAGTGTGCCGCCATTCTTAAAGAAATATTTGAGAAACAAATAGTTAATTGGAGAAATGAGAGTAGAGCAGGGTGAAAAAAAATAGTGACATGAAATTTCAGAATCCTGAAGCTCAGATCAAGTAATAGACTATAGAGCACGCCATATCATCTGGGATAAACACATTTTCTTCCGACTTACTGAGCTAACAGAAATGAATACCCTAAAGACTAATGAAATCTGTTGTAACTGAGATCTCTTTGTTGGTTGCCCTATATCAGCTGAACATTCAGCAATAATGGAAATGTTCTATACATGTGCTGTCCAACATACTAGCCATATGTAGTTGTAAAGCACTTGAAACATGACTACTGTGATTGGGAAATATTTTAATTTTATTAAATTTAACTGAATTAAATTTAAATAGCCACATTTGTTGGCTATCATGTTGGTCAGTGCAGCTCTAAGCTCTACAGTGAGGAAAGAACCATAGCATCCCCTATGCTTTAGCTAACTCTTAATATGTATAGGGCTTTTATAATGCAGCATGAATAAATTCTTAGTATTAAAAAGTAACTGATTAGCAGAATAATCTCAAGATCCATCCATGTTGCCACAAAACTGAAAGCAACAAACATGACAGACTCATGGAAATGGACACTGGATTAGTGGTTACCAGAGGGAATGAGGAGGGGTGAGGTAGATGAAGGTAAAGGGGTCAAATATTTGGTGACAGAAGGAAATTAAATCTTGGGTGATGGATACACAATGCAATATACATATGACATATTATTGAATTATACATTTGAAACCTACTTGATTTTAATAACCAATGTCACCCCAATAAAATTTTAAAAAGTAACCAATAGGCATTTCTTAATAAGAGTGGGAAAATCTATTTGAATCAATAATATATGTCAAAATCCAACAACAGAAATCAACTCATAGTTTGAGCAGTCTTGGATATTTCTATCTATTGTATGAAAAACAACTGGAAATAAAATATGTTTCTTTGGGAGTTAGTTCCTGTGAGATGGCCCGCATTGCACTTCTATGTTGTATTCCTTTAATCAGTTTAAGAGTATTGATGAGACAGATAGATGACAATGGTAGGATGTGAACTTTAAGATGTAATAATCCATGTTTCCACAGATGCTTGAAAATACCATGAAAGGTTCATGATCATTTCTAATAGCTGAAAGAATACCATGTCTTAAAGATGGCTAAGGTCTATACTATAAAGCTTCAATTTTCAAAACAACCAAAAGCTAAAAAGGGAAAGAATAATAAGCCAAAATACTGTCAGCCTATTTCAGATAAGAAAACTTTTCTTAGAGACCTACAAGTAGGAGAAAATTAGGCATATTGCTGTGACTAGTAGCTAGAATGAAAACCAAAAAAAAAAAAAAAAAAAAAAAAAAAAAGCATTTTCAACTTCAAAAAATTTTACACCAATCACTGGGTTAAGAACTCTTGGGGCAATTCAGACCTCCACAGGGAACCTCTCGTACTCCATTTAAAAAATTAGACAGCTTTCTCTCTCTACACATTTTAATTCTGGCCAAATTGTAGAAAATATGCTGACTGTTTTTGGCTAATAAATATTTAGGAAATTTTCAAAATCCCTCATTAGGAAAAGTAAGTTATTTTAAATGCTTTGAGATGTTAAAGAAAAATTATAATTACACCTGTCACTCAGGCTCTGAGTCACCTACCCACTGACTAAATCCCAGTTAATTAATTAACTCTTTCTTGAGCTCCTATCTTATGCAAAGTACCTGATGAAAGTAGTTTTTGTTAAACATCTTCAAACTTGATTCATTCATCTATTAATGTAACAACAGTTTTTGAGACTTTGAACCTGTGTTCTGCTATGCTACACCAAAGAAGAGATCATCTGTGTACTCAAGGGACTCAATCTCTAGATTTACTTGATTGAAAATATGGACTACTCACTCTCAATGTTACTACTTGGTAATGTCAAAGAGCATCAACTGGGCAACCTTTTTTTCTTTTTTTTTTACAAATGCTTTGGCAATACCTCCTGTCTACCATGGTTCAGTTTTTATTCCTTTCTCAGTCAGCAATGGCGATAGCGATCAGTGTTAAATTGTGCCATCTCACCTTCTCCCTGGGTGTCACTGTTAGGGAGGCTATGAATGGCAAATGTTTCATAGAGGTTATATAGTGTATTATGTATACAGTTTGCTGGACATCTTCTAAATGACATGCCCCCATAATTCTGTTTGGTAAACAGAAGTTCTTTAAAATTGCACTAGAAAATGATAGTGACTACTTCCTATAGATTCCTACTTAATAAGAATGTTTTTGTTTCTATTTGTTCTCTCTGGGTACTAAATCTGGGACATTTTCTGGTCAAGACTGCTATTGGGATAGGAGCTTAATTTTGTTAAGTGCTAATAATTTGCCAAACACAGTTCTGTGTTTTACCTGTGTTTGTTTTCTTAATTTACTCACAAAATTTCTATAAATTATATTATGTCTATACATTTTATTATTCTTATTTTCCAAAAAAAGAGAGAAAATTCAGGTTAAGAGAGGTTAACAGACCCAAATTCACACAGGGAGCCAAAGCATAATCTTGAATCCTGCCCTACTGTATCCTAAAGTCATGTTTTCAGTCTCTCCTCTATTTTACTATATCAGGCTTGAAAGAAAGTCTTTATTAGTAGGAAATTATTAAGGTAATATACTTTTTCAGATAACATATCCAGAGAAGCCATTTCTAGGAAATCTGTATTTCTGGGGACAAAAAATACTAAATTATATCAATATAATAAATATTTTGCTAAAATCCTAATATAGATAATTTGGTTAACTGTAGATGAGATGACCTTCAGAGAACTCTTACATTGTTACAATGTTGAAGCAAAGACATACACTGAGGATTAATATACAATTATTAATGATCACCAAAGAAGGTAGGCATTGATAAAGTGACTAGCTAAAAAAAATTAGTAAATATAATAACAATATTTACTGGCTCTTTTACATATATGGCATTTTGTTACCATGATCTAAAGATGAACTCAGAAGACCAATCATTTATAATGAAATCAATAAGAATCAAAACCAGTTCTAGCTAGCTTTAGATGTGTACTCTCAACATTTGACTGTACCACCTTGAGATCGCATATGGGAATGCCTTATAGGAGGGCAAGAACCGTAGGGGAATAAGAGTTGTTCGACTGCAAACCTATGTACCTCATTTTATGAGTAATAGCTAACTGGGTGCTTCAGAATGTAATGTGGATGTGCCCTCAGCAAAATTCATCACCTAACTGGAGCCTATAATCACTGCTCCTAGATGGAAGAGGAATAAAAAATATGCAGCCATAAAGTAAGTTTCTGACTCAGCAAAGAATAAATACCTGTTTGACAGACCCTTAACTTCTTTACAGAAGTGGAACATGACACTGGAGAGGAAAAAAAAAACTTAAGGAGATTAGGAGAAAGATCAACCTGATTTAGTATCACCATTTGTATTTCCTGTAAAGATCTTAAGGCCTGAGCCACACATCAGGAGGTCCAAGGATCCTCATCATCAATGGCTTGAATTTTAGTGCTATTGCCAAGAACCCACTGGCATCAGTAACTTTTACCTACAAAACTCTGATGGAGAGTGCGTACTAAGGGGCATTCATCCCTTCAGCAGGGCCATGATTTTATAAAAGGTAGTTAGCATGGGCAGGTGAGCCATAATATATCTGACCTTCAATCATGAATCAAACAGTAGGGAGAAAAAACACTGGACAATATATCTCCTGCCACTAGGTTGCCCATAAACTACAGCATACTTCCCTGAGCAATCACAGATGGATAAAACAGTGTGCTGTTTATATCCTCCCTGAACCTCTAGACTGGACTAAAATGAAAAGCTTTGGTAATCTTTCCACCCAAAAAAGCTTTGCTCCTTGGGCTTCTTGACATGTCAGTAGCTGTATTAATGCCACAGCTGCAGATCAACATCTGAAACCACAGACTGCCTTAAAATATAGAGGGCAGCGTTCAATAGAAACAGCTTCTACAAAGCTCTGTATGAAACGGTCCAAATTTAATGATCCAAAGAGAGAGAGACTGATTTCTTACCATATCAAAGCCAAAGAGATGGTTTATAACTTGTAGTTCTGTGCCCTCATTCATCAAAGCTACACATCTCTGTACCAGAGTTCATAAGTTCAAAAGATGGGCTTCATTTATTTATCAAAATTTTGTTGGCCAGATACTCTGTGTAGGTGCTAATAATATAGACAAATAAGACTACTCATATCAGGCCATTTAAAGGCTTTCAGGCAAGAAAATGAATATTTGTATTAGTCATCCATTTGATTTTTAAGTTTGTGCAACATATTGGAAGACTTAAAAAGAATGTTCAGTTCTTTCTGGGAGTGTGACAGAAAAAATCTTCACAGAGGAGGTAGAGTTTTTCTGTGTTGCAAAATGTGTATGAGATTATCTAGTAGAAAAGCGAGACATGAAAGTCATTCCAACAGAGGAAGCTACATGAGCAAGGGCAGACACATATCATGTTAGGAAAGCTGTCAGCAGTTGGTATAGCTGCAGATAGCCTGTGGCATGGGGGATGTAAGATAATGCTAAAAGGAGAATGGGCTTGGATCATGGAGAGGTTAGGCTAATGAATGTAACTATGATTCTCAGGGGAGCCACATGAAATTACAGATAACTGGCCTCATGCTAGGAGATTATGATTTACTAAATCTGAGATGAAAGCAGAAAATCTGTGTTTTTCAAAAACATCCCCCCTCCCCCATCCATCACCAGCAACTACTACTGATATAGCCAGTGTCTGATGAGTTTCACAGCAAGGAAGAAACATGATCTGATTTATACTTTAGAAAGGTTATTCCAGGAATATACTAGAATATGAATTTGAAGGGGTAAGGACGAATGCTGAAGAGACTCTCTTAAGTAATCATTATATGGCCACATTTTAGGGATGTGAAAGTGATGTCACATAACTTCCCCAGATCAGTATAGCTGGTAACAGGCAGAATTTGAATCCAGACCCGATTAAAAAATCTGCGCTCTTTTATTATATACTGTAATATGCTTTACCCCATTGCTGTAGGAATACTGTCTGAGATGGCTAAGTCTGAGCTCAAAGGGTTGGAAGTGAAGGAAATCAACTCTGGCCAGATGAAGCTCCTAAGGTAACAAGCACTGATGATCACAGGACACAGACACACACTAGTTGGAACTAGGCTCTTTTGCTGATTAAATTCCCCAGCCCTCCTGTAATTCAAGTGTTACATAACTGAAAATCATTTAATTGGCATCACATACCAGCAGACAACTAGAGAAGTGGTACGCACATTAAGCACATTGTCTTCTTTTGGCTGCACTATGATATAAAAGATGAATCAAGAAAACAATGATTACAACTAGAAGTTAATAATTTAGCCTTTCACCACACTACGCTCTCAGTTTGGATGATTTCATGTAACTATCGTGAGAAACGAAGTGTGTAATATTAACCTTATTTTTCTTTTTTTTAACTCTTATTTAAAAATTTTCCAGCTTTGAGGCATAATTGACAAATAAAAATTGTACATATTTAAAGTGTACATTGTGATGATTTGATATACATATACATTGTGAAATAATTACCACAATCAAGCTAATTAACATATCCATCACCTCATGTAGTTACCATTTTTCTTGTACTGAAAACACTTAAAATCTACTCTTAGTAAATTCCAAGTACACAACATAGTATTAGTAACTACAGTCACCATGCTATATATCAGATCCCCAGAACTTATTCATCTTATACTCCAAGTTTGTACCCTTTGATCCACATCTCCCCCTCTCCTCCTCCCCCTTCCCTTTGCCCTTGTCAACCACCATTCTACTCTCTTCTGTGAGTTTGACTTTTTTTAGATTCCACATGGAAGTGATATCATACAGTATTTGTCTTTCTGGATCTGGATTATCTTACTTAGCTTAATGTCCTCCCAATTTATCTGTGTTGTAACAAATGGCAGGATTTACTTTAATATATATAAAAATGTAATATATATTATATAGAGATATATATCACATTTTTAATTCATTCAGCTGTCAATGGACACTTAGGTTGTTTTCATATACTGCCAATTGTGAATATGCTTCAATAAATATGGGAGTGTAGACATCTCTTTGAGATACTGATTTTATTTCCTTTGGATGTATAACCGGAAGTGGTATTGCTGTATCATATAGCTACTTTTCAACTTAAGTAAGTGAAGTCCAGAGAGGTTTAGCAACTTGCTCAAGACCACATAGCACCATTGCAAACAAACTTTTGTCTGACTCTAAAGCCTCTTCTCTATTTATTCACAATTATTCCATTTTGCAACAGTCTTAGTTGTGGGATATTGCCTACCTAGTCTAGACTGTAGAGTCTCTGCCATTTTGATGACCACTTAGTGACTGTAAGTGCTATATTATTTATACTCAAATATTATTTGTTGATTTTATGTTTGTCACACATTTGGGGTTCTTGTCTGTTGTTAATTCTACTTTATTTCTCTATTAATTCTAAGGGAGAAGTAAGGGCAGTAGCCACACCACCTGTAACATATAACACATTTCTAGGAGCACGTGGGGAAGGAAAAGGTATATGCCCTTCCTATACAAACTACATGAAGGTCTTCATCGGAAGGGTTACCTCTTACAAATCCAGACCAGTTTTCCTGGACCAATAATTCCTAGAATCAAATTATAACTTCCCCAAAGTCAGATACATCTAACAGACTTTACACTTGGTGCAAACTGTTTCTAATTCCTGCATTCAGCAGATATTTATTGAACACCTATTATGACCACAACACGGAAATAACACAGTTAACAAATCACAGAACTTGTTACAAAGCAGTTTCATTCGAGTAATTGCATGGTCCAGCATACCTGCGAGAAGGCAACCAGTCATACCTCATTGGGGGCATGATAAAGAGGGCACAAGGAATATATATTTGCCATCTTTGACCCAAGTTACAGTCTTCTTGAGGAGAGAGCATTGATGTTCCTTGATTTTATATCCCTAGCTCAACAGAGCCAGACACACAGAAGTTATTCAGTAAATACTTATTGAATGAATGAATGGCCTAGAGAGATCTATGTGTATTTTTGGCTGGATAACTCTCTACTACCAACCAGAATACCACTTCTCATGAGTCAGTGTGTGGGGCCTCCTAGAGAGAAAATAATATGAGCTTTGTAGGTGAAGGGCTTATCTTTACCTGAACTTTTGTATACCTTCAACATCCCAATGGCCTTATTCTCAAAGACAGGCCCAGATTCTCTGGCACAAGAGGAACACATTCAGGAGCCAGTGAATGCCCTTCAAAACAGCACTGCTTTTTTCTTCAGTCATTCAGCTTCTATAGATCATCTGCCAAATATGTGCTGGGCACTGAGCGACCCAGTAGTGACCAGAACTATTTGCCCTTGAGGACTTCACAAAGCTAGTAGAAAAATAATCGTAATGGCTAACATGTATTGAGTGCTGAGCATTTCTACTCAGTTAAATCTCTAAGGATCCTATCGGATAGAAGGTATTACCTTATTAAAAAACAAAACTCAGCCAAGTAAATTTGAAGATCCAACTGGCTTTATTAAGTGATTTGTGAATCAGGCAGCATCCTATCTAGCAACCAGAAGCCCAGAAGTCACTGGAAGGGTTGTAGAAATGGAAGGTTTTTTTTAGGAAGAAGAGTAGGGTAAGGGCACTATAAACAAAAGAAAGTAAAGGATTGTTTTTAGACCAGGACATCTTCCCTTGGGGGAAGACTAAATGGCAAGGGTTTTATTATGCAGATTTCCTTTTCTTTTTAAGGAGGGTAAGGGGGAGATGGAGAAGACCCACATGACAAATTACCTCATTGGTGCTTGGCCAGAAAATTCTAGACTGATTGATAAAGATGGCATTTTTGAAAGAAACTGAAACTACAGTTATATCAGATATTAAATCTAGGTTTGGTATTGTGGGATCTAGCACCAGTGACACCATTTTGGGCCTGTGGTTTTACAATCTACACATTGTTAGTGATGAGAAACTCCAAGTAGATTGAATAATTTGTTCAAGGTCACACATAGCTTATATATGTCAGACCCAGGATCATGATATATATAGATACCTAACACCAAATTCCATGTACTTAATCAGGATTTCATAGCTTTCCACTAATAATTCCATAGATACCTCTGGGCACATGTTTTTGAGGGCCAGTAGAACCAAGATGTCAAAAGCCAAACTGCTGAGTTCAACCTTATCTCTGCTGCTTGACAACATCTTTAATGCATGTCCAATTCTTTACTCATAAACATGGATAATAATAGTACCTGCCTAAGAGCATTGTTTAGGATATTGTGAGTTAGATGAGATGCTCAAAATATAAAAATGTTCACTTAGTACGTGCTGTATAAATGTTAACCCTGGTTATTAAGGCAATGATTTTTCACTCTTCTGAAACTTTGGTTGATGACCCTGTTTCTTGGGATGAAAACCAGAAAACAGAGGATGATTTCTTTTCTGCACATTTAGGGGACTAAATTATCAACCTTCCTAAATCTGAAAGTAGCATCAGACTCAGTCTATACTCATGCATAGAAGCAGTAAGAAAAAAGAGGAAGTTGAGTGTTGTCACCACCATTTATGCATTAAACCTGCCTTTGCCACCTAGGAATCAGGTAAAAACAAACCTGATTAAATCTACTCCAATATGATTTTCTCTCTCAGTAACATGGACAAAAAGAGCTGAGAGTATACCTAGGCGGATACATATTTGCAGAAGAAAGGTCAAAGTTTATTAAGCATGTCACCAGCTCAAGTATTTTTACAGAAAACTTGGGCATATTCAGTTCACACTAGTGCTTTTAAAATTCCCAGAAACATATAATTTTTAAAGAATTCAAATTTAGCTTATTTATAGATCATTGCTCAAGATGACTTTTAAAAAATTTTGGGCCTTTATTTATTTCTTGGTGTAATACACTAAGTTTTCACTCTTCTGTAGGACTAAATGATAATAATAAACAACCTAAAGCAAGTACCAGCAAAACAAATGGACAAATTTCATTCAGGAAGCTGAGTAGAGACTTTTGAGTGTAGGCAGAACTAGGAGAATCTTTAGAAGCGTGAGACAAGAATTTAAGCTGCCTTTCATCGTGAATACTCTGACAGAGGAAAAATATGTAAAAGTACATGTGTGTCCATGCATATGCACATGTGTGTATGTATTCATGTTTCTGCATACACGTGTAGACATACATGTGCAATCATGTACACGTGTGTAGATGCATATCTATACTGCAGTCAGACTTGGTGGGAGCCATATATGTATGTGGAAGAAGGTGAGAAGCCAAATCACATGGAAGTGCTTGTCAGTCATGAGGCCATGAGAGAATCTGAGTTAGTGAATTAGATTTCTTGGGAACAATGATCACATCTGCCTCTCTTGGGCATTTACAAGGCTACTACTCACTGTATATAGATGACTTAAAGTCCTCTTTAAAGACCTATGAAATAGCCACTAAATTTCCCATTTTACAGATGAGGAAAATAATCTGAGAGAGGTTAAAGACAAAATTTCAATGCAGGTTTCAATAGCTTTAAAGCCTCAGTTTTTCCTGCAAAACCCCACTACCAGGGGCAGTCTCTGTTCCCTTAACAATGATATTACTTGTAGTGCTTAGAAATTTCTCTGGCAATAGACTTTTGCAGGTTTAAAATATAGGAACTATATTTTTAAATTAGGTGTATTATGTCTTATAAGCAACAGCTAAAGACTTAAAAGATGTATACAATCATCAAACGTGCTTTGAAAAGTCAGCTGGTTTCCATGAAGGCTGTTATAATAATAAACTTATGACCTACAGTTTGCCCTGAGCACTAACTACTGATTACCCAGGGTGATATTTCTATCTATTTTAAAAATATATCTTCACTAGTCCCTCTCTTTCTAACCAAGGTGCTCAATAAATATTTGCTAAATGAATGTTGAATGAGGGTAGAAAAAATAATTGAAGGGTTGTGAAATAGCCTCATGAATTTTACAGTTTTATTTCATTGATCTCTTTGAAAAGTACTTAAAGGTAGCATAAATGGCATTGGATTCAAATGAAAAAGGTTTGATATTCCATAAAGAAACAAAGCAATGAACCTCAGGATAGTATAATTTGTGTTTTCTCAATGTGGTCCTAAGAATAGAGTCCTAGTGCATATTGTGATAGTTAGAATAATGCTAGCTACTGTAATCAATACATCCAAAATTTTAATGGCTTAACCCAATAAAAGTTTATTCCTCACTCATATAAAAGCCCAGCCCTTCTGTTCTTATTTAGCATGCAGTTTTCCTCCATGTAGTAATTCAGGACCCATTTCCTGTTTTGTAGCTCTGGTATCACACAGGGCTTTGGAACCAGATAAGGGAAAAGAGGGAGAGAAAACAAAAATAAACCTCCTTCTTTAAAACGCTTGCCCAAAGCAATGTACATCCCTTCTACTCTAAGACAGATGTAGATAATTGCCAGGTCACACAAGGGAAGTTGAAAAATATAGTGCCTAGAAGGGCAGCTGCCTCACAACAACTACTTTCTGGTAAACTCTGCCATTTCTGCATTCCTTGCATGTGCCTAGACTCCTAAAGAGGGATAGAACTTACCATCTCTTCCAGAAACTGCTCTGTGAATTATTTTCCTGACATCAGAAAAAAGAACTGAGGCTGCAAGAGGGGATATGACTACCCCAAGGTGATATAGCCAGTTGGTGAGAGAACATGGATTTAAATTTGGCACAGTCTGATTCCAAAGCACATCCTCTATCCACTGAACCAAAGGAGGATTCACATTATCAAGGATTTGCATGTTTCTTCAAAATAATCTGGGTTTTCACTGAATTGACACTTTACATTATTGGATTGCAGTAAGCTTTAAAATATATTGAACAGATTTTTTTTTTTTTCTTTTTGATTACTAGGTAAAAGTTTAGGGAAGATGTTTAAATTACTTATAGAAAAAGATAACTTTATCTGCACATCTAAGTTAAATGTGTTAATCTTTGGTTCTGCAATGCAAACAAAGAAAGGTTTGAATAACAAAATTATAGAAAGAACAGGAATGTAACTGAGTTTTAGAACTGAAATCAAAGATGCAAATGCTTTTTTATATAGTATTATATATATTCTTTACCTATTTCTCTATTTCTTATCTTCTCTGTGTCAGCTTTAGTAATTCTACTAAAGATGACTTTTTCATATAATTCCATTTGTATTAAATATCTAGAGTAGGCCAAATCATAGAGATGGAAAGTAGATTGATGGTTCATAGGGGCTGAGGGAATGTGGGAAAAGAAAGGGTCTGCTAATGAGTACATAGTTTCATTGGGGGTGATAAAAATATTCTAGAATTAATGATGATTGACTGTATAACTCTGAATATACAAAAACCACTGAATTGTACACTTTAAAATGGTGAAATTTATCATATATGAGTTTTAATTCAATAAAGCTTTTATTTTAAAAAAAAATGTCTTTCTCCCCAGGTTGAGGTCAATGGCCTCTGGCAAATTCAAAGTGTCATATATTGTGGCTCTCATCACCAGACTCTGACTCTTTCCCATATTCAGTTCAAACAGAACAAAGCACATCTAAAGGGAGAAAAAGTTATTATTGGCCCAGTTTAGATCAGGAACCAATTCCTAGACCTGTCATTTTTGAACAGAGGGACATGATCATATAACAGATGACAGTGAGATCTTGCTTCCATGGATGGAACTACTGTAGGAGAACAGGGAATCATTGCAGACCAATCAGCTACCAAAGATGTGTCTAATGTGTCAGACTTTGCTGGAGATGTTTATATATGATAATATACACATGGGTTTAAATGTGCCCAAGGTCTTAGGCTATAACCCCATATACCTAATATGTTAGAGAATCAACATATGGATACTGCATGAGCACAGGACGCAGACACATCAGTTTGGAATTTCACACTGATGGATTCTGTATCATCAGAGAAGTCACATCAATCCAAATGGTGGATTTATTTTTCTGTATCTTCATTTCTGTTATTAAAAATTATTCTAGATTTATTTTTCTCATTTTTATTTCTGTAAATGTTATTTTTATCATTGGGTCATTAGTTATCACTGGGTAGGTGAAAAGATGTATGCAGAGTGCTTAGCACAGAGCCTAGGCATATATCAGGTGCCTCATAAATGTTAAGGAAACAATGGTGTAACCAATTGGTGCAGCCAAAATAGTGATCATACATGAACAATCAATATTGAAAAAAAAGAATGACCACAGGAGCTGGCTTTTCTCACTTGTGTTTCTGACCAGTGGTTAATCAAGACAGATTTAACAATCACTGCCATTTGCAATAGCTGCAGCAGCACACATAATGGTTTTACAAATAATAGCTATAATCTCTCACAATTTCACATGATGTCAAATACTTCTACGTGTACTTTCTGTTTTGCGAATTTCTTCTTCACCTAGAGAAATCCTGTTTATGCTTTAAGACCAAACTCATATGTCACTCCCTCTCTGAAGACTTCGGTGACTTTGCTACTAACCCAAGCAGAATTAACTATTCCCTCCTCTGTCTTTCTAGAGTAATATAGTAATACTTTCTTGCATAGTATTGAATATATCAATATATTTTATGCATTATCCCCCATGAGATTGTAGCTTCTATGACAGAAGGCTAGAACCCAGCAAACATCTAGTAAATGGTGGATGTTCGAAAACTATTTGTTGAATGTAAGAATAAGAAATACATAAAGGAAAAATGCCTGGCACCCAGCAACAGCACACAAATATTTGTTAAGTCCAATTAAAATGGATTATTGTAATGTATATATGAATTAGATAAGGCTGAAAATTTATTCTCATTTACAAATAATAAAAAAAGTCAGAGATTAAATGGCTTGCTTGAAGAAACATACTAAAGAAATAATAAACCTGAGTCCAGCAAGGAAATGTGCCTTCTGATTTCTAGTTTAGTGTCTTTTCCATTTTACCAAGTTACATCAAAAAAAATTTTTATGAGAAAAAAGCTCAACAACAAAATGAAAATGTAGAAGCACATTAATGGTTGATTGATCTGGTTCCTCCCTCATGTCATTTATCAGCAAATGAACTGAACTGATTGCCTTTAGAATTATCACTGCTTTCATAGCCTTGCCTCTTCTGGCCTTTCCACCTTAAAGTCTGTGGAAATATATTAGATGAGGATGGATATTTCTTGTACAAAACCCCACAGCTTTGAGGAGAAAGATTGTCCTGGATTCATGCTGGTCATTCCATGGAGGTTGTGACTTGACCAAGGTGTGCAGCAAAACAGAATAGGCCAAGAACCAGAACCTCTATTGCTACCCTCCCAAGACAGTGCTCTGTCTCTGACTGACATACATCAACCAATAGCTACTGTGAACTGACAGAGGCACACATATAACTAAAGGGCAGTCTTTAGTAAGAATTAAAGAAAAAATAGGTCAAAATATAAATACAATTTCAAATGTAGTACATTCAACTTCATTTTTTACCTATATGATTGGTAGAAATGTCTATAGCTATTGTTTCAAGTTGGAGGCTTCCAGGTTTGATCAAGTTTGCAGATACTCATTGGCCTGTAGATCTATAATCTAGCTGAGGGCTAACTTCTAACTATTTGTCCAAAGTTCTAGTACTTTGAAAATCTTTCTGATATTGGCATTCATTTTCCATTATAAAGTTGACATTTTGAACTGGGAATTATTTTTATTAAATACTTTCAGAGAATTAGCAGAGTATTTCCCACCAAATTGCTTTTAACTACAGGTTCCCACTAATTGCCACCATTCCCTCGTGATGATGAGAAACTGACAAATGAAAAATATGTCCCCGCTTGGCTAATGACTAACTGGAGGAAAGGAAATGAAAACTTTTATAGACACCACTATGCATAGGTATTTCGAAGTAACTATATCATTTAATTTGCACACTACCATAAGATAAATGTAATTATCCTTATTTGATGAGAAACAGCCTCATAGAATCTAAATGACTTCCATACCTCATACATCCAAAAAGTTAAAGCCTAGGAATTTTTCTACTATATCACAATGAGAGCTTGTCTTATGTAAGACAAGGAACAAGGAACAGAGATGACCACAATATAAAGAATCCTACCAGAATGAATCTATTCTCTAGTCTCCAGTTAATCTCTAGTTACAATTTTCCAGTATTTTTATAGCAGTGACCTTCATGAACAATAATAATTCATCATATTGTTTGCCCTATGCCATTTATTCACTCACTCAACAAATATTCATTGAGTGCCTTACTATGTGAGAGCACTGTAAGGAAAGGCAGCTTTTAAAAAATGAAAAGTCAACATACAATAAAAGGGAATCTTGTGATATGAATACATTCTCAGAGGCTGTCAGAATGCTAGGCAAAAACTGTATCCTAGCCCATTCCCTCTTAAAAATTCTGTCAGAATATTTACTCTGACAGAGCCCATATTATCATTGTTGACAAGACAAACTTGATAGTAAAGCAAAAATGAGCTATGTTTTAAAGACAAATGTCTAATGCATTTTTTTTGGGGGGGGGGAAACATGCCTCAAACTGAGTGATACTAACTTAGCAACATTGCCAAATGTCAACTTTACATTTTGTTCACTCATTCATCCCTTCATCCAAATAATCATTCAGTTATTTAACTGTTAATAGCAATAACAGCTGCTAGCCATTTCTGAAGTTTTCTATTCACCAGACGTAGTTCTAAATGCTTAAATATATTACTTCGTAGAATTCTCACCAATTCCTCAGAAAATTACTATTATTATCTCTATTATAGAGATAACATAAAGTCTAAATAACTTATTTAAGATCACACATTGGCATAAAAGGAGGCAGTTTGGCTTCAGAATGCTCTAAACCACTATACAACCCTGTCTTTTGAAGGTTTATTGATACCTTTATATCAGACAGTGTGCTAAATTAAATAGAAACCACAGTGAAGAGAATGGACATAGTTCCCGTCTTCAGGGAGCTGCTGTCCAGCAGGGAAGGCGATCTACAAAAGCATATACACAATGTGACAACTGTTACAAAAGAGAGATATAAGGTACACAGTACAGGTACATCAATCAGGGAAGGAATTGTTGTCAGAGAAGATCTAGGGGAGTACAGGTGAGTGTTATGTCAGTAATATGAGAGTCTTCAACATGGTATAAATGCAAGCAAACAGTACATTAGAAAATTACATAGACCCATAACAGGGGCCAGGCTGTACACAGTAGAATATAGCAGTGAAGAAACAACAGAAAGAAAGATATCAGTGCTAACTGATGGGGCAAGTCTTTGCCTTAGCCTATTTATGGAAGACTTGTGCTGTGATACAGGCAACTGGAAAACAGAAGATATGGGATGAGGGAATGTAGAGAAGGCTGCAGTTATGGAACCAAAAGAATGGAACTAAAATGAGAGGACGATGAGTTAGCTATGTGCCACGAAACAGAGTGAAACAGTGGAAAGTGGGTCTGCTTTATCATTTAAATTGTTAATGCTAAACTTCAGCTGGATTATTTCTTATATGCTTCCCCAAATAAGATTTCTCCACAGGACTTCAAGAAAATAGACTGGAAGGGACAACAATAATTCTACATGGGTGTGCGTGTGTGTGTGTGTGTGTGTGTGTGTGTGTGTGTGTGTTCCTTTTCTCCCATAATTATTTCAAACTTGAACTACCATCTCATTTCCACATTCATTCATATCTCTTAATACTGACTTAATCCTGTAGTCATAGCATGGAATAGTTGGAAGGGAACATTTGACCTAATTCCTCTACATTATAAATGATGAAAAGGGAAAACCTAAAAGTCTATACAAATCCAGAAACTCTAAAGTGAGGTTTGTGAAGGGAAAAAAATGCAGTGTTATTATGGACTGACTTATGCTACCCCAACATTCGTATGTAGAACACTTAACCCCCAGTGCTTTAAAATGTGATTATATTTGGAGATAGGGCTTTACAGAGCTGATTAAGTCAAAATGAGGCTGCTAGGGTGGGTCCTAAAGCCATATGTCTGGTGTCCTTATAATAGAAAATTTGAGGACAAGAAACACAAGGGATATATGTGCATAAAGGAAAGACCATGTGAAGACACAGTGAGGAGCTGGTCAACCAAGGAGAGAGGCCTTAAAAGATACCAATCTCGTTGGCATTTTGCCAGCATCCAGAACTATGAGAAAATAAATTTCTGTCATTTAAGGTATTTTGTTATGGCAGCCTGGGCAAATTAACATGGTATACTTTTATATTGATACTCATATATTAATTTTCATTCATTCTCATTCTCCCTCTCCCTGTCATTGAAAAAGCTCTTTCATGCATATACTGTATTTGAGTTTCACAGAACTCTTGTTAAAAAGGTAGGTCAATCATTTACCTCACCACATGGACAACTGAGGTTTGAGCTCATAAACTGCTCACAGATACCACTGGAAGAAACTGAACTACAATAATTCCAAGTCTAGTGTCCTCTAAACTTAACCCAATCTGTCAGCACCACAGATATGTATGGATTAAATGGCATAAATGTAAAAAACAAAAAGGAGATAAATATTAAATTGACTAGTGAAATGAATCAAAAATAAGTCAATAAATCATAGCATTAACCATAGAAACCAGTAAAATAATGCCCAAACCTCAAGCCTATTAATCTCAAGTATTGGCAGTCTTATTTTGCCAAGAGTCTTCTAGGTCTCACTCTCTAGCTTCAAAAGCAGGTGGGAAGAGTATTTTATAAACATTATCAAGACCTAGTGATATAATCTTGCTCCTCTTAGACTTCATGTGGCTTGTTTGGGCCACAAAGCTTGAGGACTCTGAAATAAGGTGCCTCCTTTACACTATGGATATGCAGACTTCACTGGAGTTCATATTCAAGGGTAACATCAGTGTTCCTTTGATAATTTCAAAGACCAAATTCCTTACCAGAAATGTTGGCCTTTCCTCTTTGGGAAAGAAGGTGATAGTGTATGTATGCCAAACACTGTGATTCTCATTGCAGATGCCAGACAGCCACACACTAGGTCACTCATGTGGCTCCATCTTTAATGCTTCTAACTGTGAACATGAAGCCTGCCTCCTGTACATAAATCCATGATGAAAAAGACCATATGCTGTTATATATCAACATAAATTTTCCAAACAAATGTTCATATTTTTGCAGACACAAGGCTTCTGTTCCTCCATCCAAGTAAGGAAATAATATTTTTATACAGGCATACGGTAATAAGACCTAGTTACCTTCAAAATCTTACACTTGTAGTTTACTGCCAACTGTTTCCTGCTCTATTACCAACAGGTGCTCCAGCATAAACCATTTGGGTAGGGAGACATGCACCTAAAATGCTGTGATCTCAAAAGGCAACTCTTTTTTTAGAAGAAATAACAGCTTCTCATAAATATCCCAACCCTTTAATGAAATGCTAGAAAGGTTGTGACAGAAGACCCCTGTACTTAGTGAATTATGTAAAACGGCAAATAGCTTCAAACAGTTGATTGCTTAACTCTATCTCAAGTTGGACCTAACTAAAGCACATAGATGCAAATTTAACCAAATCTGAAACATAACATCAAAATTATATCCTTGTGCCTCTCAGATTATTCCATGAATTTAGGGGGAAGGAACAAAGGTGACAGAGGCAATGCAGTAGAGTTAAAATTTTTCTGGCTTTAAAAGCCATAGGTTCTAATCATTTACCAGCCATGTGAGCCTTGAATAAATCATTTAACCTCCTTGATCCTCAGTTTTCTCATCTTTAGATTGGGAGTGGTAATAGTGCCCCGACTTCTTACACAAGTCTTAAGTAATTTCTAGTTTATGTAACATCTCATCTCAGAAATCGACTCCTTTAGAAATAATAGCTTCTTCTTATCATCTTAACTCAATGGTATTTGATACAGGTTTGAGGATAAAGGAGTCTCATATATGTATTTTTTTTATTTTTTATGTATGAAAGTACTTCTATACACATGGAAATGTTCTGGAAGAATTGTGTCTAGGAAATTTAAAAAATTTTAATTTTATATTCTTTTCAGTATGTATTACTTTTTAATGAGAAAAATGTCAGTCTTATTACAGATAATGCTCTAATGGAGAAAATATTTTGGACCTATGTACAAAATGGGGGTTGGGAGAAGATATAAGACTGGTTCCTAATATCTATGAGAAGGAAGAAATTCCTATTTTATGGGCTGAAGCATGAAGAAAGAGAAAGAAAAATATTGTTTCCTATAGTTGCCGAATTTTTGTTTCCTTAACGCGTCGATCTTAACACTCAATGACCAAAGGATTTTCTCCCTTGGAGGCAGACATCGGCAGTTTAGCAAGACGATAATGTCCTTAGAGTGGTTTCCCCACCAATAGCCGCCTCTGCTCCTGGGACAATGGTGGGACAATTCAGCTTTTATCCCCAGAAGTAGGGCTGACCATTGTGGTTCTTTAGGTGGCATCATTCACATGACAATCCTCCCCAAATCTGTACAATCCAAACAGCAGCCCTTCAACCAGAAGGATTGTGGATGTGGATCAGTATAGTCCATCCATTTCATTGATCAAAGGGCACACTGCAAAGTAGGCTGGAAGGTCATTCTCTGCTCTTAATCCTGTTTCTAATTATGCAGAGGCACATTGTCCAATATAGTGCATCAGAGGTTACGTAATGACTCCAAATGACAGCATAAAAATATATAAATTAATGCAGTGTCTGCAACACAAAAAGTCCCCTAATTTGGACAATTATGACTCAATCATTAAATTCAAAGTAAAAGAGAAGTCCAAAAATTAAATCACTATTTTAATTAAAGTTCAAAAGAATTCAAGTCTTAATGTTTCCTCTACTAAATTTATTTTTCTGCTTAATCTCAATCTACTAGGGTAGAATCATTGTTTCTTCAGTAGCTGCAGTTTCCAAAGCTTTGAATTTGAATCATCACGACCCAGTTTCTCACAAGCCTCACCTTTCACAGTCTAAAGCATTAATAAGGTATAAAATATTATTTAAGCACCAGAACAGCATGTGAGAATTTTTAAAATCCCACGCACAAACCTCCAATCCCAAACCAGTTATCTCAAGCAGAATAATGTTGACAGAGCCAGGTATTTAGTTCATTTCAGAACTACGTTATTAACAACAGCCAAAGATGATGGCAAACATTTGGTTTCATTGCATGGAGGATAGGAAACTGCATGCAGCCCATGATGGGTGTTGTGGGTGGATGGGGGTTGAAGGACAGAGACAGGGACAGAGACAGAGAGGTGTTTTATTTTCATTATATCAAAACAAAGACTAGTTTTAAAATGTCGATCTAAACCTACTAAGAAATGATGCTCTAGTTGATATCAAAATGGTTAATAGAATATGAAATAGGGAATTTTGGTAGAACTGAATTTCAGACAACTCAAGGGAAGATTCCCTAGCCGATTGATTTTCTTGAACTTCACAGTACCTAGAAATGCATTACTACATATTAGATACTTTTTCAGTATTCCTTGAAAAAAAGCCTTTATAAGCATATACTTAATTAGCAGTTTCTTCTTACAATTAGGATCAAGTTCAAAACCCTTACATGCTTGTTAACCAAGTTTAAGGATAGTCAAATTCTTAAAGTTGAAACTCCTACATGTGGTCACTAACTTTTAAGGCACATATGTCCTCATCTCTACTTTGAATTACTGTGCTCACCACAAGGTTTTCCAACCCATCTCTGAATTATCATTACATGCAAGCATTTTGAAAAGTGCTCACATATACTACTCTAACCTTTATAATTATCCCCTGGAATGAGTATGAACATCTTCCTTTTACCAATGAGGAAACAGGCCCCAAGAATAAAGTGACAACCCAAGATCACAAAGCTGGTAAGGAAAGGTATGAGAGTTCAAACCCAAAGTTGGAAGGAACTGAAAGCCTACTTTCTCAACTACTTTGTTACCCTGTAGTGGATGACTACAATAACTGTGGTTTGACACCAAAATTTCTGCTGTTTCTAAGATATGACCATGCCTCTCAGGCCATATGCTATACATGTTAATTATATTTAACTATGTTTATATAGTGCCTCACATGTAAAATGAAGAGGGATGCATTTCAATTTCTGGAAATATAGTGAAATAGGTAACCTGAAAACAGTCTCTACAAAATACCTCAATACTCCCTTGAGAGGAGGAGCAGAGGGTGCTTGGGGTTGCTTAGTCTGGCAATAATGTGTAGAAAGTCAAACAAGTTAAAATACTCTCTCTCAAAATATTTATTTATTTTCCAATAATATAGACTCAGAAAGTTTTCCAAACTTTCTAGGTAATTCAATAGTTAAAAAATAGTATCTAAAAATGTATGCATGTGTATGTGTGTGTGTGTGTGCACAGATCGTATCTTTCGAACCAAGGCCTTTTTTTTTGGTTAAGTAGTGAGATGTCAATTCTCTTATCCTGCTCATTTGAAAACTGCCTCTTTCACACCTTCCCAATTTGTATGCCATTACCCAATTTCTCTATACATTTTCAAATTCTAACATATGTGCATTATACAGCATGCTAAGTAAAGGTCCAGAGATGTTATTATGAAAAATATTTAAAAGAAAAATAAACTGCCTCTAACTGCTTACTAACAGTTATACAACATTCTATTTTAGATCCTTTAGTGAGGGAGTCCCATGGGTCAGCCTACACATTGATTCGTGAGTGTATTATTCCTGCCAAATCATCCAGTTGAGATAGGAACATTGATTTATTTGAGCAGACGTGTGTCTATGTGGCTTTAACAAAACAGTCATATGCTGCTCCAATAAGTAACACAACAAAGAAAGCACAATTAATGTCAGAAGCTACCCTAGAACTTTTGAAAAGGACCATGGAGAATGTTCTTCCACCTTATTTTTCGGTGGCATTTCATTTGTTCTGATGATCTTCTATATGATTCTAGTCCAACATGTTGTCCTAATTAAGTGTAAGTTCTGTGATGTTTTGTATTAGCTTTGGGTTTCCTTTCTCTCTTTAATGGATTTTGACTAGGGGTTTTAGAACATAGCTATAGTTCCTTGTACCCAAGACATTATGGAGAAGGGTCTCTTATCAATCCATGGCTAATTACCATGTTTAATAGATCTTAATGAGATCACTATTGTCCCAAGGCAAATTTGGCTTTGTAAGTCTGTTTTTCCCAGAGTTGATGACATTATTTTTGTAAAATAAAATATATTCTACTATAATAAATGGAATATATACAGATCATTCAGAAATATATAAGTGTGGGAAGAGGAAAATCCTTAAATCAGACTACCCCAAAATGACTGTTAACATTTTTTTGTGCATTCATTACAGTAATGATTTCGTGTATACTTTTTCAATATATTATGGTCATGAACATATATTATAGCTTAGCACCTCAATTTTTAAAGAATAAAATGTTGAGGAAATAGGAAACATTTTCCTGAAATATACAATAATTCTTTAAACAAATTTTAAAAGACTTTCTATGATGTGTCTTCTTTCGTATTTATAATTTTTTTTTCTTGAAAGAAAAAATTCAAAGTAATTCAAACATGAGATAGAACTTCTGTGAGTTTGCATTTCTGACTTCATCAATTAGAGTTGGCTTTAGCTGCTTTGGCAAAAACCTGAGTATAGTAACTTATTTAAATGATAGGAGGTTTTATTTTTCTCCAGTAATAAGACATCTGGAGGTAGTCTAAGGTTGATACAGGTGGTCAAGGAAGTCATTGAAAACCCAGAGTCTTTCTAGCTCCCATGACTGCAAGATGGCTACTGCACTATTGGGCATTGAGGCTAAATTTGAAGCAGAAGTATAGAGAAGGCCAGTGCCAGCTGAATCTATCTCCTCTTATCAGAACAATAACCTTCCCAGAATTCCCACTTAATGGACTTCCATGCATGCCACATGACCATCAAAAGCTGCAAGACAGCCTGAAAAGTCCAACTTTTCAACTGAGCAAAGTATAATTAGATTCTCATGATTAAGAAGAGAGAACAGATATGTCACACTCTGTGAAATTGGCACTGAGAAAACCAGCTACACAATCCCAGCAATGTGATGGTCTTAAAGCAAATCTCAGTCATAAAAACAAGTTGCTGCCCTCATCCAGACAGGCAAGAACAGCAGTATTAAATAAGAGCGTAAGTTATAACATAGGATGTTGGTTTTTAATGAAATCGTGTAAGACATTCTAAAAGCCTGGGTCCACATACCACTCCTTCCTAGTTATGTGATCCTAGAACATTTATGTAATCTCTCTTCTCAGGCAAGGGCAGTTCCATTACCTATAAAATAACACCAGATCGGTACAAACGGGCAACATAATTAAGCCAGTATTTCACAGAAAAGAAAACATGAAGGCCAATAAACCAATGAATGGATGTTCATCCTCATTGAGAAGCAGGATAATGCAAGTTAAAACCACAATGAAATATCAATTTGCACCCGTAAGATTGGCTAAAATTAAAATGTGACAATATCAACTATTGACGATGTCGAGCAGGAGTCGGCAAACTCCAGCCCATGGACCAAATCTAGCCTACCACTTGCTTTTGTATAGCCCATAAACCAAGAATGTTTTTTAGATTTTTTTTTTTAAATAAAAAAGTATAAAAAAACTATCAGTCTTTCATGGACAACAGTTGCTCAATTTTACCACTAAGTGCTAAAGCCTAAAATATTTACTACCTGGTCCTTTACAGAAAAAGTTTGCTGACCCCCTGATAGGGAGCATGAGAATTGTCTTATACTGCTGGTAGGAGTAAAAGTGGCATAACCAGTTCAGGAAAAATTTGTTTACCTCGTAGGATGAACAGTTGTAAAAACCAGGACCTAGCTGTACCTAAGAGAAACTTTTGCCCATTCAAACACCACTGTTTATAACTGGGAAAAAAGTGAAACAAATCCTACTGTCTACCAACAACAGGATGGAGGAATAAAGTAGAATACAACACACCGTGAATACTGCTACTGCGGCCCCCATGTTTAAATCTCATAAAAAATGTACTAAGCACAAATACAAGTTCTAGCGTAGCTCTGTCCAACAGAAATACGATGTAGGACACATGTTTAATTCTAAATTTTCTAATAGCTATATTAAAATAGATGAAATTAATTTTAATATATTTCATTCAATTTAATATATTCAGTTATTATTTCAACATGTAGCTAATATAAAAATGTTGAAATATATGACATTATTTTTAGTAGTAAATCCTCAAAATCTGTTGTGCATTTTAAATGTACAGGACATCCCAATTTGGACTAGCCACTTCTCCAGTGCTCAGTAGCCACAGGTGGCTGGTGGCCATCATACTGAACAGCACAGTGGAAAATGTAAACAGCATAATTTTACATTTCATCTTCAAAGTAAGCACAACTAAATGTTACATTATTTAGGAATACGTGATATCCGGTAAAACTACAAAGAAAAGTAAGGGGGTGATAAATCTAAGATCCAGATGGCTGTGATGTGTGGGGGAGGACAAGAGGTGATTACTAAGGTGGAGGGTTTGTTCTGAGGGGTTCAGAGGTGCCGATAATGTTCTATTTTGCAAGTTTGAAGGTGGATGCATGGATACTTGCTTTTTTGTTAATTAAACAAATTATAATTATTATTTTGAAGCTCATTAGTGGTTCATAAATTAAAAAATAAACCCCTGCATCAGGTGCTTACTTCAGAGAGAAGTTGTAATAGGACTGCTTGTGCAAAAACTTTTTGAACAGTAGAACAGAATGTAAACAGACAAGTTAGTATCTATTATTGTTTCTTATAACTTTATAATTGGAAAGTCCATATGTGCAGAAGTTGCCACAAGGTAGAGACTTTAAATAGAGAGAACGGAGCAATACAAGAGAATATAAACTGTTAGTTGATACCCACCAAACAGAAGAGGGGAAATGGAAAAAATCAATGAGGAAGAAAGAAATTTGCATAAGTGGCAACAGAGACATGTGGAAGTCTTGAAGGGTGACCAGCTGTTGCATCTCTGAGATTTGTCAAAAAAGGCTTGTGGGGGAGAGTCAATTGACAGGAAGCTGTCACGGAGGGCTGGGAGGGATTTGGGGAGGTGATATCCGCAGGGGCGGGATGGCAAGCAGTTAACTATACTGGGAAAGAGCCCCGGGCAGATGCAGTGCTTGAAGCGGGTCCTAATCTGCTGCACAGACTGTCTACACAAAGAGTTGCAATTGGCAGCAAGAGCACAGGCTTGGCAGAGTCAAGGCGGCTTCTTTTTCTGGCTCTGCCACTCTCCTATCTTACCATCTTCAGTAACTGGCTTCAGGCAGAAGAGATGAGCTCTCTGCAGTGTGTTTCTTTCTCTTCTAAGATGAGATGACAAGAAAGTCAGGCTGCATGGCCCTGTGACAGGGGCAGAGAGCTGTGTGGAGACCAGAACGGCCCCTTTCTGTGACCTGTCTCTCACAATCTGTGTGTGGGAAGATAGGACACGGATATGACAGGACAAGGACCTGCCCAGGTTTTCCCAAACAATTTGCCATAAAAGTACTCAAAAGGGGTAGAAAATGGTGTCCCTCTGGAAGATCACGTGTTCACACAGTTACTAACCCTGCAGAAATGGGGTTAAATTTCATTCAGGCTGTAGTCTGAGAGAACTCTAGTGGCCATGTCAAAGGAGAAAAAATAAAAATACTTCTTTGATTTTCACTATTTAATACACATGATAAAGAGTTCAAAATCTGTGAAAAGGTGCCTGCAGATAGGGATTAAGGGTTCCTTGGAAATATTCAGTCAGAGCACCTGCAAAGCAACTGAGTCCACAGTTTAGCGCTAAGCTTTTCCTCTGCGAGCTCATATCTTCTGTTTCTTGTTGTCCCTCACACAGGCTAGGAAAGTGATCAGACTTTTGTAGGTACCAGCAAGAGAGTTGATAAAATCCCTACCTAAGTGTAAGCAAATGTGCTTTGTCACCTGTCATATTTGATAACCCCACTGTGTGCCACTAGGAAGTCGCTTGGGATGCACGATTTCATTCAACCTTCAGCACATGCCTCAGAGAGGAAAACTGCTTTCACCATTTTGTAGATGAGGAAACTGAGGCTCAGAGAGGAGTGCCTTGCCCCCTGAAAAATGCTGAGCTGGGGCTTGAACTCTTTTGCATCTATCAGATTTCAAAGTTTATGTTTGTCCCACTGTATCACGCTATATAAGTTTACTGAACATGAACTGAGTGCAGATGCTTTATATATACTTAATCTTTACAGCCATTCTGAAGGAAATGTATTTGTAACCTTGCCCTTATTTTATTAAAAAGATAATGAGAATGAGGGGGGTTATTTTTAAAAAACTAGTTCTCCAGAGGCAAAGGCAATTATTCAATAATAATGCACTTATTGAAGCTTTACAACATGACAGACAATATCTAAGCATGTTAGCATGTATTTATGCATTCACCCTCAGAACTATTTTTTGAAATAGGTATGATTATTATTTCTATTTTTCAAATGAGGGACGAGGAACAAAGAGAAGTTAAGTAACTTATCTAACATCATTTGACTAGTGAAGAGTAGAACTGGAAATCAGACTGGAAGGTTCAGACTCTATTAGCCAAAGTCTAAACCACAACACCATACCTAATGCACACCAAATACTTCCAAGTGAAGAAATGACCCTTGATGCTTGAACTGAAGAAACAGACCCTAATTAATTTAATTACCCTTCCCTTTATCTTCTTTCATATATATGCTCATTCCTAAATCCATCTATGTATGGTAAAAGGATACAGGGGACTTGAGAGAGAAGAAAGGTAAATAGGGACCACGAGTTTGATTTCTCTGTGCCCATTCTTTCTGAGGTGACTGGTCTAAGACACTCATGGCAATCTAATTCCAATGGATGAAATGTAAGATATCTGTTTGGATTGCTTCTGGGAAAGCATTCTGCATGCTCTGTAAAAGTCACTTGTCCCATGTATGTGTTATAGCTGGATGTGTTGAATGGGACTGTGGTAGACATCTTGTTACCAGCCTGAGAATTAATCAGCCCTCAGGATAATAGAGCAAAGAGATGGAAAGAATCTGGATCCTGATGACATGGTTGAATGGCTAAAATAACCAATGTGGTTGGGTCAGGGGGCGGGGGTTGGGGAATGCTCTTCTCCAGGATATCTCTTATGGGAAGTAATAATTGTCCTTATTGTCTAAGTTACTTTGAGAAGAAAGCCTTGCAACCTAAAACGACCTGACTGAAACAAAGGCCATTCTCAAGTAGATGGTAGAATCTGGAATGATAAATTAGGCTACAAAGATCATCCTTAGTGTATGATTAGAGCAGTTGTCTCAGGCAGTTGGGATCTCCCTACCATGTAAGTGTGTGAATAGGGGCTAGGTTGCTATTTACAGAGGAAACAAGCAATACAGGAAGTTTAACTAAATTAACTTCAAGGCTTCTTCCAACTCTAAGTTATCATCCTTTTATAAGCAACATAAATAAAATTCTCAAGTTTTTTAATTTAGAGTTGCCAGAAACAAGTATATATTTTTAAGAATTAGTAAAAGTCATATGTCATAATTTTAAGACAACCAGTTTTTACATTCACATTTTGACAGATAATCTAAATAAATAAGCTATGGGGTCCTGCTCTGATGAGTCACTGAGGATCCTATTAAATTGATCTGGGAGCAGTAGGACTTTCTAGGTCAACTAAATTTCTTTCCTCCCCTTGCCTCCACTCTATTACTCTGTAGAAATCCTTTTTGACACTGGTGCTGTGTTCTAACCCTTTCCTTTTTCTTCTTGGCAAAGCAAAGCTAAACTCCTTCCTTCTAAAACCCAAGTACCACTCCAGTTTCTGCACATAAATACACAGTACGCTGATTACTCTCTGCACACTAGAATAATACTAGATTGGATTCCATACTAGAAAACAGTCTCAGGCCTGAAAGGCACATAAATTTGGTCTAATCCCTTCACATATTTCATATTTAGATCATTCTTATAATGTCCTAAGCCCAATTTGCATATTTTTAGGGCATGGACACCTACTTTTTCATCTGGCAGACCGATCCATTTTAAGATTTTATGACTATGCAAAATGGAGCAGAAATCTGTATTTTTTTTCTCATTATTGGTCCTAGTTCTTTTACCTGCAAGTCCACAGGGAATAGGACCACTCTCTTTCACATGATAGCCTTGAGGGGTGGGTGTAGAAAGAAAAGCTCTTTGTTGTTCTCTTAAATATTCACTTCTTCGAGATGAATCTCAGTAGTATCTTCACCTCAGAAGACACTGGTTGAAAACAACTTTTATATGATCACAGTCTAATTTGTATCAACATTCCTCTGAAAGTATGATGTCCAAGGCTGAACACAAAGTTGATCCTGAACTGAATTTCTAGACATTTTGGTTAAATTTTATGTTTGACTTTGTAAGACTGGGAGGCAAATCCTACTGTTTGAGTGATTCCAGTTGGGTTCAGCCAGTGACAGGCACTAGCAGGAAATCAGAATGGAAAGACTCTGCTGCAACGTCATCAGATCTCATTCACGGGCAGAGCTCCCACACAGCCATGAGGATTGGCTTCCAGTGACTTATTGCTGCTCCTTTCTCCAGAGCATCATCCTTAGCTGAATGAGGAGTCATCTGGTATAAGAGGTGGCATCCCACCTGGTGTTTACACCACAACCAATAGCTTACTAACACAGCAGCGTCATGTCTCAAGGTGGAATCAATTCTCATGTTCTAGAACTCTGTGGGATCAGAGTGAAGCTAGACTTAAGAATATCCTCCTTCAACTGCTTCCTAACCTCATATTACTTCTCACTCTTTCTCTCGAGAGCATGTCTTCAATAAATCAAGAGTATCCAGCTCGCTGTCTTGGACTCTGCTTCTAAGAAAACCACCTTCAGGCAGAATATTTCTTCTTTGCTTCCACCCTGCATCAGTGAGACACCTCTCAAACAGATGTGGTGTCTCTCCAGGACTTCAGTTCTCTCAGCAGGCTGCAGTGTCTTCATTCTCTCTTCTTGTCCCTTCAGCTCTAGAGGTGACAATGCTTCTTTCTGTTGCTATTCTCTGGATCCCTCACTGCCCCTCATTTGTTTCCTTAACCCTGCCCACATCTTTGCAAGTAGTCTTTTTATTATATTCTCTTCATTGGAAACATCTGTGGTGAACTGACTTCCAGCTGGGATCCTGAATGATGCAGCTAGCCTGTGTACATTCATTGTAAAGAGTATTTTTTGTGATGTATTGCAAAATTCTCAGTCCTCCTACTTTAATTATGAGGTAAGTCTGTTTCTCCATTCCTTGAATCTAGGTTGGTCTTGTGACTTGCTCTGGCCAATGGGTGATTAGAAAGCATGACGTAAGCTGAGACTGGAAAAGTACTTGCATACTGTGTCTTAATCTACACCATTCATGGGAACTCTGTCATTGCCACCCTGTGAACAGTCTGGGCTAGTCTGCTGGATGACAAAAGACACATAGCCCAATCATTCCCACCATTCCATCATTTAGTCTGCCAACTACCTGACATGTGAGAAGGCTATCCCACACCATATGGTAGCTCACAAACCCACCAACTGATGGCAAATACCCAGGCAAGTCTAGCAAAAATCAGCTGAGGTTAGCCCAGACCAGAACACCTCTTCTGAGCCATAGGCTCAGGATATAAAGGGTTGTCATTGTTTTAAATCACAATTTTTAGGGGTTGTAAGGCATAAAAAGCTGATAGATACATCTTTGGCTAATATCAAAAAAAGTTTAAGGTTGAGCATACCACACATGCCTTTATTACTGTTTCATTTATTTAGCTAGTGTCTAAAGTTTTAGCATCACACACTTTCTTACGTAGAGCCTCATCTGATTCTCTTAACTATGCTTGAGTATAATTAACAGTATCCAGGGGCTTCCTCAGCTGCAGGGTCCCCTCGTCCAAGATCACACCCTTCCCAATGTATTTCCACATCTAGTGACCAAGCAAATCAGGAGGAGGCAAGACCATCTGGAGCTCACAAAGGACAATTCTGACAGTCGGTACTTTTTCTCGAGCTCCCACTGGGAAAGCTAAGGCCTTTTGTCATTTTAGAAAAAAAAATTATTGTCGTGAGAAAATAATCCACATAATGTTACATTGATGCATAGAAAAAAAAAACACTAAAAGGATAAACACCAAAATGTTTATTTCCTACATCGTATCTTCTATCATATCCTCCCTAACACAACAACATTCTAGTCACTCTGATCTCCTTTCACTTTCCCACCAAGCTTCTTTCTATCTCCAAGCCTGTGAGCTGCTGGGAAGGTTTTATCCATGACTCTTCTTGTGGGTGTCTTACTCTTCTCCTCAGACTTCACTCAGAAGTCACCTTAGAAAGCCCATCTTATCGATCTTATCTAATGCGCTATTACTTTCTAAAACATCACCTTATTTGTTTTCACACATTTTACTACCAGTTAAAGTCCATAAAAGCAACAGCCTTATCTGTCTAGTTTATGGCTGATGCCCAGTGCCTAACAGTGTGGGTATAGAGTAGGTACTCTGTGAACACTTTTGCAGGAAAACAAACTATGTGGTGAGATTTTAGTTAAATATATTCTTTTGGGGGATATTCTATGTTCTCTAAATTTTCTAAAATAAGTGAATGTTACATATATATATATATATAATCCAAAACAATAACATTTTAAACTATGTTTAATGAGTGAATACATCATGAGATCCTACTCTTCCCCTGTCCCCACCAAAAAGAGTTTCCTGAATGTTAAGACAAATTTGTACCCTTAAAAAGAAACCACTATGCCTGTGGCTTGAGCTGTGCCACATTGGAATGGCAGGGCAGTAACATCTCGACTTCTAATTTCAAGACTGTATTTTAGCTCCCTGTAAGCCTTCATTTGGAATAGGGGAGGAGGTGTAATGAGGCAAACCGTTTGGAGAAGTAAAGATACCATTGTTTAATGTACATTTTATGTATTTATTTTGGCAAAATGAGTTTCCAGACCTGGGAAAGCCTCTGGCAACTGATGG
Source organism: Eidolon dupreanum (assembly GCA_028627145.1). Taxonomy (NCBI): domain Eukaryota; kingdom Metazoa; phylum Chordata; class Mammalia; order Chiroptera; family Pteropodidae; genus Eidolon; species Eidolon dupreanum. The sequence continues at coordinate 36,411,239 of CM053502.1, forward strand.
GGCTTGTCCCCTTTTATTGAATCAGGCAAAGTCATTGTTTATCCATTCTCAAAGGATAGCTTCAAGAATCAATTTAAAATTTAAATATGATGACCCACACAAAGGAGATAGGGCTAATATTAACTCGAGTGCCCATTCCATGGCATTTTTGCTAAGCATTTGGAATGTACTTCCACATTTTACATATATATTTTCTGACTTGGCACAGTTAAGTAATTTACCTATAATCACTCACCTAGCAACCAGGGCTGGAAAACCAAATTCTCTTAGACTTCATAGTTGGTGTTTCCTCCTTTTTGGAAAGAAGCTCAATCCATTGTCTATGATTCTTAGAAATTTTTATAACCCACTTCAGAGTTTTTATCTCACTTTAAAAACTTTGTCCAAGTTTTTCACTAAAGACTTAACATATGGACACAGTTGAGATGCTACAAATTTGATCATTATTCTATTTCCCAATTTCATCTCTCTTAAAAAAAAAAATTCTCCTATAATTAATTGTATTCATGCACCATGGCATAGCCTACACACATTTTAACCATCACTGAGTATTTATAGATGCTTATTAATTAAATTTGTCCTCAGATGAGATTCAATGTTCTCATGATCCACACTTCCCTATGAACTGTTTGTCAACCTTTCTGGTTGAAAAATAGTAGAAAGGCTCTTTGCAAAGGCACCATCAATGACTTGAAGTTCCAATTAGCAGAAAAAGTCAAAGGAACACAACATAAATGCCATCATGGAGAATCTTGGTGAGGGTAAACCTCATATGGTACTAAAAGTATTTATTAATGATGATGGAAACCTCCTAATTTGACAAGAAAGGTAATTCTCCTTATAGATATCTCTCTCAATGTGAAATTTGTTGAGTGAAGTTTTATCTAAATATAACAGAACTTGGTAGGAGCCCTGATTAAAGGAAGAATGAGGATTTGGGAAACAAATTGTTTGAAATCTCAGAAGCAATACTGGAGCAGACAGTCACATCATCACTGGGAGTTCATTTGAGAAGATGCTGGGAAGTCAGAAATCTTCTGAGCTCCCAAAGCAAGGCAGAGTTGAGAACCAGGAGGAAGTGAGAACTGAAAACAAAATTGAGGATCTGGCATAACAACCATCTGTGAGTTTTCCCACTTTAGCCAGATTTCACTGGCCTAGTTTCCCAGTAGAATAAGGTAAAACCTTATTGCTAGAGATACTCCATTGCCTCTCTTAATTTCAAGTAAAAGACTAAAGTTCAGTGTAGCCTGGTCCCTTCCTACCTCTTTAGCCTCATTGTGAATCATTTTCTTCCCTTATCTCTCTCTACTTCAATCATAATGCTTCTGACTTCTGCTCCCAAATTTGCCTGTAACAGATTTTCTTCTCCACTTTATCTACCTAACTTCTCACTCATTCTTTTGATTTCAGCTCAAGTATCATTATATTCAGTACAGCAGAGCATGTTGATCCAGGAAGCCTTTGTTTCTCTTCAAAACACATTGTAATGTTTTATTCAACATATTCTAATTTTTTTTGAAAATGCATGCTTTAGCTTGTACTCCTCTCTCCAGCTGTAAGAAACAAGGAAGAGACTCAGAGCCATAGCAGAGACTGGGAGCCAAAGCCCATCAGCTCCTAGGTGGATTAGAGCTCCATAATCAGCTAAAGGGTTGGGGCTTCTCCACTTCTCTCTTGCTCTTTCTCTGTAACTATTAGATGGGAACATAGCAGGTAAAATGAACATGCTTATTACTGACCTAGAGAGGGAAATTTGAACCCAAGGGAATTTGAACCCAAGCATAGTGAGGGTATACCTGATTATAGCTATCGAAGCCTGAGAGAGTACAGAGAGTGTCATGTAAGGGCACATGGTCCTGCATGGGGACTCAGAACATGAGCCAGGAGAGGATGGCATCTACATTTGGGAATGGCTTGTGTTGTGGGTCAGAAGCTGAACAGGGTAAGGAAGGCATATCACTGGGGTGTGGAATGGTGTGGGGTGTTCAAGGCTAAGTAGGTTTGGAAGGAAATATGCATGGGAGGGAACCCAGCATAGGGAGCAGGAATCCATGTGTGGTGAAGAGGGTGTCCTTGCATGCAAGTGTATGGCCTCATTTGTAATGTCAGAGCCCAAGCAGGAAAAGAAAGATGTTTCTTTAAAGAGTTAGCATTGCATAGAGTATGAGAGCCTGAGTGGGGTGAGGTCCCACACAGAGTAATGGTGTAGTGCAGAGTATCAGTGCCTGACTGCATCCTGACATGGAGTGTCAGAGACCCAGCATTATAAGGAGAATGGGGAGGGGACAGCTAAAAAAAAAAAGTGTTGGAATCTGTGTATATTGAGGGATTCTACACAATGAAAGAGTCTGACACAGGTGTCAGAGCAAAATGAGGATAAGGAGATGATTTAAGTGAATGGGAGGTAGCAAAGACCCAGAACTAAGTGTTGAAGCCACTGACATCAGATAAAGAAGAGCTCTTCATGCAGCTGATGGAGGAATGGCAAAAGGAGACTGACAGTGTACAAGTGAACTTCTTAAATATGGGAACATGTTAAGGATAATGGAAGCAGGTAACTCTGTTGGAGAAGAGAGTTCCAAATAGACAGGAGTAAAATAGAATGACTGTTGTTGAGTTGGAATGGAATTTATCAGTGTGATTTCATAGTTTTCAATAGAGGCAGATAATAAATAGATATATAAAATACTTTTAAATGATCATTTTAAGATATTTGGGCCAATAGAAGCAAATAAGACAAAAATAAATCAATAGAGAATGGGTTGGGGTACTAGTGGCCTAGATGGGTCAGAGCTCATTCTAAGCTCACTGCCTAGTGTTGGAGGCCAATGAGGTGGGTCAAGTCCATTAGATTGGAATTAGAAACACCTCACCAACTATTCAAAGGTTGTGGCTCCGAACGAGGACTAGGAAGTGGACATCTTTGGTGGGGTGAGGAAGCTTTATTCAACATTTCACAGGTTCATCTTACAAACTCACTTCCTTTGTTCCCAAATGAGCTGCTCAAAAAATAGACACGACTAGTAATGTTTAGCAGCACAGAGTCATGAAAAGGACTTGTCTCGAAAATATAATAGCTTGGTTTTAAACTCATTTATTTTCCACTTGGGTGTCACTTATGTAAGTTTTTATTTTCTCTCCAGAAAAAAAAATTAAACAGACTATTGTAATCCACTTGTACCTAACAACAACAAAATCATTATTAAGACTCTATTATGCTAGCCTGTGGTAGGTGATGTGTGCATTTGTGGTATAATCTTCCAACTGACTCTGTAAGGTGTTTTCCTGTCTTTATGGATAAGGAAATTAAATGCCAGAGAGGTTAGGAAATTTGCTGAAGATATCATGGCAATGGAGGGGTCTGGATCTGGACCCATGTCTGTCCCATTCAAAAGCCTCTACTTTCCTCATAATTTCAGGTTGCCTTCCTCATAAGGCTGTGGGAGAATCCAATGAGGCCATGTTTGTGGCAGTATTTTTACTGAAAGTGCTACTTAGATGAAAGGCATTATTATTTCTGCAGGTAAGAGACTTTCTTCTGACATCTCTATGACTGCATCTGCCAACATCATAACTTATTCAAAGAGTAAAGTCTCTCATCTTATATCATTAAGTTAATGTTTTTCACTTCAAGTGGACTTGAGAAAGCTTTCCAAATATGTTATTAAATACCTCAAACCTCTTAACCACAGAATTATCCCCTGGGAAACTAGGAGCTCTGGGCAACTACAATTAGGACTGGGATGGAGAAAAATGACACCAGATATCAATGGGGTTCTTCAGTCCTTGTGCCCTGCATGCTCCCTGATTTTCCTCCCCTGAATTACCTTTTTTGTTAATATAGATGGTAATTTCCTTCTATTGGGGCTATGTGAACCAATCCGTTCCAATCTTACACATGTGTACAAGTCGGCACCTTGCTGGCTTTTAATGCCCCCTGAGCAAACAAAGCTTCTCTATTTCAGTTCACATTGCTTTTAACACTTAAGAAAAAATATCCTATGCTCTATAATATATCACCTCAAGACATGAGTTAATATTTGCTTAATATTTTCTTCCTTAAAATAGGATACCACTGAGACATTAGTAACGAGTGCCAAACACTATTACTTTACAAGAGCAAAAAGGAGATGGGCTGTGCATAATGGGGAGTGAACACTGATCCTAAATGATAGACAGTTGAAATGCTTATATACTTAAGATATTGCTATATTTTCATATATCCATATTTTAACTCAGTTTGCTCCCTTTGCCTGAAATGTCCTTCTTCACTCCTGGCTGGTGAATCCCATTCTTCATTACTTATATCAATAATCCATTTGTGATTTTTTTAATCTAATAATTTATAACACTAATAGAGTTTGAATATGCATATTTATTTGATTTGTGGATCAAAACTAAGCTTATTATTAGTTACAGCAATAACTACATTGGTTCCTTATGCCCCACTCTGTCCCTCAGGGCAAAGTGAAGAAAGCAGACGTCATGCTACATGTATAGAGAGTAATCCTGAAATTATGAATCTTGAAATTTATGTAGGATCTGCTACACAGCTGCCCCCTCTTTCTTTCTGAGAAAGGGAGAGAAACCTTTCTTCTTTAGTATCAACAAATCTTCTCTGGTAAAGATCCCAAGGTTGTTACAATACTTTGGAATGTAAACAAATAGCTCCTTATCCTCTTTTGAACACCTAGTTCCAGTGTGATAAACCTATAACACTCTCTCCCTCTCCCTCTATCCAGAATATTTTTCTATCTTAGGGTTGCTAGTCAGTCATCCTTTAACCCAGGGTGCCAGTAACTTTTGTTCAGAAAGTACATGATCATGCAGAAAAATGAAAACATTTACACGTTTCCTCATAACTATCATTCCCATATCTCCCAAGCATAGTTGGTCACCCTCCCTCAGTGTCACTGCTATGAGAAACATCTCACTCTCTCAAAACCTTGTTGATGTGCCTAGGACTGGTCTCTGTCTCTAGTCCAAACACAGTTCCTGGCATAAAGCAGATTATAAGTAAGGGTTTGTCGAATGAATGGATAAACAAATATTTACTGAGCAACTGAATTGTACAATGTGATATGATAGAGGATTTTAAAAGCCAAGAACTATTTAAACTGTTATCTCTTACAACAGAATTTTAAGGTAGGTTCACCCATTTCATTTTTACCTATGGAGAAATTGATACTGAGACAGGCAAAGAAATCTTCCCAGGGTCACACAGCCAGTTACTAACAGAGCTTGGAACCAAACCCAGACCTTTCTGACCCAGAAGCTCTTGCTCTTAACTATGTCTCTTTGATAGACCCCCAAGAGACAATTCAATGCTTTAAATGTGATTGAGTTCTCTAGAAACAGCCTGATGTGGAGATTAGTGTGTAAAAGATTTATTGAAAGATGTATTGCCAGGAGAAAGGGAGTGTAACAATTGGCAGAGGGGAAAAAGCTAAAAATGTGCTCTCAGCTAAAGACTAGCTTCAACCTGACCCTATAGTGAGCTCTGGAGCATGAATTACATGACCGAGTTAGCTCCATCTTCAGGCAAGGGGCCAGCCCCGGTAGTTTATGTCAACCATTCATTATCTGCAGTCTTCCCTAGGGTAAGAGAGGGCAGAATGTCCTAGACACCAAGGGCATTCTTCCAAGGAAAGGGGTTAGCAACCAGTATTCATGGCAACAATGGATGGGTGTGTGGACCTCATAAAGGTGACCTACGTAAAGTATCAAGAGCATTTTTCCTGGCAGAGCTAGGATGCAATGGTCAGACCCCTTTGTGGATGGGGCGATAGCCTTTTGGCTTTGACTGGTTTTATGCTCCAGCTGCCAAATGAGTATTGCCTTTCTTCTGGATCAACACAGCCTCTAGCTTTAAACTCAATTGGTTGTTCTGGCTTGGAATCTTGCTGAAAATATTAGGGCACTTTAGGCTCAGATTGCCAAAATATACACTTAGCACTTCTAGGCCAGGTATTTAAGAAGGGACTTCACCTGTGCAGCCTCAGAAACATGCTGGAGCAGCCTGCTCCCGGGAACATGTTCCTCAGGCAGAAAATAGCAATTAAGCACCTGTTAACATATGTAACATCAACTGTCATTGTTCTGTTCAATAAGCAATTTTTAATCATCTGTTTAGTTTTTTTATTTAAACATCTGAGAGTCAGGCAGCACTTTATTTATAAACTAAAAACTCAAAAGTGTATATAAATCAGAACCAAAAACTTAAAATATGTATATAAATCACTAATATATACTGAATTAATATTTAGTTTATAAATATTCTAAATATAAGTATGTCTTGTCCTTTTTATACATTGTTTGTATAACATTTCTGTAAAGTAGATATTGTTACCTCTTTTCGGCAGATGAGGAAACAGAGGCACAGAGAAGTAAAATAGTCTATCACATTGCTAATCTCAGATTTAAAATTACGCCTTTTTTCAATTCTACAGACATATGTCAACTTCTCAAGTGCTAAAAAGATTACTTTCATTAAGATTCATCAAATCTTAGATTACATTCTCTTTGCCTTTTCTCAAAAGGCTGCCTGGTGATTTTTGATAATCTTTAAGGCAAGAAGGATCCAGAATATTTTAGGGCTATGTCCTATTCTCCATGCAACAGCCAGAATGATCTTTTTAAAACCCTAACCTGAGCCTGTCATCCCCTGTTTACAACCCTTTGGTGGTTCCCTACTGCACTCAGGATAAAATGCAGACCATTCATACAGCCTACTAGATAGGTGATGGTTTGGACCCTGACTCTCTCTCTAGCCCATCTCATGCCATCCATATCTTGCTGTCTTCAGTCTAGCCACACTTGTTTCCTTTCCCACATTCCTGCTATTTCCTCTCCCTGTACCACTTTTTCCCTCAATCTTTAATTTTCCCATTTCTATTATATCTCATCTCAAATGTGACCTCCTCAGGAAGACTTTTTCTGATCTATCAAACTTACTTAGGTGCTCAGTAGTCTCATAGAAACAATATCTTTTCTTCTCAGCACTTATCAACTTATTACTTCACAAGTAATAATTTGATTAATGCTTTATTTCCGCCACTGGACTGTACGTTTCATGAGGGCAGGGGCTATATTCTTCTGCCTAATATCATATTGCCAGCACCTAGGACACAGTTCCTAGCACATAGCACTTTGTGGAATGAATGAGTGAAAGAGTAAATGAATTCTCCCATCCCTCCTTCTCTACTCTGTCATAACTGTACAGTTCAAGCCTGACAAAAAGACCCAAATATATTTCCAGTTAGTTTATAAATAATTAAAATAACATATATATGATTAAAATAACATTTGGGAGAGGCCAGCATACCATGCTGCACAATTGGAGATAACACGGAGAGCCTTTTCTTCACAGAGAAGGAAGGGTAAGAGGACCAGCTCCCTAAGGACTTCGATTCCCCTACACCACAGCTGCTGTACAAGAGTTCCTTTCTATAGAGGCAAGACATTTCAGATTCACCAGAGGCAGCTCCAAAAAGTACAAAGGGCTTAGGTATTAGAGCCATATCACATTAATTTAATAATCTTGGAAAATCACCTAACCTGTCATGCCCCAGTTTCCTTGCATGACATGATGGATCTGAAAGCAATGTGAGTACTAGACAAGGGATGATCATGACTAGAGACACAGAACATTAGAAGTGTAGCCCAGGGGATTTCATGCTGTGTTCTGCAGAATCCTAAGACTTACAGGTACCAAGGTGGCCACCGATAATACAATGAGAGTGATAGGGACCAACTAGAGCTGTGCTGTGGTACCTGCTGCCATCGCAATCAAAGAAGAGCCATCTTAGGCTGTTTTACATGTCAAGGTTATGAAGAATGTTTTATTTGAAAATATGTTTTAGCTGTTAAAAAAAATGTTTGAAAGCCACTTATTTCATCTTGCACTCCCATTTTACAAGTGAGGAAAGCAAGGCCAGAGAATTCTCGCACAGCTAGTCGATTCAATCATTGACTTATTTTCCTACCATCTCCTCCATATTACATGCTTAGGCTTTATAGTAAAATTTCTCAAAGCTTATAGATCACTTTGCAAATTTCCCTCTGCTATGCTCAGATTTGTAAATCAGGAGACCTGACTTCTCGGCTTGAGTATGTAGCCAACTAGCTACAAGATGAAACTATTCTGAGCCCAAGTTCCTTGTCTGGAAGATGAGGACTGCCTCATGAAGAATGGTTGTGAGGAGCAGACAACAACAAAATGCAAAATTGCTTTCACTACCATAAAACATCATCTTTCTATCCCTGAGGCCCAGAAAAAATGGTCTATAGACAAATGGTCTATATGCAATGCTTATTAAAGGAAGGAAAAGAAAAGTTAAAAGGTAGAAAGGAAAAAAGACAGACAGGCAGATAGGTTTACTTCTTGTCTTATCAATGGCAAATTTCTAATCTCATAAAAATGGAAACACTCATAAAAAGCAATTGCTACATTCCACTGTGATGAAGGGAGACCAACAATCCCCGACCTTGGTCTATGGGTCCCAGATTCCACACAACTGGTTCCAAACCTGAAATGGTTTGCTTCACAGTCTGGCTGAATGCAACGCCCAAGCCCTGGATTAGGAAACCCAAAATGTGGTTCGATGAAACCTAAAATGTGTTTTGCCCCCAGACCTTTTCCTTTTATCTTTCAAGATCCATGTAATTTAATGGAAATTGAAGAAGTGTGGGACAGATTCCACTCCTTCCCCACATCTCCCTGTCCACTGTACCCATTAACTTCAAAGGTATTTAGCCTGGAAGGGAGTAAATGTGAGTGTAGAAAGGAATAAGATGTTGTGGTTCTCTCAGGGCAGGGGATAGGGGGATGGGAAAGGTCCAAGTTCTTTGGCCACCAAAACCATAGCCTTACGGGGCATTTCTTTTCATTAAGTGTGTTGTGTGCAGAGTAGCTCTCCAAAAATACAATTCTCTCTCACATCTTCAAGTACACTGCCAAGGCCTCCCACACCCTGAGATTTCCAGTGGCCCAGACTTTTCTCCCCACCTCCCTCTGACTCTTCCTGCATGTGTCCAATTGCCCTGCCATCAAGTCAACATATCAAAAACCAAATGTATCACTTCTATCTCTAAAATCAATACATTACTAGCAATGTTATTACTGTTCTTTTCGTCAAACTAAAAGTCTTAGACCAATTCTTGGCTCCTATTCCTTGCTGTGCCTCCATTTCTAATCAGTTAAAAAATTTTCTTTCTTTCTTTTCTTTCTTCTTTATGATCTCATTCTCTATCTTATGTTCATTTCCTACCTAGTGCTGTTATTGGAACTATTTCATGTTCTATTGTCTTACATGTGAACTGTTACAGTAGCATAATGGATAATATTTATTTAGACCAAAGTTTCTCAACTTCAGAACAATCAACATTTTGAGCCTAATATTTGCTTGTCATGTGGCTGGGGGTGAGAACAGGGGCAAGTGGTTCTGTGCATTATAGGACCTTTAACAATATCCCTAGCTTCTATCCATTAGATGCCAGTAGTACCCCCAGTAGTGACAACCAAAAATGCTTCCAGACACTGCCAAATGTTTCCATAGGGGCAAAATCACTCCCTAGTTAAAAAAAAAAAAAAAAAAAAAAAAAAAAAAACTGCTTTAAACAAAGAATGTCCGATACTCATCATGCATGTCATCACTTCTCCTGCTTGTGATCAAGATGTTTTATCTTGTCTTAATCTTTTTAATGTCTAACTCACTGACTGGCATTTAAGAGGCCCTTTGGATATACTCTTGAATGAATGAATGAATCCATACCCCTTGCTCCACTCCACCACTGGGAGTCATAAATTCCACAGGCCAAAGGCTCTCAGTGTCTCCTGGAACTGTACAGGTGCACTGCACAAGGGCACCCTATCTCAGGAGAGCAGAATTCATATCATAAGCACTGTAGAACTGTAAACTGATCATAAAGATAAACTTCTGACTGAAGGAAAGAGTGTCTTGACAAAGATGTAATTTCTTTTATGTTGCACAAAAGTGTTTTATAGGCTAGTGGAGACCCTGCTAACACTTTACTGTGAATTTGAAAATCTGTTACTTTATCCTCCCATATAGAACCAGTATAAAGCTCAATTTTACATTTTGATATCCAAAGCCATCTGAGATCTAGGCCCCACCTACCATTCTATGCTTACTTGTCACTTTCATAAAACATCAGTTTCATTTTTGAGGTCCCTCAGAACAACTTATTTTTCCACCTCTGCAGTTTTGGTGACACATTTGTCATCGCATAAAATGCTCTTGCCACCAACTACATATATTTATTGGCTTGCCTTTAAGGACGTAGGAAACCAACATGTTTTAAGGGCCTTGTGGAACACATGCTTTATATGTTATTTATTTCATCATGTAAGATAATCTCCGATTTACAGATGAGGAAATCAAATTTCAGAGATTTGCCCGAATGGAGTAGAAACAGGATGCAATTTGAGGACCTCGACAACACGTAGCTGTTAATCGTTTTTTTTTTTCCTATCCTTCCTGTCTTTCTACTCAGACCTCTGAGATAAAAAATAAATCTCTTGAACCCAGGTTCTTTGCAGAAATAAAACATGAGTGGTTAACAGGAGTTCTTGGGCATGGACTGCTATTATTTGCCTCATCCAACCACAGTCTGTTGCTTTGTCTGAATATGAAATGGAAGAAAGAAGAGTTTGCCTTCTGGGACGAGCTCTAAACCATCTGACATTCAGTTTAGTTTAAAATATTAGAACTTAATGTCACAAACGAAAGAATAATCGCAGTGTGCAGGGCAGGGAACATAAAATGACCTTTCTTTCACGGTTTCACACTTTCAGGCTATCAGCAGTGGAAGCCCAGCTTCCAAAGACCAGGATAGCAGTATGTAAATATCCATAAACATATGGTCAACTTTACTAGCAGGCAGGAAAGGAAAAAGAAAGAGATAGAAGGAAAAAGTAAAGTAATCAAAGTGTGAAGAAGAGGTTATAAAGGCTAATGTTGGGAATGCGCTTATAGAATTCAGAATTCAAAGGGCTGTGTTATTTCCATTTCGGGTATCATTGTTAATTTAGCATAGGAAAGAATAGTAATCCTTTTAAGGGAAGGTAGACTTTTATTATTACCTCCACAGAACTATGTTAATTTTTTAGAAGAGAAAATTTAATTATATAATTGTATTATTATAATAAAAATTATTAGAAGAGAAAGCTGGATAGGACCAGAGATCATTTGAACAACTTGCCAAATTTTCAGGTGAGGAAACTGAAGCCTCAGAAGGGGAAAATAATCCCCAAGAGTAATATGGCAAATGAATGGCAGAGACTCTGATCTGTGCCCCTAATACCTTGCACAACACTCTTTCCACATATCCACCCAGATTTATCTGCCATTTTGTGACCCTCGTTTCATAAATCAGTACTGAAATTTCATCATGGAAGTACTGCCGACAACTGGAAACATAAAAGCTTTGGCTACTCTCCTCTCTAGAACATTTATGCTGCATGTGAATCAATACAGAAAGTAGTTTGCACTTCATTTATTCATGTACTAATTTTGAATTAAGCTGCACCACATAAATTCTCTTGAAAAATGATGCAATTAAGCCTGGACTATTTGAGGAAGGACAACAACATGTGGCTGTAATTATAACGGCAAAACATCTTGGTAACATGCTGACTTATTAGTGTCGTAATTAGTGTTGGTGCAATGCATACTGAATAGTCCATAAAACAAATAATGCAATGTGAAATCCTGAAAAAGAGCCATAATTTTCAAGTGAACAATCTTTGGCTATTTTGCCTATGGCATCAACCATTTGGACCAACTTGTTTTAGCCACTACATGTAGGAAGTTCTGCCTCTCTCTTGAGTACAGATTATTGGAAAGATCTTCGACTTTTGGCAAAATACAGAATTAATGTATAAAATTTGGAAAATTAGAGGAAAATGAATTCTGGTAGGGACTAATTATGTAAATGCTAAAAAGCAAGTGAGCATTTGCTGTATAATGTTGGATTGTGAAGTAGGTTGGGCCAACAGTAGTCATTAAAAACCACAAAATGTAAAACTGTCAGTCCTATAATCGTATATCCTAGAACTGGATAATATCTTGAGACATCATTTTTACTGATCTACTAACTTCAGACAGTAAGGTTTTATAATTTTATTTTATAAATGAAATAACTTATTCCCAGAAAATCCCAATAAGTGGAATTATAGAAAATGAGATCCTACAATGGGAAGGTAACTTAGTTCCCATCCAAATTCCATCTATATCCAGTACATTAATTTACCTGAAGATATCTCCTCGAATATTAAGTTTATGCCTTTTATAATCTTAGCCAGAGATAGAAATGTTTTATTCAAAATACTGGATAAGAGAAGTCCAAGAGTAGAACACTAACAAATGTCTTTTGGACTGTCTTTTGCTATTTGTGAACATAATTTAAGTGATATATAACTCATACACAATCAACAGGAAGTAACACTATATCTTGAGCAAGTGCTGAGAAAGAGATGAAAACCAAGTTAGAGCAGAGCTGTGGTAGAACTTCAGAGTGTTGGCCTCCTCTTCGAATAGATCATGAGAATCAGTGTCATGTGGTCAGTGAGGTGTGAAAGCTTGGGCTTTGTCTTCTCTCATTTTGATATTTATGGAGAATAAGGATCTGTGCTGATTCTTTAAGTCATGAGGATTGCCCCATGATGATTTTAGATGAGAAATTTTGTCTCAGCAAATGGCCTAAGTACACAGAAAAAGTGAGATTTGGAAGTTTACCAGAAAGAGAATAGGCTTCAGTGAGTGGTTTAGGGGTCTTATCAAGGTTTGAGGCCATGGCTAGAGGTCAGACTTTACCCTTACCTATGATGGACACCAGGCAGAGGTGTATCCCAGAAGATCAATAGTTTGCCTATGATCACGCAGAAAGAAATGAGCTAAACCAAGATTCGAACACATGCAATTATATCATAGGCTCTAGAGTACAGAGTTAACACTTTAGCTACCACTTAAAAGGAGTAAGATAAATTCTAGTTCTAACCTGTTGGTGAGTATGAGGCTGATATGACTTTGTCTGTTTTGGTTAAAGATAATTCATGTAACAGATAGGACTTGTCCCATGGCTGAAGTCATCAGTCATAGTTGAAAGAAGCTAGGAACAAAAGGGAATTGACAAATAGATTCAAAAACAGCAAGTCCTTATGTCTCCACTGTGTTATATGGATCTCATGAAGATCTGGTTGATATTTAAGTGTACTTTTTAAGATACTTCTAGTCTAGCAGGCTACTAAGTGCTGAAAAAAACTTAGTTTTAAAATCCTACCTTTGCCATTTGCTCTCCGTGACTTCTTGGGCATTTCATTTTCCTTCTCAGAACCTCGGTTTACTCATCTGGAAAATGGCAATAAAAAAAGTTTCTTATGATTACATCCACTGTTAAATAAGAGACATTTGTAAAGCATGAGTGTGAGGGTTTGAATGATTACTATACCACTTTTTATTTTTGTGACCTAAAGCTAGAGATTTAACCTCTCTGATCCTCAGTTTTCACCTCCATAGAATATGAATTATAATGGAACCTACTTTTTAAGGTTTTAATGAAGATTAAACATGTCAATTAGTGCAAAATGCTTACTATACTTTACAATATATGCCAGGTTCATGGCATACACCCGTTATGGCATTACACTATCATTATAACTAATACTGTTGTTCTTTGCAGAGTACTTAATCGATTCCCCTTTTCTTTCCCCTACTTTCCTCCATTAAACAAGAAAATAAGGTAGTAAGGGTAAAGGGGATCAAATATATGGTAACAGAAGACTTGACTTTGGGTGATGAACACACAATGCAATATACAGATGATGCATTATTGAATTCTACACTTGAAACCTATATAATTTTGTTAACCATTGTCACCCCAAAAATTAAAAAAGAAAGTAAAGTTAGTGTCTGGAATTTAACATTATGTCAAATTCGTGTAGAACTTCTGCATAGCGCAGTTGGATTTTCTCAAAACCATTGGGTCTGCTCCACATCACTCACTTTGTTACCAAGTATGTGCTATATTATGTAGTTAAAAAGTGAATAAAATTAGTTGGAAGCAGCTTGTGTGTTTGGAGTCTGAATTCCAACTGTGCCACTAGGTTGTTGGGGACAGAGTGACAATGTGATTGTTCTTGGTGCATCTTTTAAATATGTTCCTGGGTCATTTATTCTAATAGTAATAATATTCAGCAAACTATCTTCTAGCTAGTTTCTGGGTAGAAATGAAACAAGATAACATGAGATCCACACAGAAAATCCTCTGTAAAGACTTCTCTGAACACACTATCAGAATTAAATCTCTCTCCACTCTCTAACAGTGCCTTCTACCTCTTTCTTGCATCTTAAAAACAATTTGTCTATTTCTAGGCCTGCCTTACACTCAGAGCTGTGAGCTCCTAGAGGGTAGCCAGGACTTAATCTTTTTATTTTTGTGTCCCTAACATCAACAACAAAGTCCAGTGCCTAACACAGAATGAGTCCTTAATAAATATTCAATAAATTAATAATGAAATCCTTCCTTCCTTTTACCCCCTCCTCACTGTCGACAGAGAGATATACCCTTGATCTTACACAGATTTGCCATGAAGATATGGCCATTATGATTTAGTTAGAGAATTATTGGAAGACACATTTTATAACTCTTGCCATAATTAATGTGACAAGAAATAATAATTGACTTAGTAATGTAATCAAATCAGAATGTATTTGATTTGATCTGTCAAGTTGTTATTCATATCTCTAATCCTTCTAGTCAGAGCTTTCAACACCTAATTATTTCTGAAAGCAATAAATGCAGGCATATTTGATGTCAAGCTTGGCTGGAAGAAATAAACTGTTGGACCCTTGATCCATTCTCAAAACTGGAAAAGGTGGATAGATGTGTCTTTTGCCCAAACTTTTCACATGCATATGCTCTACCCACTTGTGTGGTGTTTGCTAAACTAGATGGTCACCAACCCAGTTCTTCAAAGGAATAGTCTTTTAAGGCATGAAAGTCATTCTTTAATGTATTACACACAACACCTCATGAAACTAGAAAGACTTGTCTCAGAACAGTGACTTTGGATAGTTTCTAAAAGTGCAAAGGAACCACCTACAAAAGCTGCTTTTTATTGAGCATTAACATATGACAAGATATTAACTTTCTTCTTCACAAAAAACCTGCCTGATCATCTCCATTTTAAAAGGACTAAGATTCAAAATATTAGGAAATCGAGCCAAGATAACACATTCAGTTTCAAGACTAGATTTCCAAATTATGCCTCTGACCTGAGTGTCCAGGCTGAGCATTTACATTTATTTAAACAACTCAACCTTCTCTACCTTAGTCTGTTGGCTAACTGCTCTTTTTGGATGAGAAATTTGTGAAATCAAGAGCTTGTATTTATAGATGTCCCTCTCCAAAAAAAAAAAAAAAAAGGAATGTGCAATCATGACATTAACATGAACATTCATTCAACTTATTCATTCAACAAATATTGAGAATCCAACCATTAGTAAGATATTGAAGATATATAGATGAAAACAGCCCCTCTCTGTAAGAGTTCAGAGACTAAGAATTATGGCATAGCATAATTATTGCTCTGGCAGAAATATGTAAAGGCAGCTTATAAGAAAGAGTTTCAGGGAAAGCTTCCCAGAGATGGTGAACTGAGTCTTTAAAAAATAAAAAGTTGTACTTTTCCAGAAAGACAAGCAATTTGGGCACCACATAAGCATAGTACATGCAAAGGCCCAGAGGTACGAAAATTCATAGAATAGTTGAATCATAGGATAAAACCAGACAGAAGATGACATTAGAGAAGACATATTAGAATTGCAAGATGATGAAAAGAAACTAAACTCAAATTTTCCTCCTTTCCCTCAAAGTCTTCTGACTACTTGAAACCTGTTGTGACATTCACTTAATATAGCTAAAGTTTCTTGGCATTCTTGAAAACTAGTATTAACCTCCACCCCATAATATTAACTTCTAATACTATGTCCTCAATTTATTAACTGTTCTTAAGAGTACTTAAAGTGGGTACATTTTACTGAATGTAAATTAAATCTCAATAAAGTTGACTAAAAAGAAAAAGACAGAGAAGTCAGCCTGAAGTGGTTCTTTTGGTTTCATCTGGAACAATAGAATCATCAAAAATGAATAGCTGAATGAAAAAGGAATCCGTGAGTCCATAATGATACCAGATATATAAATAAAAATAGTATCTATTTACAAAGATTTTGAGGGGATTAAATAAAATAATACATTTAAACCCTCTGGTACAGTTCTCATATATATAGTAACTATTTGACACAAGTTAGCTAAATGAGGACTAGATTGAGGATTTCCTCAATACTTTCCTAAAGCTAATAAAAAATAAAATCAATTCATCAACTTTCTGCAGACACTCCTCCCTCCCAAGCTTCAGTTTTCTTCTTTTCCAGGTAAGCTGGAATGATGCACACCTCCCCTTCTTAATCCTATAGCACATGTGAGTTTATATTGGAGGTGGGGCGTGTGCATCGTCACCTATGCCTATATTAATAATCTTTAGAATTCTCGCCAAATACTTCCAGTTCTCCTTGCAAGAACATGCTAGAATTTTACTCCCTCACCACCTTGAAGTTGCAGATGGCTTCCTTTAACCAGGCAATAGAAGCAGAAGAGGTGCTTGTAACTTGTGGTAGAAGCTTTAAGATTACATGTTACTGATTCACCATATCTCCTTTTCCTGCTGTGGTGACTGTGGAAGTACATGTAGAGATGAATCCCTGAGTGACTATGATGAGCATAGATCTGCTGTCAACCTATATTGCACATGTACCTTAAATATGAAATAAACTTTTAGTTTTAATCCACTGATACTTGAGGATTGTTTCTTATTGCAGCATAACCTAGTCTAGCCTAATTAACACACATGTCACCTTGTACAGGGCCCAAAACTCAAAGTCTAATGAGTTAAACTAATCTCCTTGAAGGGACCTAGCTTCACAAGGAAGACCTCAGGCTGAATTTGCGTGTATTTAAGTTAAAGCAAATTTGCCTCTCCTCCAACTGCCTCTTGTGATTTATTAGACAAATGTTTCTAATTTTTTATGTCCATTTTCTCTGCCTTCCTTGGGGAGAGAGGGAAATATTTCTCTCCTAATTTTCTACATCCTGTTGAAAAGAGTAGTTTGACTAATGACACCACAGCAGAGACTACGTAAAAAAGACCTCTCACTAAATGACATTTTTGGTCTCCTCTTCCAAGAAAAGCCATGGAAGAGTCAGAATTGAAAACTGGAACCTAAAACTTTTTTCCTAACAATGAAAGAAAGCAACATTTCCTACTACCAAAGGGCAGAAGCAATTCACATTTGTGCAAAGTTAAGTTGCCAACAATTTTTCTACAAAAATTTTGCCTGTTACAAAGATCATATACAATGCCAAAATAGAATAGATATTGCCACCTCTAGCTATCTGGCATGAGAAGAAGTGAGTGGGAAGTTGTAATGGGCTCTATCCTCACACCTCTCCCTGCTTCACTCCTGAGTTAGTCCACTCTACAGATATCTCAAGCAAAGAAGGGGATTTCTCTGCTTGTCACCTCCTTGTTTCCTTGCTAACCAACTGCCAGGTTTTCAGCAACTTTTAAAAGTATTTGGCAGAGCTTTGGCTTCCATTGTCCTGTAACTTCTCTACTTGCCAATTTTGAGTCCAAATGAAGATTTTATTTTCCGCATAAGGCTGCCAGAGACTGACACTATCCATCTCATCTGGACGTGGCCTAATTTTCTTCATAATGAAAACCCCAAAACAGTCATTCCTTCAGTTTTAGTGGCTTCTCTTTTGATAGCTGGCCCTTCCACCTACTTTTCCCTCTTCTACTTCACAAACAGTGCCAAAATATCCCAATTCAAATATTCTATTCTGTTGTATTCCAACTCATCATTTAAACTCTATGTCAGATGACATATCTCAAATTTTGTTTGAAGTAGTATTCTTGATTCAATTTTTAGTTTTACTTCTTACTACCTGAGCAATATCCGCCCCCCCCAAATTACTTAACGTATTTAAGACTCAGTTTCTTCGTTAGTAAAATAAAACTGTTATGAAGATTAAATGAGATAGAATGCACCAAGTACTTAGCATAGAGTAAGCTCTCAATAAAGACTACTCACTGAGTTTCACATTAATAGCTTAGTCTCCTTATTAATATTGTCTGAGCTCCTAACAGTTTCAAAGGCATGTACATCTGCAGCTGGCAATTTAGTTATTAATGAGATCCATGGTGTCAGTTTCTTAATCATAAGTAGCTTATGGATAAGTTCCCCCTCTCTCAGTCTGGTGAAATCACTTCAGAAAGTATGTCTATCATACAAAAGAAGACCAAATATCCAGAGGTTTCTATTTTAAAACCATAGCCTGGAGAAAGAGGGGAAAAGGGATGTGTGTCAGGAATACATCACACCTGATTGCCTCAAGCATGCAGGTGTGCCAGAAATGTCTTCAAAAGTGGTTTCATTTTTTACAAGGAAAAGAAATAAGTCACAGCATTCCCCAGGAAGATTCAGATTCATCATTAGTGGTATGAATAATTTATCAGCAGCTCCCTAAACCAGATAATAACACTTTCGTTGTCTGTTCTAAAGAGCAGAAGCTGTTCAATAACAACAAAATTAGTTCCCCCAAAACAAAACCATCTTTTCCACTCTTGAACTTGCCTTTCCTGAGAATTGCAAATATAGCAAGACACCAGTTGAGCCAAAGAATACAGAATAGACTTTTGTTTTAAAAAAAAATAAAGGCAAAGAATCCAAAACAAATAATTTAATAAATTTTACAGGATCATTTCCTTTCCCTTGTTTTCTTAAAAAATCATCTGAAACCATTCCATCTTGGATGTTTTCTGAGTACAAAATTGTGTTTGTGCATATGATAAAAGACTTAGATCCATGTAGCTTAAGGATGAGTATAAAAATTAACGTGGTTTCTAATCTTTTGAAGCTCAAGCTCCAGCATTAGCTCTGTCATGCCAAATGTGAAAAAGCACTAGCGTTCAGGCATTGAGCCCTGTTTCTTGGAAGTGTAAGATGCATGCCAACATGAAAATCAAAGCCATACCTGAAAGCGAAGCAGAGTGGGGTTGTTCTTTTGGAGTTATTTTTGATGTGTTTGAAACGGAAACTTTTCAGAAGGCTGGAGTGTTTCCTTTAATTCACTTGACCTCTTAAACACCAAATTTTTATTTTTTCCCCCTCAGAGAAAAAGGGAGGAAGGGGAGGGGTAGAAATACATTGGAAAAGTCAAAGGAGGCCTTACAAGTAACTGTCCCAGAGCAATCTTGTGGAAGAAAAGAGCCTTACCAGGAAGGAAATCTGTCTAGCCCTGTACCTCTCCCCACGTGAGGCATTCGTCACAGATGTTACCGATTTTGTTTGATAGCAAATCCCAGCTCCCCAAACAGATTCCAAAGTGAGAAAATAGGAAAAGCAATTGGTTGCTATTAGATACACATTCTGAAGTAGAAAGAACTGTGGGCAGTGAGGAATTTCTGGCCTGGATTAGAGGTTCCATGATAATTAAACAGTAATGACAAAGAAGATTCTCAGGCACTTAGTAGGAACCGAAAGGGTGGGTTAGGAACACAAATGGGTAATGTATCTTGTTGAAACTATCTCAGGGAAACATGCCCTTTTTCTATAAAAGGATTCTTATTCCTTGGAAGAGACTATCATCACTGAATGTCACTGATATGTGTTCAATTGTGCAAACATTTGTTGAGTAGGCATTATGTGTTAGGCCCCATGCTAGATGTGGGATGCAATAACTTGAATAACACCCTTTGCCTGGCCTCGCTGCACTCAAAATATTCCAGTTTCTGATTATATATTTAGGAGGTGCTATGTTTATTTTCAAAGATGAATAGTTAATCCAACAAGAAAACATTATCTCAGGGTAGAGTTTACTGCCTTTAAGCATTTCCTAGGATCCTTCTGAGTTCTTTGAATTAAACTATAACATGAAGGCTTATTAGACAATGCTAAAATTGTCCTTGAAGCTTAAACAATGGAGAGTTTGAGTTTCTTTTTATCTTTTAATTAGCCTTATTAAGATATAATCCACATACCATAAAATTCAACTTTTTATAATGTTCAGTTCACTGAATTTTAATATATTTACAGATATGTCCCAAAAAGAAACCCATATATATTAGCAGACACTACTGGTTCCTCAGCTACCCTAACTCAACACATACACAGAGCCTCAGACAAGAACTAACCTACTTTCTTGTCTCTATTCTGGACATTGTATATAAATGGTATCATACAATATGTGGTTTTTGTGATTGGCTTAAGTTTTAAAATGTTATGGTCACCAGACAGGAATCCAAGAGTTTTGAACTGAACCTCCATTTCCTTATTTGTAAAAGACAATAATACCTCCTGAGACAGTTAGGAGAAGTAAATAGAATAATAATATGTGAAAACAAGTAACACAGTGCCTGGCATACAGAAGTTGCTAAATAAAATTTGACTTAATCTCTGAGAACAGTTCTAAGGAACCCAACCCAAATCTTTATTCCAGAGTCAGTTTCCATATCTTTCTGTGCAAAGGGAAATAGGATTCATTACATAGCTATATTTATCAGTCAAAATGTCTTAAAAACTGCCTATTTGAAAAATGTTGAAAAACATGCAGAAAAACAATAAAACCCATTTGTAATTTGACCACTTAACATTTATATAAAATAACATCCCTAGAAGTAACTATTATTAACAGGGGAATGTATATCTAATTTTTTCTATTCTTAGAACAAATTTATGTATAATATGTATGCACACATGCATAAGAGATAAGCCATTCAGTGTCTTCAATAGCTATATAATGTAGATAGCCAAAAATAGAAAAATACAAAAACAATTATAAATATAAAACATAAAATTAAGTGATGAATTGTGTGTACAAGCAAAAGGAATGATATATGATAGACCAAGTGTCATTCCCAAACTAAATTACACTAGTGGCTTTTGCTTTCAAAATTCAAATAAGACAGAAAGAAATATATCACACAGACTTCTAATCCTGAAAGGGTTTAGCGGGTTTAACACAGCTAAGTAAGGAGTCTCCGAAATGATTTTTGTTCATGGCACCCTTGTATCATAGTAACTTTTTTCAGAGCCAAAAGAAATACCACAATTCTATTAATTAAGTAGTTGATATAGAAAAGAAAATATTTTATTTCATTTTTATATAACCAAAAATACTAATGGGAAGTGCATGACTCTTGAACACTGATTAACCTCCCAAACTTTGGAATGGCACTGAAAACACCACCACTCTCACTTTTCTGTTTCACATTAGTTTTGACGTGGTGCCTGGTTTTATTTTGTTTCTAAGAGACTTTATTTTTAAGAGCAGTTACAGGAGCACAGCTAGATTAAGTGGAAAGTACAGAGAGTTCCCGTATACCTCCTCTTCCCACATACCTCGCCTTGCATTTAAACAAAAATCCTAGCTTTGCAAAGATGTGACATCATCAAAAATAATGTAGTGTGACCTAATGTTGAAACTCTGAACTATCTGGAGATAGTAGTTCACGTGATTTCTGAAAGGTATCAAGTATCACTGAGCTCTTCTTGGAAATTTTAAAAGTACTTTTATGAGTTAGCTGCAGAACTCTGGGGTACCTCAGCATACAGTTTAGGAAATGCAAGCTTCATGTATTTAATCTTAGAAATGGCATTCTATACACAGAAGTCTGTGACTAAGTGGAAAGCTCGTGGGAATTAGAATGAGATGTAATTACTGGCTTTGTGACTCTGGCCATTTGATTGAACTTGCTGAGCCACAGTTACCCCATCTAAGAAATGGAGAAACCACTCCTATTTCACCAGGGATGATGCTGGCTAAGAGAAAAGATTTACAAAATGCTTATAGCATAATGCCTTTCTCCAAGGCATGTGTCTCTATTATTGTGTGCCCTGCAAAAGCTGAAGGGAAGGGACAGTTGATGGTCCCCAAAGAGACCAAAATCTGTGAGATTACCTGTCATTAGCATGTACTATATGCTCACTTGGTCCTTACCACTCTCGTTTTACCCTAAGAACTACAATTCATATTTGTACTATTGTGTTGCCTTTAAAGGTGAAGTATAAATTCTTAAAGTGCTGAAAGTCATAGATTAAGCCCTAAATCTGAGATATTTCCATTACATTACTCTGAATGGAATGAGCACATAGATTTTTAATTTTTATGTACAGTATAATGTTTCTGAAATTAAGGGCATAGATCCAAGTCTGAATTAGGTCACAAGGGACAACTGAGTGCATTGCTGATTTTAGACCCTTAAAATAACAAAACAGGCCTATTTACAGAGGGCAGTGGACAAGGAAGAATGTAGTGTTACTAACCACTCAGATTCACCTTCCAGAACAGTTTACACTATCAGTCCTACTCACGTCAACATGGCTGCTGATGGATGTGATGTTAGGGACACATCCAGGACCATGACTTTAACCCTACTGTGACTTCATCTGCTGCTACTTGTTTTTGTAAGACTATTGATGACACAACCTTGTGGGAGATGGACCATCGATAGTCTCACATATCCCAGGCATAGATTTTTAATGATTGGATTTACTTTGCTAGCTGTTAAAATCGACAATATGTTTTATTATTTGAGACTATATTTTAAAAACCTAATACTCTACTCCTTTCTCCTTCACCAACTTCAGCTCCCTGAGATAACTAATGTTAACAAGTTGGTGTTCGTTCCTTGACAATTTTTTTCTATGTGCATATAAACAAATACACATCCTTAAAGAATTTTATTTTAAAATAGGATCATATTTCTTAGATTACTCTGTAAGTTAAGTTTTTCCTTCAAAACATATCATGGACACTCCTCCATATCAATTTATATAAATCAAAATTATATTTTTTTCTTAAACTAATAACTGATATATTTGCTTATATTTTTATCTCCTCCATTAGGATCTAAGCTTCATAATGTTGGCAAATGTGTATTTTGTTTACTGCTAAATCTCCCGTGACTAGAACCATGCCTGACACATAGTTGGCATTCAATTAATATTTGCTGAATGAATGAATAAGTTAATGAATATGTATGTGCCTTTCCATCTGCCTGGAGGGCCCTTTTGCCCCTGCAGGTCTGGACACTCACACTCGGCTTTCATGTACAAGAACCAAAGCAAGTTAGAATTTCTTCCTTCCTACCATTCTCTCAGAAATATGTTATTGTTTCATCTTTGAGCCCCCAAAGCTATTGATTCTATGGTTTTCTGAGCAGATCAGGGGAAATAATATATTTCTAAGAGCCATCTTAGTGCATGGAACCTGGAAAACACTCAATAAACTGGTAGTTACATTAAGTCATTTTTATTCAATAAGTTTATGGGATGGGTACTATTGCTATTTCAACTTTATAAGATGAAAAAACTGAAAGTCAGAGAAGCTGAGTAATTTACTTGAGGTTTGGTAAATGGCAGAAGCAGGATTTAAGATTAGTTCTGTCTGATTCTAAGACCCATATTCCTAATCAATAAAATTTTCAATCTGCCTGATATTTTCAAATAAAAAAAAATCCATTGTTGTGGCTGAGACTATGTGCTCATCAAAATCTGTTTCTTGTCCTCCTGGACAGAAAGGATGACTACATTTTTCAATCTCCCATGCAATTAGGTGTGGCCATGTGACCAAGTTCTAGCCAATAGAATGTTGCCTAAAGTAATGATCACCACTTGCAGGCTTAGCTATAAAAACCTTCAGTATAACCCTCCGTACTTTCTCTCCCCTTTGTCTTTAGCCTGCATGCAAGGATTCAGAAGAGAATTTCATTACTTAAGGTATCCAAGATGATGGAGCAACAAAATTGAGGAATCTTGGATCCCTGCATCACTGAATGGAAAACTACTCAAAGAATATCTACATTAAACAGTTAAATTATCAAAAAGTAAACTTCTTTTGGATTAATCTATTACCATTATGGTATTATTAGCATTAGTTGCCTCCCCTAACTAGTAATTTTCATTGAAGGCTCTACATATATGGCTTTTGTTGGCTTCTCTAGTATCTCTTTCACCATTACCCAAAATATACACTATACTTTTGATAGAATAAATTATTTGCTATTTCTCAAACACCTTACTCTGTTCCCTAACAGTTATAATCACTTCATGGCTAAACCCTCCTTATTCTTTGAAATTCATTTTATTGTCACCTCTTCAATGAAGTCTTACTCAACATCTCTGGGGTAGGCATCCTTTCTCTCATAGCACCTTCCTAGCACTTGCCTTCAGCACTGCACTGAACTGCTTCTCAGGCTCTCATCCTCTTCCATCACTCTGCTTATCCCTTAGTTGAGCTACAGAGCCAATACCATATTACCTCAAAATAAAACTCATGGATGATAATTGCATACCTGAATCCAAAATCCATAATATTGACCTCTCACGGCTCCATGCTGCATCAATAACAATAATAATAGCTAATATTTCTGAGTGCCGGTTAAGTGCCATTCCCTATTCTGAGTGCTTTACATGTATTTAGTCATTTAATATTTACAAGTCTGTGAAATAACTATCTTCCTCATTTTATACTTAAGACAAAGTGAGATACAGGGTGATGAAGTGACTGCCCAAGGAGACAGAGACAGGAAAAAAACTGCTTTTTCTCCCCAAAATGACTGGAAACCCTCATATTCTGCCTTGAACTCACTGGAGTTTATCAATCCCTTGACAATTTGTCTACGTGTTTAGAAGAATGAGGATTCCTTTTGGATTTCCAAGTTTAAATGCTGGTTCCAAACTCCCCTCTCAACTTCTACCTGGTACCATAATTAAATTAATTCCCCTCATAAACTCAAAGTTAGATATGTCTAGAATTGATCACAAGTTCTATGAGAACAGGGACCACGTTTATTTTCTCTACTGTTATATTCTGTCTGGTGGAATATTCAATGGATATTTGCTGAACAAATGAATTCATGATAGTGAGAATTCCACTGGCACCACAGAATGTCACTTTGGGATTACCCAGTACAGAATGACAATAGAAACTACCCCCTTTTCCAGTTCATTACTCACTGGAAAAAATAATTAGATGAAAACAATCAAAGTAAAAGTAAATATATTCACAAGCTGCAGTGAATGGTATGGACTTCAGGTAACATTGGAATAATAAACAACACCATTATCTCTAAAGTACACAGAGTATGTAATATGTGCAAGGCAAGAGTTGGATTTCTAGATAAAGAAAGTTTTAAATTCTAACTATGAATAATTCAGGGTAGTCAGGACCCAGCAAAGACACATGCCTGCAGTTAAATAAAGTGTAATCAGATAAGAGACATCTCTATAAAGAATATGGCCTCTTTATACTTTCCTGAGCAGCTCTTAAATGAATGTTGAAAGAGTGAAAAAATTAAGATTATTCATCTTTGCTAATACAATGATAAGGTTTAAACTAAGTATGGCCTCTTATTCAGTAAAATGTAAAGAGTATAGTGTGTAACTTGTAACTGTTCTTCAAAAATTCTTAAACTATGGCATTTTAGACATCCATAGAAATACAGGACTTGTGCTTTTTATGCTCAGATCCAAGTGGGCATTGGTGAAGAAAGCTGGACATCTAAGTGACAAAGTGCACACCAAAGGTACTCTATACCTAGGATCCAACAATCTTTACTCTTGGACTCCCTCAACTTTCTACACAGACTTGTATCTCTCTTCCATCTTAGTCTCCTTTTCATCCTCTAAACTTTTTATAATAGTCTTTCAGCTTGGTGCTTAATTAACATATTTCATATTGATGAGTGTGATTCTAATCAAACCAATGGCAATAACAGAAGGGGTCATAAATTAGAAGAGAACACAAATCCTGGCTTAGGAAGATGTGGATGAAATAATGCTGGGAATGCCAGAAGCAGAATACTGACCAGGGATCGTCGCTGAATCATCAGCACTATGTGGCAAAGGAGCAAGGCCCAAACAACAGTGTTGGGTCTTCTGTGAGTTTCTGGAGTTCAGAACTAAGGCAAAGCCAAGAGTGGAATGTAAGATTGAGAAATTCAAAGCAGGTGGCAGGTCACATTGTTGGGACCTTGTGCTTGGAAAGGCACTATGCTTTGTTTCTTCTAGTCATTGGACTCTGGGCATATGGCAACAGACCCTTTGTAGCCATTGTCTACTGGTGGAGGGGGAGCACTTAAAGCATTGCTAGGCCTGGCTCTTCTTGTTTTTAGAGCTGAAGTGTAACTTTACCTGAAAAGGACAAATTATTATTGGTACTTGGATGGAGTAAGATAGGAGTTTATTGTCCAGATATAACCAAAGTATAGTCTTAATTTAGGAATTCCCCCCTCAGGAAAAGCTAAAAAATCCAATTTCATAAGAATAAAGTTATGAGGAATGATTATCTCTTTGGAAAGTAATTTTACAACATGAATGTATTACAATGCTTAAAAGTGTTTTTCTTAGCTTGGATTTCCCCTAAAACAAAGTTTACAGGAAAATGTTTCCAGAGAATAAGAATAAGGTACTAGGCAGAGGGAGATAAAAAGGAGAAAATGGACTGTAGGCACAGTATCAAGGTTACCACTGTGGGAAATGGGGGATCAATTCTGTCAGAACTTCCCAAGAGACATACAAAATTATTCTACACTAAACTGTCTGTCCAAAGATTATGGGTGCATTTATCATGACATCAACCTGAAGCAAAGCTTTGGTCAAAAGTTGCCATTGGGGGTGCTCATTCTCCCACACTGCTAAGTTTCACATGTACGCAGGCTGATAAAGCACTTGCTAGTCTTCTGATGTTGAGGGTAAAAAACAAAGCTGTGCAGTACATTGAAGGTATGATACTGTTGGTTCAAAATGAGTTAATTGTCCAAAATATGGCCCACCTCAGCCACAGATGGAATGACACATGCAAATCAGGACCCCCGAGGAATTGAATAAAATCTTCTTTTCCATTAATTAACACAATAATTTAGGTCCATAGTATCTGTCCTATGGACTTAAGGTAAAATATGAAAAAAGATGATAAAGATGCTTACCATAACATTATTAACACTAGGAAACAATTGTAACAGACTGAGAAGTTAAACAGAAGGATTAAAGTACATCTCTATAATTGATGTTTCTAAAGGGTTGATAAGAATATAGAAAGATGTTTCCAGTAGAACATGAAATTGGGAGAAGAAAAGATGCTAAATTATATACATGGAATAATCACATCATATAAAAACAATCATGTATAGAAAAGTAACCTCAAAATATCAAAATGTGAGAGTAGTTATATTAAGATCTTAGGACTATAGGTAAAAATTTTCTTCTACATTTCTATAGGAGCCACAAGAAGAGATCAAGATGGTTTCATCAAGTAGGTTATACATGACCTCATCTGGAGACTTGATTCCCATACATTATTTAATCCTGTGGTTCTCCTCACTCAACTCATGCCCTAAGCACCTATTTTTGCATTCTTATCTTACGCCTCTTTTCCTAAGTCCTCCCCTTATAAAATTGTTTTCGTTTTCTTGCTTCTCTGTGGCCTTTTGGACAACACTAAACTCCCTTGTTACTCCTGGCTACTTCCTACTGTCCATCAGGTAGCCTTTCCTGAGTTGATCTCTGCCCCCTGACCTTCCTGAGTCAGGTCCTTCTCTTGTCTAGTTCCATAGGACCCTGTACTCATCCTACCTTAGCACTTATGAAGCTGTTTTGTAATGCTTATATATCTGTCTTGTACATCACTCCTAATAAGCCCCTTTACATGCATTATCTCCTTAATCATCATAACTCCTCTATCAAATAGGTATTATTAACTAACTTCGTTTTATAAAGGGGATTCATAAACTCAAAGAACTTTAATAACCTAAGGTCACATAACTAATACATTGATAATTAATATCTGAACCAGGATCAGAATCCAAGACAGTTTTGACTTCAAACCCATTTTTTTAAACATTGTATCCTGAAAGGCCAGTAACTTAAGCAACATAAAACACAAAGCCTCTGTCAATCCAATGTTTGTTTTCTTACATTGCTAAACCAGAGAATATTTTATGTTTACAACATTTTAAAGATATAAAAATGCTTGCATGATACTGCTATGTGAAAAAGCAAGATACAAAAATGTACATAATTACAGTATAGTCTCAACATACATGCATACACACATACGAATATAGAAATACATAAAAATGTTAGATTTGTTATAAATTCTAGATTACTTTATTTTTATTTTTCTATATTCATCAAGCATTTTACAATAAAATTTATTATTTTTAATTAGAAAAATTAATTTAGCTTTGTTTTTATGTAATTTGTTACATATAAAATTATGCATGATATTTCAACCATAAAGCTAAGTTGAGTGAAATTGAAAAAGTGGGACAAAATAGTTATAATCATAAGTATAATTGTAATTGATTTTACCTGAAGCAGAATTTGAATGAATGAGTGATTCTGAGATAATTCCTAGCCTCGTTTATACATTCATAATGAAAGGAAAGCAAGTAGGTAAAATACCTTGCTCTCCCTTTCTCAGTATGTCCTGTCCAAAAGAGTTTGTTGTCAGGAGACACAACCTTTACTAGTAGACACAAATTAGGTGATGAATGATAAAAGGCATATTTTCAGCTATATTGAGAACTTCAATGGAGAAACTTTGAGCCAGAACAGGAAAAAGGGTTTGGAAGTGCTTATGGTCTCACCAGTGGTTTTCAACAATTCTAATGAGTGATGATGAGTATATCTATGACATTCCAGGGAGGAAATAGGTAATTAACATTTTTTTCTTAAAAAATATATACATGATATATGATATGAAAAGGTGGTTTCTGAATTTCCCATCATAAAATTCAGCTATTGAGAAGTCATAACTCAATTACAAATATGTAGACTTGACTGGAATTTGGAAAAGGACATTCTGTCTTGATCTAGAAAGCAGTTTTACTTTTGAAAAATAAGTAAATTTTATTTATGGTTTGAAATCCATGTTTAATTTTGCTTTAATTCCAGGAAAACAAGTGTTTAGCAAACATCAACCAAGATTAAAGTATCAAACACAGGTCAACCATACTAGCAGATTAAAATTAGAAGATCTAAAATTAAAGTTATATAAATTATAGCTCATAAAACAAAGACAGCATACTTCTCTTCGTGAAGCCCAATAGCTAATTTATACCGATTTTCAAGGTAAAATATGAATCTTGCTTTCAGTTTGCATCAGGATCCACCAGTGAATACATTTTAGCATCTCAATGGTAGGAAATTGGGGATCTGAGCAAGGTGGAGTAACCCTTTTAAGAAAGGAATACTCTTCTGAATCAAAGCTGTCTGGGGGCAAGGAAGCCAGAGCTTCATTACCAAAGCTCAGCACCTGCAGAAACTAATCTTTTCAGGCTGCGTTATTCATTAACATGCCAATTGAAATTAAGGCTGTTTAATTTGAACAATTCTAGCCACACAATTTTGCTATGTTTGTAGTGAAAAGAACTGTAAACATGAATCCAGGGACACTAGGTCCATATTCCAGCTTGATTATTCATTATCTGTGTAATATTAAGTGAGTCTTCTAACCTCTCTGGATCTCATCTAACATCATGTACAAAATAGAAATAGAACTGTTGTGAGAATACAATATAAATAATTAGTTCTGTGGCTTTAAATATTTGGGAAAATATATATAAAGGAAGTAACTAGGAGATCTGAACTACATTAGAAATGAAAATTAAAGTGACTATAAGAAAACATGACTTAATGGCAATAATGGTTACTTCGGGATGCTGGAATTATGGGTGGGATTTTGGGACATGACTTTATTCTTTTTTCTCTATACTTCTATGCATTTCTCTGGAAGTACAGAGATTCCACAACAACCAGAAGAAATAGTCTGGGTAGGCAACACTGTTGAAATTATATATTCCCCTCTTTTCTTTGGTTACAAACTACTGAGTGGCTCCATTTCTAAATTTCCCCAGTGGTCCATCTTTGGCATTAGATCAAATACCACAATATATTTTAGAAGGGTGTGAGAAAAGGAAAGCAGACCGCTAGAACTTAAGGGCTTTGGCAATCGGAACTCTGAGGTGAATTTGGAAAGGATGATTTAAAATAAATGAGAAAGAAATCCTGTGGCTTTTGGCAAGAGACACACAAAATACCACTGCTTGGCTCCTCTACCTCTGGTGCCATTAGGTAGGAGAGGATGTTTGTTTGCTTTGGATTCAGTATTTGGCTGTTTTTCAAAATATCCCATCCATTTCCAAATGAGCACCAGCTTCTCTCAGACCCCCAAATGATAACACATTTTAGAGTACAGGGTTAAGGCCTGGTGCCACCATGACATGGGTGTATTTTGGCCTTTTGGGAGATGTTTATAATGAGATGTTATCATGAATGTTATCAAGTTTTTATTGACTTGAAATTCTCAGAAGATGCCTCCCCTCCTAAAGGAGCCTCCTGTTCTCACTTGTGAGGACTGCCATCTCTTCGAAGTCCCCACGGGCACATGGGGATTTTGGAGAGCTGGTAAAAGGGGTCAGCTCCAGTCCCAGACATTTTCTAGAGGGCATCCCCTCCCTTTGGCTGCCTAAGAATTAGTCTTTTGTCTAAGGAAAACCAGCCCAAGAACTGCCTCCATTTCCATTGTTCTCCAGTGTTGGGTGGGTTTGTGGAAAAGTTACTTCTGAGCAGTTGGCAGTGCTGCCTGATGACAGTATTTCATGTGCAGCAAACCAGTGAATTGCTGTTTGTGTGTTCACACTATGCACTTTGTACCTGGCACCATTTGCATGTTTATAATGGTATGGCCTCTGGATATGTCCTATTTAAGCTGTTTCTGTGTGAGAATTGTGGGTGAATTTATGTCCTGTTCCAAACCAACCACATAGGAGTTTACCAGCCTTTTCATAGGAGAGAGGAAAATAGGTTTTTTACAGAACTTTTACAAAATAGCTATAACCTTTCTTAAAACAAAATATTGCATGAAATTCAAGATGTATGCAAGTCAATGGGGAAATACGAGAAGCCAGGAGTAAAATTCTAGGCTGAAGAAAGAATACAAAGAGTGCCATCCTTGAAAGACCAAGCTTCTCAACCTTGTTTCAAACTTGTTTCTTTTTTCACTCTAAATACTCCCTCAGCTGAACTTCATCACCCCCACCCTTTCAAAGGCCTCCTTTATGTGAATCACCTTTATGTTAAGTCTACATTCTAAGTCCTAACCTGTTTTCATATTTCCCATTTCCTCCTGCCCACACAGCATTTCTGATAAGATACACAAAAGCTCATCAGATTCAATATACGCAAACCATCATCTTTCTTCCTAATCTTTGCTTATTTATCTGCTGTTTCTATGCAGTTTATATCATCTCCAACCATCCAACCCAATTGTCTATATTAAAAATCTCTGAGCTGTTCTTGATATCTTTCTCTCAGCCAATCCATTATCGACTCTTTGCAGTGATACCACTGAAACTTTTTTCTCATCCTTCCTCTTCTTGTGACCCATGATTACTTCCCTATTCGGCCTTCATCATCTCATCTAGGTTAGTACAAAAACCTTCAAATGTTCTTGCAGTTGATTCCCACTCTGCCACTAATTTTATCTTTCTAAGATGTCAATTTGGCCACATTGCTTCCTACATAAAAATGGTCCAAGACTCCCACAATTAATAGCAAGGTTCTCTTGGGCAGGTGGCCCAAACAATGCATTAGAATAAGGTAGAAACTCACATGCAATGCATACCAATTTGCTCAGTTAACTTATGCCTATTTAATTTTTAGCCAACTTCTCTCACCCCCTAATACCCTATCCCACACAAAGGCCTTCTCCATGTTCTTAGACACTCTTCTGAATTTTCACTCTGTCTTCATGCATTCTGATTAAGTTTCTTGGAAATTACAACCTTCCTCATAGGCAGAATTAATTGCTTTCTCATTTATGTTTCCATAGAAATTTATATGTTCCTCTCTTACAGCACTCTTCATGCTTTATCTTTATTATTTATGTCTCTCTCAAGTTTTAATGCTTAAACGACGCAGAAACTGACCCTTACTTATCTTTATATCCCAGGCCATGTGCTGAGGCTGACAGAGAGAAAGTGCTCCAGGACTATCCTCAGAATTGAATTGAGAAAATGCCTTTGTTGCTTGTGATCAATCAGAAAGCCACCTGACTCTGACTCCAAAACGGTGAATTCCCAGCTAGTTCCTTCCAGCACTGAAGATACCTGAAGGAGATGCATCAGGTCCAGTACAGCCCAGTGAAATTCAAAGTGTTTATTACCATAGGGATTTGACCTACAATACCTGCTCTAGAAATTCAGACTGAATATGTGAGGGTCAAAGACATTTTTGGCTCTTGCCTGAGATTTAACACATTTATTTTGCCTTGACCCTTGGAATCTCATGGGAGCAATGGATAGAAAATGTATCTCAAAGAAAGAAAGAGACTATTTTTTAATAAGCAATTTATTATTACCATTCCCCAACACATACACACACACACTTCCACTCCTTGTAGGAGGGCTTTGACCCATGTCTCTTCCTTTCAGGGGGCTGAGATTTGACTTTGAATAAAACTCTGATTTTTATTTTTCAAAGGAGTTGAGGTCTCAGTGGGAGTTGCTGAGGTAGTATCAAGTACAAAGAAATACAGTTTTCTGTGTAATGCCCTTTCCTGCTTTTTTGGGACTCTTATTATCTGAAGAACAGGAGACATGAGAGTGGAGAGGCACAGAAGCTTTTTAAATGGAAGAAGAGGTAGTCAGAGTTAAACACCAGCTAGACAAGAGTAAAAACAATATTAAAAATGCATTGGAACAACATCCTTGGGGCAAAGAGGCCAGAGGTGATCATAGTACACAGATTCTGTGTAAGAGGTCCTGAGGTCTCAAATGAAACTAGTGGCAATTTGGAAAGAGGGGACAGGAAAGATGATGGTGGCAATATTAATAATAGAAGTATATATAATGGTAGCAATTATCATTTATATTTGGGGTTTACATTCATTAAATCATTGAAAACCTGGATAACCTATCTATGAGGTATTTTCATTTTATAGATTCAAAAACTAAGGCTTAGAGAGGTGAGTGTCTTACACAAGTCACACACTTATTAAATGGTGAAACTGGGTCTGGAATTGTAGTCTGACCAGTTTCAGAGATCCCGCTATCATGCTTTGTAGGTAGGATGAACAAGACTTCCTGAACTTCTTAAAGAGTATGTTAGGTGAGGGAGAAAAGAGAGACAAGATGTATGCTTTAACTATTTTACTGTTTTGTCAATTATACCTCAAAGGATTGAAAAATATATATAATAATGACATTTGTAATTCTAACACCAAAAAGAAACAGCCAATGGAAAACCCTAAGCTTTGTGCCTGAATAATTTAGAGTTCGGTAACCTCTTTAGCAGAAGTGGGACACAGGAATAGAGAGGAATTGATTTCTGGTAGGGATGAGTTCAGTGCGCTGCAGGGTAAGTTTGAGTTACCCCTGGGACATCTGGTGGGAGGGTATTCAATAGGCCCTTGTAAATGGAAAACTAAAGCAACAGTGTTATTTTCTCAAATGCCCTGAGGACTAAATTTGGATTACAAAAATGGATGTATGGAGTTAACCTTCAAAGGCGGCTATATAAGAGTTGAAACTCAGTGCTTAAGCACCATTTAAATTCTTGAACACCCCAGATAATGCATTCCAGCTTCTCCTATACTCTTGCTTTTAAGTGAAAAGTCAGTATATACTTTATATCATTCAAGTGTGTTTCCCCCAAAGCCCTGGGCCTCCAAGTAAGTTCCTTTCCTAATGTAATTATTTAAAGAGAACATCCTGACTGATAATTTGCATTTTACCCAAGAAAGCATATAAATTGGATACCAAGGCATAAACCCATCTCTTCTGATTTTTAAATATAGATAGTATATTTGGCTGGAACCTCAGATTTTGTTGTTTTTTGAAAGATTTCTTTGTGTCTAAGGCAACATTACTTGATATCTTCACCTTCTCTGTCTCATATCTACCACTTCCTTTCTTTCCTTTTCCTTTCTCTCTCTCTCCATTTTTAAGATACAGTTTAAAACAAATTTGTTTGGCAGGCAAAGTTCCTAGAGGTACACTGGTAATCCTTCAGGTTCCTAATTCTATTATATGCTTGTAGAAAAGATAAACTAGTTTGAATACCCTTATGTGATATAAAGACTAGAAAAGAGAAAGTTAATTAATATTTCCAAGAGATTCATTAAGTGTAAACTAAGCACAGAAACTCGGAGTGCTTCTCAAAAAATTAAAAAATAAATAAAAACAAAAACAAAAAAACCTTGAAATATATGGGAAGAAGAGAAATAAGTGGAGGAGAGGTATATGGAAGGTTTAGGTTTTAAGAGACCTATAGATCCAGTATTATATAAATTTCATTTCCATTTGATTCAACAAATATTTAAGCATTTTTATTATATTCAAGATACTGAGCACCATATAGGATACAAAGAACAGGCCATTGTTCCTCCGTCTGAAAGAAATTTTTATTCTAATAAAGAATAGAGTAGGATTGATAAACATATGACACATGTTCCATTATTTTCTAATCCTTTTCCCATGACAGACATTACTAATCATTTATGATACGGAGCTGGACAAGATCTCATACTCCATTTCAATATTGTGATCCAAGCATTACCACCAATCTAATTTGGCACATAAAATAAAATCTATTTGTCATCGAGGGTTAGATA
Source organism: Eidolon dupreanum (assembly GCA_028627145.1). Classification (NCBI taxonomy): domain Eukaryota; kingdom Metazoa; phylum Chordata; class Mammalia; order Chiroptera; family Pteropodidae; genus Eidolon; species Eidolon dupreanum. The sequence goes on from CM053502.1 coordinate 36,446,000, forward strand.
GATGCATGCAAATTAACATTTCAGGCAGATTTTATTAAATGCTATATAAAGGATCAATACTCTATTTTAGGAAGAGACAGCATGGGGGAGGTTAATTTGAAATGAGGGCTTTTAAGAAAGGCTCCATAGAGAAGGTGACATTGAACTGGACACTGAAGTATGAGTACATCATTCATCCGTTCATTTATTTAAAAACAACTCAGAGATTCTCTGGTACACCAGGCACTATACTGTGTGCTGACCTCAGTGCTGCATTGATTCAAGTCCTAGTTCCACTGCTGAATTTCACTAGAAAATTTTAGAAAGTCACTGAAACTCTATGGGCCTAAGATGAAATGAAATGATTATTAGAAGACCTTGGAATTCTTTAAATTCTGCAATGCTGTAAAAATTATTCTGGCTAGAAACATGATAAGGTCAACAGTCACCAACCTTTTTTAATATTGCCTAATCTAAATTATATTATAGCCTAGCAAAATCTCTAAAGTCTCTGCTTGAAGTCCAGGAGTGAGAAGGAAATAAATGAAGTCAAAATGGAGCGCAAACTATATCCCCATTTACTAAGGGTGCATGGTTGAGAATCAAGAGTCTTTCTGCAGACCAGTGTTTGGGTAACTGCTTGCATTATTCATGGTAGGCTGAAGGAAGCAACCTTAACATCAGGAAGGTGGGGCTGTGAACCACACAGTCACTCAGGTACCCAGGATTCTTCTATCTTGTGTGCTGACCATCCATAGGGCCTCAGAGTTCTCTCATAAACTCTCTATATGCAGCCACCCAACAAGGAAATTACCATGAGGAAGACACAGCTGCTCTTAACTGCTTCATCTCAGATATGACAATGATCACTGCCATTTCGCTGGTGAGAATTTGTCTTATGATCATACCTAGAGGGAATAGGGATGGAACTATAAAACAGCTGAATGCCAGAGGAAAATAAATGGGGTTCGGTGAACATATGACATTTTCTCCATCACACTCTTCTAAATGATAGGTGGTAAATAACCATTTTTTCCTCATTACTTATCTATTTTTCCTCCTGGCAATTTAGAGTGAAAAGAGAGATTCTCAATAGTGTAGAGGACAGAATTTCTTCACTGTTACAGAACAATTTCCTAAATAGTCATTGCTAAGCATAGCCTTCCCAAAATGTCTCTCTTGGATAAATGATCCAAGTCCTAGGATGAAGCATATTTGAAATAGAATAATAGTCCCCCAAAGATATCCATGTCCTCATATGTGGAACCTGTGGATATGTTAACTTACAGGGGAAAAAGGACTTTGCAAATGTGATTAAACTAAGGGTCTTGAGATGGGGAAATTATACAGGATTATCCAAGTGGGCCCAAAATAATATCAAGGGTCCTTATAAGTCAGAGAGTATAGCAGAGAGTTCATCAGAGAAGAATATGTGATAGGTCAGAGTTGTGCAATGAAAGACTCTACTGGCCATGAAAGGCTTTGAAGATGAAAGAAGGCTCCATGAGCCAAAGAATGTATACAACCTCTAGAAGCTGAAAAAAGGCAAGAAAATATTAACACAGTTCTGCTGACATGTTAGTTTTAGCCCAGTGAAACACAGAAGTCACCTAGTAACCTAAAGAGTTGTAAGATAATAAATTTATGTTGTTTTAAGTCACTAAATTGGTGATGATCTGTTAAAGCAGCAATAGGAAACTAATGCAAAGTACAGGACCAAAATTGGTAATAACTAATACTCGTTAAGTACACACTGTGTTCCAAGCATTTTCCCAAGCCTTTCAATTTTTAACGCATTCAATTCTCAAAATAAACCTATGAGGCAATGAGGAAACTGGGAAATGGAGAGGCTAAGGAAATTTCCCAATGTCATGTAACTAATAAGTAGTAGAGACAGTATATGTATCCACCACTGGAATATCATTAAAGAAAATGTTGGATATGCTAGATTGACCAAAACATACAGCGCCCATCCCGCCCCCACCAATATTGTGCAACTCCTTCCTTCAAGAATGAAAAGAGTTAAAATTGCTAATATTTTCAGAAATCTGTAAGGAGGAAAGCCAAACCACATTGGGTTTGGAGTTCATTTTTCCACTCCCTGCATCTGAGCTTGGTCATGTGACTTGCTTTGGCCAATAGGACATTAACAAACATGATAAACGAAAACTTGAAATGTGCTTGCACACAGGTACGTACCCTCTTTTGCTGTTTTTGGCATTCAGCCATCATAGAAAGAAGCCAAGACTAGCTTAGCAGATGTCCATTCGCCTCTATTACCCCAGCCAAACTCAAGATATGTGAGTGAGGCCATCTGGGACCAACATGCTGACTACAATAATATGAATGAGCCTAGACAGGACCTGCAAAAGAACCACCCAGCTGAGCCCAGACCAAATGGCCAACCTCACAGAATTGTGAACTAATGAGTATTTTAAGACACTAGGTTTCAGAGCAGTTTCTTACACATCAAAAAGTAATTTAAAATTGGACCATTGGAAAGTGATAGTACCTGGGGAATCATAGTCTCTAACCTTCTCAACTATCTCTTGTCTTCTAAGGGATTATGTATTGGGATTGATGACTGAACAAACATTACTCTACAAACTTCTTTATAGGTTTTATGAAAACAAAAGTAGCAATCTAAACCACTGTGTTCTTAAGCAAAAGGAAATGTAATACTTTTAACCAAAAAGGTAACTGGTGTAATAGGAGTATTATATGTAAGGAAAATTTTAAATATCTATTTAGCATTAACAACATCTGCAGTGTTATCAAAATCCTTAGCACTTTGTATTTATGTCGGTCTTAGTGTCTTTTAGCCATAATTCCCCAGTTTCCACTTTAATATCTTTAAAACAAACAGAAACTTGTTTTTTTTTTCTCTCTTTAATGAAATAAAACTGCTTGGACTATAACTCAGAACATCATAAAGCAGCTTCTTTTAAAATATGGAGAAAGGTGCTCTAGAAGTAATATGGAGGAATTACACGATCCCAACAGAAAAGTCTCAATTGTTGCTGCTACCTCAATTCAATTTATTATAGTGCATTTTTGACCCACAGCCAGCCCATCATCATATTCCAGATATCTAAATGTTCAAGATGAAAACTCACGATTCTAGAAACCACACCACTGCTGTTCTTTAACAAACTCCATTTCATTTTTCAAAGTAGTTTATATGTTCCTAGAGTCACCAGAAAATTTTATATCTTGCCTTTGATTTCACCAAGGGAAATTATACTTCCCTACTTCCCACAGATTGCTAATGCACTGTACAAAAACCAAACTGTTTTTCTAGAAGTTACCAATAACATTTCACATTTAAGCAACGAAAAAAGAAGCCTGGGATCCGGCTTATTCAGTGATTTATGACTAACCCCTTCTGAGCAATTCCTATTTATACATTCATTTGTCGTGTCTCTGGGTGATATATTTTTGGCAGCATCACTGGACACAATATAGAGTGTCCTGATTCTCTCCCTGAATCATAATAAAACATTTAGCAGAAGTTAAATGATATTGCCTTTTAATTTTCTTGTAGAAATCTATGGTTTGTGTAACATGACTCAGTCTAGTTCTGATTAATGGGGATGCATTTTACTCCTTGCAACTGCCAAGTCCACAGGTATTAAAAGTTCTCACAATCTAAATACTGGAATTAAATTCAAAGCCCTGTGAGCTAAGAATTTACTGCTCTAAGGAAGAGATTACAAAGGAATTGAAAATAAACCCTGTGGTAAATTTAAGGCAGTTCCTGAGCTACTGGTTCCTTCTGCAGTGGATTCCTTCTGACCCTGGATGGATAAGATAAGTTGCTTTGATAAGAGCTGGCCCCAAACTAACTTTTGTATTAGTAGTAATGCAAGCAATGACTCTCCTATAACTATGTGAGTACCACATATGAATTTAGGGGCTGATGTATTATATACAAGATAGGGTTATCCTGTTGGGAGCATGGATGAAGTCATGCCTGGTATCAGTGACCCTCAGACAGGAAACCTGGACACAGAAACCATTCCTCTCAGAGCATTGCTCTGATCACATTACTATCAAGCTCAAACGTTGATTGTTCTGATGCTTATGAAAATAAATTTGAAGGCCTCAGCTGGACATTAAATTATATTGAAATTCTCAAACACCATTTTCCAACAAGTCATCTCTTATTTGTGATCTGATTTCCTCTCATTCCCCTCCTACTTCTTGTATTCATCATGTTCCCCCTTACTAGAAATAGCATCTTTTATGTTTCATGGCTTTCCCATTCTACATCCTCATTTACATAATCTACCTTCCTTCAGCTAGAACTGATGTCTTTCTTCTTTTAAATGCTCTAGAGTCTACACTTTGGTAGTTTGGTATTTGTCTGCTCAGGGTGACATAACAAAATACAATAGAATGGATGCCTTAAACAACAGAAATTTATTTTCTGACAGTTGCAGAGGCTAGAAATCAAAGATCAGGTTCTGGCTGGTTCAGTTTCTGGTGAGAGCTCTCTTCCTGGTTTGTAGAGAGCAGCCTCCTCATTACGCCTTCACACAATCCTTTCCTCTGAGAGTATATATAGAGAGAGCAAGCTTTCTGGTGTCTCTTGTCATAAAGATGCTATTCTTATTGGATCAGGGCCCCATCCTTATGACCTCCCCTAACCTTAATTACTACCTTAGAGTGCCCATGTCCAAATACAGCTGTACTGGGGATTAGGGCTGCAATATGAATTTAGGGGGACAATATATGAATTTATGAACTAAATGTGTCATTCAGTCCATAAAAACAACCTACTAATTATTTCTGTAATTTATTCAAAATATTTATTAAGCAATCATGAGACACTTACTAGGTGCTTGGAATAGAAAGATGAATAAATAATAGTTCCTGATCTTAATTGTTCAAAAATGAATAAAGGAGACAGGAATGTAAAATAATATTTATTATTATTATAAAAATAAGTAATTTGCATGATCAGTCATTATGTGAAAATACATATCTTATTTCCCCTTTTAAAACTTAAACTACTTGAGCTAAGTGTAAAATATGTCTCCTGAGAAAAGATGGGTAGAGATTTGACTCTCAGTCTTGATGAGATGTTTATCTTTACAGAGATTGTAATTTAGTCTCAGGAATATAGACCTGTATAAAGAACACTCCAGAAAAATGTTCTCTTTTTATTATTAGCATCATTCTCAGTCTAAGTCCTTAGGTAGTCTTCTACTGGGCAATGCTAGGTTAAATAACTGAAAGGTTTTTTATTCCTCTTTCCATCTCCCCCCTTTAATGTGGAGCAAAACTAAATCCACTTAAGGTATTCCTTTGGCTGGGACTCCCCTTATTACATTTGTCCTTCCAAGGACACTGGCAGTTCCTAAGATGGCACTTCCAAACATCATCTTACCATGACCTTCTTCTCAGAGAGTGGAGGGTGAGTTACAAAGTGGATTCAAGTTTAACTCTACATCTGTTGGAAAGTGCACTACTCCCTATGGTTGTTCCATTGTTCATCCTTAAAAAAAAATCTGCTTTGTTCCTGAACCAGAATAGCTCCTCTACCTGAGAAGGTAGAGAGTAAAGGACAGCTTTAGGCCTGTATATTTCCCTAGTGATTAGAGTGGGTGACGCACACCAAGGTGTATCCCTGATTTATGTCTACATATTTCACAGTTCCTAACCCAGGGCCTGGCCCATAGTAGGTGCTCAGACAATGTTTGTTGAATGACTAAATGAAATAATCACTGAATTATTCCCTGTCTAAAAGTTTATTTCCTTTCTTAAACAAGGTCATAAACAAACCATATAACTTAATATTTGTGATTGGACTTGAAAATCACTGAACTAACCTCCCACTCATTCATTCTCTTTACATCTGAGTACCATATACAGAACTGGATAAAATCTATCATCTGTAATATGCAGTAACCTGAGGGCTCCCAGAAGACTTCTTCACAACAGACACCTGCTGCTTTACAGCCCATGTTCAATAATAGTTCAGATTGCTGGAACTAGCTGCACAGGATTCTAATCATCAAGCTTGTTGCAGTAACCACTCCTTCGGCACACAAGAACCTCCAAATGGAGTGTTGATCATATCGCATAATACTTTCCAGAAAAGGATGAGTGCATCAGAAACATGAAAAGGACAGATTGTCTTGAACTCCATCTTAACCTCACAGCTAATTGGCAAGCAGATTTCCACTAAATTTACCCATCTTTCAACAATTATTTATAGAGATAATTTGCTATGCTAAGGCCTGGATTAACATTTTCACAATATCTTATTAAAATTTTAAACATACAGAAAAGTTGAAAAAATTTACTGTGAACATCCATATTTCTGCCACTAAAATTCTACAATTAACATTTTGCTGTGCTTGCTTTATCAGATACTATGTGTTAGGGACTAAACATTTGTGCCCTCCTCAAACTCATATGTTGATGCTGTAATATCCAATTTGATAGTATTTGGAAATAGAGACTAGAAGTAATTAGGGTTAGATTAAGTCTTGAGGGTGGGATTTTTATGATGAGATTAATGGCTTATAAGAATAGGAAGAGAGGAGAACTCTCTCGCTACCCCAACCCCCAAGTACACACAGCTATAATAAGGTGGCTGTCTACAAGCCAAGAAGAGAGTTCTCATGAGTAACTGAATTTGATGGCACCTAGTCTCCAGAACTGTGAGAAAATAAATGTCCATTGTTTAGGCCAAGTAGTCTGTGGTACTGTTATGGCAGCCTGAGCTGACAAAGACATATTTTGGTACTAAGAAACAGGGTGCTGCTGTAACAAATACCTAAAAATGTGGAAGCGGCTTTTGATCTGGTCAATGAGTAGAGGCTAGAGCAGTTTTGATATACATGCTAAAATATGGATATTTCAAAGGTGGTTCTTGTGAGAGCCCAGAAAGGAGAGAGCTGAAGAGAAAGCTTACATCTTTTTAGAGAATATGTAATTTAATGACGAACAGAATGTGAGTAGGAAACATCAGGCATTGTAGGCCATTCTAGTGAGGTCTCAGATGGAAATGAGGAACATTATTGGAAACTGGACAAAAGGTGAGCTTAGTAGCAAAGAACCTGGATGAATTTTGTTTGCGTTCTACTGTTTTCTGGAGTGTTCCAGTGTTTCGTGGAAAGTTCCAGTGTTTTGTGGAAAGTAGAACTTCGGAGAAAGGCAAAGAAGTGTATTTTCTTCTAGATCCTCTAGAAAGGAACACAAATGTTGTTGAGACCTTGATTTTAGCTCAGTGAAACTCATATCAAACTTCTGAACCATAGAGCGATGTATGTTTTTAAGCCATAAGGGGTTTGGTGATTTTTTTACAACAGCCATAGGTAATTAATACAGAGGTAGACACTTAAACATTATCATAATGGCATATAATGAGTCCTAATGATGTAAATAGATACAGTTATATAACAGGGTTATCAAAAAAAGGATTCTATACTTCTCAGTAGGTAAACAAGAAGTTTATCATTCAGACAAGCAGGAAAGAATTATCTAGACAGAAGGAACATTTCTATAAAGTCCCAGAGATGTTAATAAATCTAATATATTCTTGAAATGGTAAACTGTATAAAGAGTTATGGCAGTCATTCTTAATTTTAACAAAGCTTCTCCTTTTCTAACAAATACATTGTTCTGCTTCCTTTATTACCCTGAAATAAAAGATATATTATAACCTACATCTCACATATATATGTAGATATATAAATATGTATTTTATTTAATATTATATAAAACATATAGAGAGTCTTGAAATATAAGGGAAGAAATAAAAGTAATTTATAATAAAATATTATAAATTTCAGTACACAACTCCTTCCTAGGTATAACCACGTTGAATATATAATAAAGTAGCTGTTTATTTATATCTATGCAAAGATTCACAATGACTGCAACAGATATGAATGCAAACTAACACAAATATGTTATATTGGCAACTCAAATTTCATGAGCACCATTGCCATCAATGACAGTATTTTTCAAAAATGATTATGGAATCTTAGTAAAGTTCTGGAGACCCTAAGTATACTTTTAGTTCAATATAAAAGGTAGTTGCATTTCCTTGAAAAAATCAATGTAAAATAAAATTATGCAAAAAAAAAAAATTTAGGTAGAAGAAATTAGAGGAAAGAGATTTTGCTCTTGAAATTAAAATACATGGATGAAGAAAAACTTTTTACTTCTGCCTCTGGGGCTGAGGGAAGTGGTAGTGGTTAAAACTGATGTGGACTTAAAATCATGAAGAGACAGCACAGGACAAAACCAGCATGAGCCTTTGATGAGATCACTGAGCTACTGATTTAATAAACCCTGGAAACTCTTGATGTTCAAAATTCTTATTACATAAGATAAATTCTCCTAAGTCTGTTCTATTTTTCTGTACTACTTACAGCCCAAAACAAACAAAAAATGAACACACTGAGTGATATAAACTTGTCAGTGTGTCACAGACAGACCAGGTTGTAGCAGATGCTGTCAGTAGACTAACCTTATCATTTTCAGAGCTGTTATGGGGATACAAGATAAACTATGTCAAAAAAAAATCTAAACATTTTTGGGCACATGTTCAGTCTTTCATAATTGATAGTCATTGCTCACATTATTTGCAAGATAAGCATTAAGTATATTAGATTCCTAGTGCTACTATAACTAATTATCATAGAGCTGGTGTCTTAAAACAACACAAATTTATTATCTTAAAGTTCTGTAGTTTAGAAGGTCAAAATAGGTTTCACTGGACTAAAGTCAAGGTGTCTGCAGGGCAGCATTTCTTTCTGCGTACTCTAGGGGAGACACCACTTCCTGGCTCCTTCTAACTTCTAAAGTCTGCCTAGCTTCCTTCCTCTGTATTCGAAGCAAGCAGTCTCATTCCTCTAACTTCTGCTTCAGTCATCACATCTTTTTCTTTGACTCCCCTGCATCCCCCTTATGAGGACCCTTATGATTATTTTGGATCTACAGAATAATCCGGGATAATCTCCCATTTTATGTTCTTTGACTTAACTACATCTGCAAAGTCCCTTCTGCCAAAGTCCTGCCTACCACAAGTTGGGAGAGAATAACTGCTGGCATCAGGGGTACCATATGTTTAGAAGGGCATTTGGAAAAAAGAATTAGGTGTCCTTTCTTGCTCATCTTAAGCTTTGTACCCATTCCTTTCATTATGTAACAGCCATCTTTGGATTGTTAATGATAAAAATGCCATATAAACAAACAAAAAAAGCGTTTGGTTTAAACAAAAGCTGGGGGGTGGATGGGTTGGCTCATAGAAGTGCTGGCTCCAGGCACAGTTGATTGAGTTCATACACTCTAACACCAGGAATGTGTCCCTTTCTAAACCTTTGACTTTACTTTCCTCTAATATTCTTCATTCTTGGGCAGGTGGACGGGCCAGCATCCCAGGCATACATGCTAACAGCTAAGGACTCCATGGGAAAGAGAAGTTTCTCACTCAAGGAAAGAAAATCTTAGTCCTCACTAGTTTTAGAAAAAATCCCAGGACTGGCTCTGAGAGTAATAACCCAGGTCATGTGCTCATGCCCAGTGTCACCGTATGTGATCAGTTCTAATTAAGTCACATGAACTAAGAGTCGAGGGGAGTGTTTCTTCAAAAGTAAAGTTTCTGTGTCCAGAGAAAGAGGAAAATGGATGCCAAGCAGGCAAAAGTTATAGATGCTCTTCCTATTCCCTCTGCAATGGCCAGTAATCAGCCTTCCAGACCTCCTATAGGCTGGCAACAGCAGGATACTTGCGCCTTCAGCTTCAGTGCCACAAAGGGTGGGCAAAGGCTCCTGGTGGGGACGAAGTGCTACTACACAGCCAAACTGTCACTATTTTTAGAAAGAGAACAGAAGTAGATTTCATTCCCAGACAGAAGGACCAGCTTTCTCTTCCTCAGCTATGCTTACTCTTTTTATTTCTGTAGAAAGAAGTGTAATGGTTATGTTTGCCAAGGATTCAGGGAACCATTAGGAATCCCAGAAGCTCTGACTAATAGACAGGTGTTCAAACTCTGAGAAAAAGAAGTGAAGGGTTGCAGACCAAAGGATCTTTTCATAGAAGGCCTGCTTGGATATCAATACACATAGATGAAGAGCAAGGGTTGTGGAAGCCAAAGGCTTGGGTGGACAGTCAGCTTTATCATTTCTTTACTTTGTATATCTTATTCTATCTCCCTAAGTCTATTTCCCTCATCCATGAAAAAAATATCATAATAGTACCTATGTTGTGTGGTTATTTAGATAATTAAATGTTAGCTGGTGTATTAGGACTGCTGTGGGGCAAGCGTTTTATGTAGGGTCTAGTTCCTCCCACGAGCCTGGAGAACAGCTTCAAACAATCCATGTTAAAATTTATGAGAAAACAGAGGGTTAGTGACATTCAACTGCTTGCCCCAATACACAGTTTTTAAATGGGAAGACGAAGTCTCTGTCTTTAAACACCTGGACATTCTTACTGACCTTTCTCACTCGTGTGAACATGGGGGATGCAGATCAAGACAGGGACAGACACTCATAAGCCACATTGAAAGAAGATGCACAGTTAGAATTTCCAGCAAATAGGAGTTGGAAAATATATGGAAGAATGTTGTTTGAACTCAGGTAACTTGTAGTTCGAGTGTGTAACCAAAATACATAGAATGGATAACACTCACTATGTGCTTTCTATATTCTGGTTAATGCTATGCAGCTTAGCTTGTTTTATTAATATAATCATTTCACTTACAGTATTATTGTACTGATTTTATACGTGAGAAATCTAGGAAGCTGAGAAAGTTCAGCAATTTTCTCAGGATCAGCTTGCTAGTGAGCAATGGATCCAGGACACAAACATAGGCCTATAAATGCAGGGTCAGTGCTCCGTGCATAAAATCACACAAGAAAACATCCAAACAAGTGTCCAGTCTGCAGCTACAAGGAGCCTGGGTACACATTCCTACAAGTCTCCTCCTTTCTTGCCTGTCATAGCCCGGCTATTACCAGCGTGTTTAATTCCTGCAATTTGCACTGTTTTCACAATCTTTTTTTTTCCCCCCCTAGGAGTTCTTGCTCAATGGCTACACTGTCAAAAAATAGCCTAAAGAACATGCAGAAGTCCCTCACCTGAGTTTAGGGAGCCCGACCAATGCAAAACTACTGGAAAATGTCCAAAAGGCAGAAGCCTCCATTCAAAGAGCTGATTCTTGTTTCTGACCTTTAATTAGCTTCACTATAAGTCATGGAGCAGTGGGTAGGAAGCCCACTGGACCAGTTCTTTGAAAATGTTTTGTTTGTTGCTTATTTAATAAAAGTAAAACAAAATCTGGTGTATTCTGTTTCCTACATGCATGTGCCACTGTAATACAAGGATGATTGTGACACAGTAACTGTCCTCAAGAGGCTCACATTCTAGTGGGAAAGACAGACAGGCCAACACAAGAAAGATGAGGTACATGGGCCACAGGAGCAGGGCCAGCTTCAGAAGCATGGGATCTGTACAGTCCCACAGGACTCCACACTGAGTAGGGTCCTTATATGGTTTAATTTCTGCTGTTACTATCTTGAAATTCTTAATTTTTGAACAAGGGGCCCCATGTTTTGCATTGGACCCTACAAATTATGGAGCCTTTCCAATACATAAGATATGCTCCTTGCCAATGATGGTGGTGATAGAAATGGCTCAGGGGAAGGTGATGCCCTTCGAAGAATGGAAAACAAGAGGAAAGTAGGAGAGAACATTACTTTTAAAAAGAGGTATGAAAGAGCTTGATAAGGCAAGGATTCCCAGCATTCCGGGTAAATGAATGGGAAGCCCAGGACAGGGAATAGGATACACAGGAGGTGAGAATGAAAAAATGGGTGGAGCCAGAATATGGGGGGCTTTGGGTGGCATCCTCGGGAGTATAAATTTTGTTTTGTCAGTGATAAGGAGCTACTGCAGAGATTACACAGGGACTGGCAGGTTGAACCTCCATTTTAGAAAAATTTCTACAGGTGGAAAATAAATTTTAAAAGAGTAAAGGTGAAATAGAGAGGGATCACTTTATAGGCAATTTTAATCATCCAGTCAAGTAGTAAAGAGAAAGGAGAGGGAAAGTAATGAAGCAAACAAATATTTAGGAAATAAAATATGTAATGGACTGTGACAAACATGTCAAGTTTCCCTACCATATAATGAATTTTCTCCAATTTTAGGGGGAAAAACAAGGAGTTAAATTAATTCTTTTATTCTTTGAAGTTGGAGAATATCAAGTGATATACTTCTGGCCAATGTGGATGGCATGTGATATAATAGTAGAAACCACTCCAGCAAGGCTTTTCAAACCCAGAAAGTCTTGGAGGTGATAAAACACTAGCAGCAATATATAAATGTGGAAGGGATAATGGAGCAGAGAAGAGTGCAGTAGAAGCCAGGGTTTTCATCCTTAGGTAAGCCATGTCTGGGAGACAGCAAGATAGAATGCCATGCAGCAGAGCATGAAGACAATGCTGAAAACAGGTGTTTGTTGAGATGGGAAAGGAGAGTGGCTGAGCTGAACTTCACCTTCAATCTTGTCTGGAGGTGACTGAATAAAATAGACACTATAGTCACTGATGAAGTCCTATGGTACTTAATGGCTCAATGGAGTTAAGTAACTTGGACAAGGGCGCACTGTTAGTGATGGGTGGAGCCAGGACTTCATTCCAGATCAACAATTTCTGCAGTCATAGGAGAGCCAAGAAGAGAAGCTAGAGGTGTATATGAAGGCAGCAGAGAGCCTGGTATCTGACCAGGGCCAGCAGTGAGAAGGCGCATCTAGCCATCCTTCAGGAAAAGGGGTAGACTTGGCCAGAAGCAGAGCAAGGTCACTTATGAAAATTGGAGTAAGGACTCTGGCCAAGGGACTAAGAGAGACAATCAAATGGATTATAAGAGAAAATGAGGCTGGAGGAGGAAGGCTGGTCAGACTCTGATGCGTGAGTGACCTTTCAGGAAATCACATCTGGAACCCAGGCCTGGGGTGTGAGTCATTTACTTCCAAGTGGCAGGAAAACGAAGAGCCTTCATACATGCCACCAGAGAAGGGCAAAGTCCTCAACACGCCTTCATCGTTGTCGCCTCTAGTCATTAGAAGAAGAAACTTACTATAAAATTCTCTTAACTAGCATGATTCAGAGGGTTTATCATGGTCAGGCTTGTGTGAGGCATTTTATATAACTTACATATTTTCACACATTATCTTATGCATTAAAATCTAGGTTCTACAATTTTCTATCCAGTCTCTCATGATGGATAATAAACTTCACTTCTCAGCATTATTGGCAAGATGAAACAAGATGGGGACAAGAATTTGACCCAAAGCAGAAGCTTGAAAAATTCTTATTCTCACAATACATTCAATGTCTAATGGAGTAACATCTTTATTGTCATATTATAGATAAAACAAAGGTGAGTTTAAAAAATGCATTGAGTAACCTAGGAGAAATTTGAAGCCACATCACTTTACTCCAAAGGTCATATAAATTCCACTGCTTCTCAGCTAATAATAATTACTATTATTATTATTATAACAACCACCATTTCTTGAACTCCTACTGTTGGCCAAGCACTGAGCAAAATTATATATATTCCTCTCAGCAAGTCTGTAGAATATTTTTATCATATGGATTTCCGAATCCCAGAGTTTCAGAGTTGCAGCACTATGATCTAAAGCAGACATTGTACCAGCAAATGCTGTGCACTAACCATGAAAGCTAAGCTTCCTAGCACCAAAAGCTGGTCCAGAATCCAGTGTGCTATTCCATAAGCCAATGATCTTGTCTTCCACACTGACATGAGAGAACTTTTTAAATTCTTTTTCCAACACATTTAGATCTGATTGAAGATATTGGTTGGTTAATAAGACACACTTGGGAGAATAAATGTCATTTATAGCTTATCTGGAAAGGGATCTAGGATTCACTTAAGGAGTCTTTCATCTCTCCTGCAGGAAAAGATAATCATGAGAGACCAGTGACAGGAAGATGTGCCGTGGCTTCACGTTTTAACCAGAGCTCTGAACCACAGTGCCCTAAGAGACAAGCAGAGTCCAGATCCTTGGTCATAAGTACCGTTAAGACTCAGTTTAAACAAAACTTAATAAATCATTTTCTCTATCCTCCTACTAACGTCTATCCTTGCCCAATGATTAACAACAAAACTATAACTACTAACAAAACTGGTTATTATTCCCTATTAACAACAATTTCCTATTAAAAAATAGTTATTTACCAAGCATATTCTATGTGCTTTATAGTAATTAGCTATTTAATTTTAAAAATAATCTACACAATAAAGATTACAACCTCCAATTAAAAATGAAGAAACCCAGGCTTATAGAAATGTCAAAGTCACAGAGTTGATAAATGGTAGAGGTACAATGTAACCTGATTTCTGTCTCAATTTAAACCCCATTCTAACTTCTCAGCCCTACTCCGTGTCCCTTCATTTGAACAAATCTTGTGATTTCCCACAGCCTCACATCTACTCACAATGACCAAGAATGCATTACTTGACAGTTACTAAGATTCAAACCAAATTTATTTCAAGACTCATAACTACTTTCCCCATGAAAAAAAAATTTAACTTATCTTTCTTTACTTTCAACAAAACATAGAATCTCTTTCCCCTATATACAATTTTCATTTGGTTTGTTTTGTAGTGCTTATATCTGCTTTGATTATAATAGAAATACTTACCTTTGATTTCCATTTCTTATACTTAAAGCCTCCCTATAAAGACTGTTCCTGTCTTTTTCTTGGGCCAGGGGAGGAGAGAGAAAGTTTGGAGAGGAAGTAAGAAATTAAATGCTAATGATATCACTTACTAGAGGACCTCACTCAGAGGAGCATCTCATCTTTGCTCCCATGTGCTTCAAACAGTTAAGACTCAGAGAGGATGGACTCTGAGTCACTTTTACTTGGAACACTGAGAAGTAGAGGCTTGACAAAAATTAAATGACTCAAGGAAGCTGGAGATAACTGCATCGAGTTTTTAAAGCTGAGAGCCCAGGTCCTTGAGATATAGTATCCCCTTGCACTGGAGTGGAATGGAAGGGAATGAGAAAGCAGCCAAGTCTTCCTAAGAAGTAGAAAGTTGGGGAGTGGGTGGAGCTTAAGGGGTATCAAAGTCACAGCAAGTATACTTGGAACTGAAAGTGGCCACAGACTGCTGATCAGAAGCCAAGTGGCAATGCACACCTTCAGCTAGAGTAACCACATAAGTTATCTTCCAAGGTAGGGAAATTTTGAGAGTAAAAGTTGACAGTACCTAAGCAGGATGTGAGGATAGTAGGTATAACTGGCAATGGCCTGGGAAAACAGGAACATATAAGCACCCCCCGTCCCTGACTCCAGCAGATGCCAGTGTGGGAGACGTAACACAAGGTCCAGGCAGGATCACATACTGTGACAAATATACATTTGGTAGCCACAAGGGCTCAGTTGCTTCTCCCAATGCCAGAATTGCCTATAAGCACCCTCAAAATTTAGATCTCACCCTAGAGGACAAGGAAAGAGGAGGTAATTTTAAATAGATTGAATTTAAACCTGAAATGACTGAATTCACATGAAATAGACTAAGATAGCACATTCTGCCAAAAGAGAGAATGGGGCTTTAAAATAACATTAAGTGAAACTTTAGCAAAATACAGCACATTACAAGTTTTGCCTACCCATGACTGGCTTGAAAATATTGCATTTGCTACATAAATATTGTAGGCTGGATCTCAACAAAAGTTAAATTCAAAATATCAGCAGGTAATCCACAATGATTAAAATTTGCTTCCTATCTGAAAAGGTCTTTTCAGAATTAGCAATTTTTTTTTTTTTACTTTAACCTGGAGTGAAAATGAGCTAAAATGCAGGAGGAAAGTCCTGCAGAACAGATAGCTGGTGGGGTGCAGCTGACCCTGAAGATTTGTAATTGCAACACGCAGTTTTGTGCATTCCATCTGGCTGTTTCAGGAGACCAGCTCAACTGACAGTCACAGCCCCATCAACCTGGATTTAGACTTACCTGATATCTGAGTTTCAGTTGCTTACACCTTCCTTTGTTTTATGCTGAATCTACCATTTACCTCTGTCATAGCACTTAGAGTAGAAACAGCTAACATTTAACAAGCATTTATCACGAGCTAGGCACTGGGCTAAGTAAGCACTTTATGTGCATTATTTCATCGAACTCCTATGATAGCTCTTTGAGATAGATCCTGTTATTTTGATTTCATGCACAGGAAAACTGAGACACAGTATAACACAGTCTGGCTGGCTGTTTACAGATCTTATTTTCCTTTCTGCCTATGCACATATTTGAACTACCTTTTCCTGTCTCCCTGTCCTCCGTGCCAATGGAATGTAAGTATGATGTCCTCCACTCCAAGGGCTGACCCATACAAACCTCTGGGGTGATACTCCACCTTCTCTCTTTCCCATCTCTTAGCGGGATGCCAATGCCCTGGGAATCGTCATTCACCTGGGGCCCAAGTGATAGTGCGGGTCAGAGCTTCCCCACCCTACTCGACCCACACCATTGTTGGGATTTCATAAGAGTAAGAAGTAAAATTCTGTTATGTTAAACCACTGAGATTTTGTCTTTAACAGTATCTAGCCTTACCTTGAGAAATACTCATAATGAGGTAAAGCAGTTTGCCAAGTGTCATTTAACTAATAAGTGGTGAAATAAGGATTCTAATTCAGGTAGTTTAATACCAGAGACTGAACATCTAGATATAATGCTATACTGTTTTACTATTGTTTTTAATTTGTTTCTCATTAAATTGTGAGTTCTTTGAAAGGATTTTTTAAATTTCTGAATTATTAGAATTTAATATTCAAAGGAATTCAAATAGAGCAGAATGAAGTTACATTGAATTGGATGAGATGTCATTTAAACTCTTCCCAGAATCACCAGTCTACATCTCCACTCTATTGGGATTTTACTTAAAACTACCATTTTCAAATCATTTTTTGCTTTTCCTAAATCCATTCTATAAATTCCCAGAAATTGTTTGTGTCTGTATAGAAGTCCAGTCAATATGTTATAATTCATCTTGACACCTTCTATGTAAGTAACTTTTGGCATTCTCACATTATGTTTATGTGACTCTTTCAGATTTGGCAATGATTTATTGGGTTCAGGTGGTGGGTTTGGCACTTTTCTATATCATTAGTTAGTTTCACAACAACCTCATAAAACATGTATTATCTCCATTTTACAGATGAGGAAAGAATGAGTAAACCAAGGCTCAAAGATAATGACGGACTAACCTAAAGTTAGTTATAGAAAGATGTGGGACTAGCACCCAGATCAATAATCTAGTCCAATGGCTTTTATTTCCTTAGTTTTACCATCCTGACTAGGCAATTTGTTCAGGGTCTTGCACATATTAGGAACTCAAGAAGATTTACTGATCAAAGCATAAATTTACACTGAATAATGATATTTAGTAAGGACAATTAGCTAATGGAATTCTACAAGTTGAGTGACATTACAAAGACTAAATTAAATAGCAGTTGCAATAAAGGCAAGCTTAGGATGTAATGGATTGAAGGAGGTGTGAGTTCCTCTTATATATGCCATGGTGTGGCTCCACTGAACCGGGAGTGTGTCCTTAAAGGAGCTTGACAGAAATTGAATAGCAAGAGGCATGTCTTAGGGTCCTGGACCTAGAATTAAGTTCATATCCTTCAAAAATAAAGGTGAAAATAAAACTTTTCAGCCCAACAATACACAAGAGACTCCATCCAGTAGGCCAACACAGCAAAAACTATTAAAGGAAGTTCTTCAGATTGAGAGAAAAAAAAGTTGGAACTTCCTATCTATACAAAGGAACAGTGAAAATGGTAAACACGTAGATAAAAGTAAAAATATTCTCATTTTTAAATATTTTAAAAGATTAGTGACCATCTAAAGCAAAAATTATAACAATGTATTATGGTATTTATAATTGTAGAATTAAAGTGTATAACTAGAATAGTGCAAATAATGGAAAGGAATCAAGTGTAAGAAGGTTCTTGTATTATATGTAAAGTGATATATTGGAAATCCTAGAAAACCAACTAAAATGAACGGTGTATTAGTGGTTACCACAGGTAAAGGGGGATTAGATAGGGGTAAAAGGGGTTAAATATTTGGCAATGAAAGAAAATCTAATTTTGAGTGGTGAACACATAATGCAATATATATGCAACATACTGTTGAACTGTACACTTGAAAGTTATGAAATTTTATTAATCAGTGTCACCCTAATAATTTTTAATAAAACAAAATAAAAATTGCCACATAAAAAATTTAAAAATTAAAGAGTAGATAAAAAGCCAATAATAAGGATAAAGTTAAATATTAAAATATACTTAATTGTACTGAAAAAGGCAAGAAAAAAATCAAAGAAAACAAAAAGAGGTGGGACTGCTAGAAAACACATGAGATAGTATATCTAAGCTCAATCATATCAATAATTATGTTATATAAAAATGAGGTAAATACCCCAATTAAAAGATTGATATTATCAGACTGTATGAAAAACAAAATTCTAGTAAATACTGTATTCAAGAAATGCCCTGAAATATTTCATGATGGACCTAGAGGGTATTGTGCTGAATGGAGTCAGATAAAGACAAATACCATATGATTTCATGTACATATGCAAACTAAAGAAAAAAATAAAACCCAAACAAACTCATAGATACAGAGAACATTCTCAGGGTTACCAAATGAGAGGAAGGTTAGAGGATCAGTGAAAAGAGAAAAGGGCTTAAGAAGTAAAAATTGGTATTTGCAAAATAGTCATGAAGATATAAAGTACAACATAAGGAATACAGTCAATAATAATGTAATACTATGTATACAGTGTCAGAGGGGTACTAGATTTATTGGGGTGATCACTTCATAAGGTTAAATAGATGTCTAACCACTATGTTATACACCTGAAACTAATATATCATATGCCAACTATAATTGAAAATAAAAATTATTAAAAAGAAAAAATGCACTGAAAATATAAAGCCACAGATATTATCATGTACACTAATTTAAAGAAAGCTGGATTGGCTATATTAATAACAGACTAAGAACACTTGAAGACAAGAGTATTATTAGGGATGAAGGGAGATACTTTATCATGATAAAAGTGTCCATTTATCAAAAGGACAGAGCGATCTTAAATATGCATGAACTTAATAACAGAGCTTCAAAATACATGAAAAAATACTTAGTGGAAAAAAAGAAGAAATTAATCCACACAGTTGAAGATTTCAAAACTCATTTTTTTTTCAATACTTGATGAAGAATGTAGACAAAAAACAACAAAAAATTTCCTCTTTTATTTTTTAATTTTCATCAGAGGACATCCTTTGTATTATTTCAATGTTACTAAAGGTATTGATATTCGCTTTATGGCCAGTCTGAAAATTTCTGAAATACTTGAAAATTAAACAACATAATTCTAAATTATTCATGGGTCAAAGAAGAAATCCCGAATAAATTTGGAAAATATTTGTAACTCAATGATAATAAAATTATGAAACATCAAAATTTGTAACAAGCTGCTGAAACATTGTTTAAAGGGAAATTTATACCTTTAAATCTTATATTAGAAAAGAATAAAGCTCTAAAATTGATAACCTAAACATCTACATAGAGAACTAGGGTTTTTTAAAAAAAACCTAAAGCAATAGTAAGGTGGAAATAATAAAGATATGAACAAAATTTAATGATATAAAAATAGACAAATGAACAAAACTGAAAAGGGACATCACTTGTGAATTCTTAATCTTTTAGCAGGAAATGAAATAGGACATCTCTTGCAGCGTTTTTTTAGTAAACCTAGTTAAATTTTCTTCTCTACTTTCTTTGGAAAAAGGCCCTCTCGCTCTAATCTTGATAATTGCCCTGGCGACTCAGATCCTCTAGCTATTGATAAGGGTCATCAGCCCATTGTTAAGCAGAAATGGTGTTAAGCCAGGCAGGGCCCTTAGAATCTGAGGAGGGAGGGAACTTTAAGCCAAAGGTCTTTCTTTTTACTCTTTAAGAAACATATTAACCAAGCCTGTTTCCCTTTACTCACTTAATAGGCAAATCAATAATAGAAATTAATATATATGATTTAAATAATGAGTTTATATCTTTTCCTTGTCTAGGGACTGAGGTGGCACTTCAGTAGGAAAACCAAGACCCCATCCTGACTGAGACAGGAAGGGAAAGAGCTCCATGAAACCCCTGTAGGCAGGGACTACAACCATTCGCAGCAGGAAGCAGATACTAAAGAAGAGACCTCCTGTCCCTCAACATCCATACTAAGAATAAGGGGGTTCATGGCTTTCAGAAAAGAAGAGGTAGGCAGGAAAGTTAGGGGGTTTTGGGTCTGCCTGCAAAGACACTGAGGTCATCCTATCTTAGAAGGGGTCCACCCTAATCCGCCCACAATTAAGCATGCCAGAGGCATTTTTTTTAAACTCACACAAAGAAACCTGTAGGCAGAGATTTAGGTGCCAGTTTAAGCCAGTCACTAGCACCACTCTCAGTGAAGATTCCAAAGACCTTCGACTCACCTGAGTCTAATTATACCATCATAATATGATACATATGCCCGGAAGTTCATTAATATCATTGTAACAGACTGAATTCTGGGAACAAACATGTGCAGAAAGTAAAATGATAAATCACTGAGTCCTGTCAATCTTAGTTGTCAATCAAGGAAACCCACTACTCTAAAGTAACCACCAACAGCAAAAAGGGTTAAAAACCCCGAAGTCTTTTTTACAGGCTTTTTGAGGCACGCTTCTCTTGCTCAGGCCCACTTCCACTTCTGGAAGTGTATTTTCCTTTCTAATAAAACTTTTCTTTTCTACTGTATTTCAGTGTCTTGCTCAATTCTTTGTTCGACACATCAAGAACCTGGACAACGCGCCGGGAGAGGACCCCACTCTCCAGTAACAAAGCCAAGGGTTATTTCCTTGAAAATAGCTATATATTTGATCCTAATTATATGATGAAATTGAGAGAGAGAGAGAGAGCAAGAGAGAGAGCAAGAGAGAGAGCAAGAGAGAGAGCAAGAGAGAGAGCGCGCGCGCGCGCGCATGAGGGCACAAATTATCAACACCATGAATGAAAGATTGTTACTCCATTAATCCAGTTCCTACAGATAGAAAAAGAATAAGAAACTATTATGAAACAATTTTATGCCAACAAATCTGACAACTAGGAAATCATGTACAAATCTCTGGAAAGAAATAAAACCTGGGTAATAAGGCAATGACAATAAAAATGAATCTATTAGATATGTTCATTAACAAAAATTTTCCCACAAGGAAAACACCAATTCAGATCATTTCACTGTTATATTTTATCAAATTTTTCAGGAAGAAATAATGCCAGTCTTTTCATTAACATATTAAAGTCTTTCATTAAAGAGAAAAAATTTGAACACATGTAATTTTATGGGCTACCATCAATCTGATATTAAAACCAGACAAATCCAAAGAATAAAATTATAAACCAATATCCTTCATGAAGGTAGGTGTAAAAGTCATCAATGAAGTATTAGCAAACTGAATCCAGCAAAATAGAAAAATTTTAATGCATCTTAAGAAAGGGTGTTTGTCCCAGGATTGCAAGGTAGTTTAAAACTTAAAAACCAATCAATTACTGTAAATCATAAAATTGTGCTTACATAGTGAAGAAAAATTTTATGATTATTTCAATGGATACATATTTAACATTTAACCAAATTCAACCCTAATTCATGATTAAAAAAAAACAAACTCATAACATACTAAGAATATAAAGAAACTTTCTAAACCTGATAAAAGGCATCTAGAGAGAAGGCACAAATGATCACACTTAATAAAGAAAGACTGAATTATTTCCCCTGAGGGAAGGAGCAAGATAAGGGTGTTGGCTCTCACCATTTCTACTGAATATTGCACTGGGGAATGAAAGAAGTAAAACCGTCATCATTCGCAGACAATATATTTACACAGAAAGCCTTCAGGAATCTACAAAGCAACTATACTAAATAATAGAGCAAATCTCAGAATACAGATAATTTATTGCTTATTTATACTAATAAGCATTTGAAAAACAAAATGATATGTAATAAAATTATAAAATTATAAAGTATATTTAGGGAATGTTCACAGAAGTTTATTCACATTAATTGAAAACTACCCAAATATTCCTTAATAGGAGGGTACATATGTCATGCTGTATATATACATACACACACATTTTATAAAATTATTTAGCAATAAAACAGAAAAGATTACTAATACATGCAACAATGTGGATGAATTCCAAAAATAATATAAACCAGATACAAAGAGTATATACAACATAATTTCATCTATCCAAATCTCTAGTACCAGTAAAGCGAATCCGTGATGAAAGTACCCAAAACATTGATTGCAATTGGTTATTTTCAGGGTAACTGGGATAGATTTGGAGTGAACAAAATGAGTTACCTAAGCTGACAGTGTTCTGTATCTTGATAGGTGTGTGTATTGCACTAGTAATTGCATTCACTAAAGCTAACTGAATTATACATCTGATATCTGTGCATTTTATTGTTGAAAATTATACTCCAATAAAAAAAAAAAAGAGGAAAAAGGGACAAAGGAAAAAGAGAGGGAAAGAAGGAAAAGATAGAAGAAAAGAGGGATGAAGCAAAAAATAATAATTCCAGGAACTGGGGGAAGCTGAGCCAATGGTTTGGGATTATGATGCCAACAGCTGAGAAAGGAGGAGAGCTGAGCTCTGAAGGGTCAGGGTCCCAGCCAGAATTTTGTAATATTTCAAGTGGCCAATCTAAATCTTGATACAAAAGAAAAACATATTTTGGAAATGAAAAATAGAAAAGATGAGTTCTGAACTCTGACTTCTCTATTGGTTTTAAGTAGCAGTTGGAGTTATAAAAGTTCATGCTCAGAGATTCATCTGTGTCATTCTCTCATTCAGTTCCTTTAACTTGGAATATAAAAGTTGTTCCAAATTACCCACTGTATTTCTGCCAAACTTTTATGTGAAGAATTGGGTGGCAGGTGTTTCATTCTGTAGTCATTCTTAGAAGGGTTTGTTCCCATGTTTGAATGGAGTCAGTCGTACACTGCCCCCTCCCAACAATCTCTTGCTGCAGCCTTGCCTGAAATCTATTCTTCTAAAGTACAGTGGAATAACCCATTTATAATTGCAGTGACCGTTCATTTCTCTCTCTGTTGCTTTGCTGTGCCAAGCATATCAGAGCTAAGTTCTTGGCAAAAGACTTTTTTTTTGCTTGTAATAGTAGGAAAAGAATCCTACTCTTCCCTGAAGTATGTATGCTGGATGCGTATGAGGAAAGTCCTAAAATAACTGAGGGAGGAGTATCTTCACAGCAACGAGTGTATGTAAAAGTAAACTCTCACTGCAACTATACCGAGGTACTTGGTCTGTGGAACAAGATAGAAAATAAATGTTTCCTTTTGAGAGCAGGAAACCCCAAAAACACAATATTAAATAGGTCAGTTCAGACTCTACAGCATAATCTTCATAACCACCCTACTGGATAATCAGATACTCATTATTACTCCTTTTGATTTCAGATGGTGAAATTTAAGTTCAAAGATAGACACTAAAAAAGTTGGCTAAGATCGAAAATAGTAAGACCCACAAGTGGGATTTGGATTTTTATGTTTCTAGTTCCACACTCCACTCTGTTTCTACTATCTCAGCTTGTTCTGTCACCATACCCCAAGCACCTAGCCCAGGGCCTGCACTGAATGGGGCCTCAACAACTATGTGTTGAATGATAAACCTACCTAACAGTTTATCACTTATAAGAGATGGCTGGAGAAGTTCTGAGAGACCATTCATGACTAATACATATATCTAGAGCATCTCAATTTTCTTAGAACCACACGAAACGAGGAAAGTTGAAACTTAACTATATTATGGCATATATTGCTCTATAGCAACATAAATAATAAGAGGACTCATGTATTTCCAAGAACCAGTATTTGAAGAAATACATTAATAAACCACTTGAAAAGTTTCTGGCACAATATTAATGTAGGGAGGAGACAAGAGAATTAAAATGTTCAGTCAAGCTACCTTCAGAGACTGCAATGTGCTGATCAGCCCTGCAGCCCAACCAGGAGGGAACCTGTAGAACAAAGGATGGTTTCTACTGGGATTGCTAACAACCCATTTCCCCACACCTGTCAAAGGGGAAACAGGAAAAAACAGAGGAGTCTTGAAGTGGCTGCCATACACAAATAAAATCATCCATTCCTCATGGCTAAAACCATAGGAAACCTATAGCATAAAGGCTGGGAACTGCCAGAAGGCCTTTCATGCTACAAATTCTCACCTTTTCATGATACCTACTCTTCCCCTTCCCTTTCCTCACTGTATGTCCGTATCAAAGGAATGGGTAAACGATTTAAACTGTAACTCACAGGAACTAAAGTGTCCTTTCTCTCAGTCCTTCTGTCTCTCTCCATACTCTACTCAGTGTCTCTCTGGCCACAACTCTCTCAGGCAATCTCATTCTCTGCCTCAGAGAGGAGACCACACACTCTGCGGAGTGTTACCCCTTTTCTAATAAACTTTCCTTTTGACTCTAACTTCAGCATGTGTGTTGAATTCTTTTCTACACTCTCCACCAAAGGACCCTCTTCTCTCAGTGCAGGGCTTGGTCTCTGCCCACCCACACTCTGGAGAATTTGCCCTGTCCCGTATCAATGACCCAGCAATTCCACTTCTGGAGATTTATCCAAAAAAATTGAAAACACTAATTCAAAAAGATATACGCATACCTGTGTTCACCGAAGCATTTACAATAGCCAAGATATGGAAGCCATCTAAGTGTCCATCGATAGATGAATGCATAAAGATGTGTTACGTATATAGAATAGAATATTGCTCAGCTCTAAAAAAGAATGAAATCTTGTCATTTGTGACAATGTAGATGGATCTAGATGGCATTATGCTAAGGGAAATAAATCAAAAACACACACTATATGATTTCATGTATATGTGGACTCTAAAAACAAAAACAAAACAAAACAAAAACCAAACAAACAGAAACAGATTCACAGATACAGAACTGATTGTTGCCAGATAGGGACAGGGTGGGGGATGGATAAAAAAAGATGAAAGATCAAGAAGTACATATTGCCAGTTATAAAAGCAGTCACAGAATGTAATGTACAACATAGAGAATACAGTCAATAATATTGTAATAATATTGTATGGTGCCACATGAGCACTAGACATATCATGTTGATCACTTCATAAGGTATATAAATGTCTAATCACTATATTGTATACCTGAAACTAACATAATATTGTATGTCTACTACAATTGAAAAGTAATTTCTTTTTTAAATCAGGTTTCTGGCATGGTTAAAAATTTCAATGACTAGTCCCTAATGCACACCAGATCAGAATGGAGGCTGACTATTTTAGCAAACAGCTGAGAATGTGTTTTAATACTCCTGAAATCATTTGACCTTCAAATTGTACCAAAGCAACCAATCACCATCTATTTTAATGGGGGTAAGAGAGCCATATTGGATTGACAGTCAATCACATTCCAGGTGACTTAGACAATGTTATCCATTCAGAGACAGATATTGATCTTATGAGTTTTTTAGTTTGTCCATTTGCTTTGTTTTACATTGGGCCAGTGTTCTTCAGGTTTCAGTGAAGTCCCTGACATTGTGGATATGTATCTCTTTTGGGAGAGGTTTCATAACTTTATATTAGTAATGAGTCCATGAAATCAAAATTATTAAACACTATTTTACTCCTTAAAATCTAAGAGATGTCCTCAAAGTCTCCATTTTCCAAGTTGTACTCTAATGAAAATAGTATCCTTTGTGGTGGAAGCTCTAAGCATGGAGAGGATCACTGGTAGCCTCCTCTGAGGTCAATTATTTTCCCTAGAGTGTAAGAATTTGACAATATATTTTCTTCAACAAGGCCTTTGGATATGGCCTAGTGGCCACCCATCTTTCCTCATTATGAAGATGTTCTTTTGGAAGACATATATCTATGGTACACAGAGATGCCTACAATATTTTCTGAAAATCGCCTATAATGTTCTTGAAGCATCTGAACAGATAAAAATTAATAGTGATGATTCAAACTCTATGACGTGCTGGTAAAAGCAAAACTATGGAGACAGTAAAAAGCTCAGTAATTGTCCGGAGTTAGTGGGGAGAGAGGTATGAATAGGCAGAGTACAGAGGATTTTCAGGGTATAACGATTCTGTATGATACTATAATGGTGGATATATGTGATTTTACATTCGTTTGTTTATTTTTAATTTTTTTATTTTTTAGGTGAGGCAACCCTTGGTTGAACTCACAGATCGCAAGGATCTTGTCACCTTACAATCCCTTATTTTTTATTTTTTAAGCCTACAGCACCTGGTCTTCCTAGGTGGTTTCTCATCCAAGTACTAACCAGGCCCAACCCTGCTACATTTGTTTAAATATTGATAGTGTACATTCTGTACACTATCGAGAGTGAACCCTAATGTAAAACTATGGATTTTGGATGATAACATGTCAATGCAGTTTCATCAGTTGTAACAAATGTATCACTCTGGTGCGGGATATTGATAGTGTAGGCAAGAGGGTATATGAGACCTCTCTACCCTTTAATTTTTCTATAAACCTAAAACTTCTCTAAAAAACAAAGCATATATTTTTTTAAATAATGGAAAAATGGGAAATATGTCATAATGAACTGAGATGGTTCTCAATGTCACAGTGTAAAATTCTGGTGATTCTGAGTTGGAACACTTTGCCTCAAAGACAAAGAAGTCCTTTCCATTCTCTTAGCCTAAGATCAAGTTGGCACGATGTGTCCTAAGGAAGCAAGCCTTGGTTTACTTTATCCATTCAAATGCATGGAAGGAAAATGTAGGAACAGAAATAGAGCCACACATGGAATTTTTAATCACACAATACCCACAAAAGGGACACAAT
Source organism: Eidolon dupreanum (assembly GCA_028627145.1). Taxonomy (NCBI): domain Eukaryota; kingdom Metazoa; phylum Chordata; class Mammalia; order Chiroptera; family Pteropodidae; genus Eidolon; species Eidolon dupreanum. Next base: position 36,472,949 of record CM053502.1, read on the forward strand.
CTGACTGATGAAACTAAAAGATACTTTTGGGAAAATAAGAAAGAAGCAGGTTGAAGGTCAGAAAAGATATATAGAGAAATATAAATATTACTACCCTACTATGGCCCTGTTCATTAATACCACTCAACATCCTAGAATTTTCAAACAAGCTACTCAATGATTGAATTCCCATGTAGGTGCTCCTTGAGACGAGATACTAGCCAAATGAAGTAATTTAATTGGCTTGCCGATCTAATTTTTCAGCTATTGGCATTCTAGTTTATTTATCTGTCTCCTGGTAGGTGCTTATTCTTGTATATCCAAAACCCAGCATGGTGTTTAAACATGGCAGACACTCAACAAATGTTTGTACATTAAAAAAAAAATGGTTAACCTGAAATGGATATTCATTTAGATATTCACTTTAGAACAGTGATTCTCAAAATATGGTCCTCAGACTAGCATCAGCATCATCTAAGAATCTGTGAGAAATGCAAATTCTTGGGCCCCACCCACAGAATACATAGATCTGGGGGTGAGCCCCAGTAATCTGAGTGCTAACAAACTCTCTAGTTGATTCTGATGTATGTTAAGTTTTAAGAAATACTTTTTTAGAAGTTTGTCCAATGAACTAATGAGTTGAAATTCCTGAACCAGCGAGATAAAACCATGATGACCTCACCAAATTTCCCCTCTGAATTGCTCTTTGATGGTATTTATGGTCCGTCCTTTTGGGGTACAGCCAGGAGCTGCCAATTTACTGACTTCCGGAAGGCCTATTAAGAGGCATTTTCCATGGTGAATTCAACACAGATCAGGATTTGACCCATATCAACTTAGAAATCTGATGTTTGTCAACTCTATGTTATTACAGGTATGACCTACATGTATTAGCCTGCATTGATATTGTAGAGAAAGCTATCAGAGAAAATGGTAGGTAAACCAGAATGGCAATCTTTACATTTATAATGAGAAGTATAATTATCATATAGACCTTAATAATAATCATTGCATTTCTTCTCTATAGCGAGACCAACTTGGAAAAGTCAAGAAATTTCTTCAAAAGCAATCAAACCCAGAAGAGTGAATGATACTAGTATTTAATGTAAGCAAGTTCAAATAACAATAAAAAGGCTAACATTTAATGAGTATTTTCTAGATATCAATTGCTTTGCTAAGTAATTTAAATATATTCTGGTATTTAATCCTCATAATAGTCCTATAAGTTAGGTATGATCTTACATTTCCATTTTGCAGATTAGAGAACTGAGGGTTAGAGAAGTTAAATAGTCTGGCCCAGGGTACCCTACTACTAAATGCCAGAACCAAGATTTAAACCTCAATCTGCATTACAACATAGCAGTGCTACTAATTACTACATTAAGTTGCCTACTGTAAGACTAACACAGGGGTGACCTTGCCAATGGGGCCATAATACTTGTAGTCCCTTTGCCAAGAATTTTTCATTAGATAGAAAAGCTAAAATGGGCTCTGCCATTGGTCACTTACATAACTTTTTTCTCTCTTTCTGTTACCTGACCAATATTTTTTAACATGGGGGTCACTTTTTTTTAACTATGTGAATACATTTAATCAGGTTAGAGTCAGGGCCTTCAGCTAGAAAACTGCTATATCTTTCAAAAGAGTTTGCATATCTATGATGTAATTTATTGTTGATGTTACTATTTTTCTCTTACAGAATATATATATATATATATATACGTATATATATGTGTATATATATATATATTTGCCATATTTTTGATTTCACAGAGAAACTCTTCAGTATTCCTCAATTTTGACCAGTAACACTCAAAATCAATTGGACAAATTTCTCTAAAGACCATAGGTAACACATAGCAAAATTTCCACCATTTTTTTTTTTTATCAATCTCTCTTGTCCCAATGCTCTTAAAATCCTAAAAGGGGACAGAGAAACTTAAAACCAATGACCTCCCATATTTCAGGCACAGTTTCATTCTATTATTTCTTCTAACCCCCACAGGAACTCTATTTAGGTAGGTATTATCATCACAATAATTTTACAAATGGAGAAATTGAATGATTTGAAACAAAGTCTGTCATCAAAGCCTGGGTTTGTGTGTCTGTTCCATTCTTGTAGCCTCACTGTGAAGATGCAGTGGTTTTTTGGAGGTTGTTAGGTCAACTGGAGAGTAAAAGAACAAATAGCCTTTCCTCACTCCCATTATATTCTTGTTATCTCTTCCATTGTGAAGTGTTCTGCCTATCACACACTTTTACAGACTTTGCACCCTCTTTGGCTTTTAAAAGCATAGGTATGTAGGTAGCTAAGTAGGACAGCCATCAACATCCTTGAAACCAGGAAACCGAAGCTCTGAGATAGTTAACTGTCTTATCTAGAATCATCAGTCTGTAAAAGGCAGAGATAAGAGCTCTACCTAAATCTTCTAAGGCCTGAGTTAATGCTCTGACCCACTACACCACATTTCAGGACACACAGCTGCTCTGGTTTCCAACACAACAGGATGGATGATTCATGGAGAAGCCCAATACAGGTTTTAAGAAGTAACAAGACTGTAGTGTAGCATCAAATCACTCCTAAAGTTTATGAAAATTAGTGCTGCTTTCTGGAATCTTATATAGTCACTGAAGAGAGAACCCATGTTTTGGTTGCCTCTGAAATACATGTTTTTAAGGTAAGAGTCATCATGAGAAACAAATATGTCTATTTCCGTCATTTCTAGGACTTTCCCACAAGCAGCACCAGCAGGAAGGAAACCTGGTACCAACTTTTAGTCACGTCATTAACCCTGACCTACTTCTGCTTGCCTTTTTCCTTTAAGAAGTTCATGCTCAGAATTACAATCATAGATGCCTCTAATTTCAATAGTAGATAATTCTTGTTTAAGAGGTTGTTTGGTTTCTAGGTAGCAGGATGCATGCTTGTGTGTGTGTGTGTGTGTGTGTGTGTGTGTGTGTGTGTGTGTGTGTGTGTTTAAACTCTTGGCATTCATTCAGGCTCCCAGGGGCTAGTTAGTGACCAGCAAATCCAGGAAAAACAGAAATTGTTACCTAATAAAACACCAAGAAAATTTCCAGGCCTCAGGGCAAGTAACACCCCTGCCCTTTCTAATTCAAAACCACATTCCAATTGCAAACTGGAATCATTTTTGTTTTCAAAGTGATGCTAATTTATTAGCCATGGTGCAAATGTTGACTGTGGTTATGGGACTTCAAAAAGAATGTCTTCAGTCCAGAAAGCTTGAGGGGGAAAGAGAAATCAATCAAGAGATGAACAGAATCTGGTAGAGTTCTCCAGACCAGAATGACTATATTAAGCAATTCATTCAGTTTTCTCTTCCTCCATTAATTCTTTCATTATTGACCTACTAGATTCTGGCAACTTCCTAGGTGCTAAGGGTATACATATGTTTAATATGTGATCTATTTTCTCATGGAAATCACAGTTGGGTCAGGGACACAGAGTGTAAACAACACTGAAGACAAGTTTTTTACCTACTAAGATTGATGGAAGATGTCAACAAAGGCATAGGAGAGCATATGAAAATTTTGAAATATGATAATCTTAAAGGATGATTTACATAAACTTTATTTAAATAAAATTTCAGATCTTCCAATAAATAATTAAAGGTGTTTCTGTTAGAAAAATTCTCTACATGGGATGAGAAAACTTCACAAGTGTCCTAAATCTTATTCTGGGTGTTTTCTCCTTTTTGTCTCTTTCATGCTGTCGCCTTAGAGACTTGTTTAAATAAAAGTCTTTATTACTCAGAGTTCTTGGTTACATGCAAAAGAAACAGACTCTGGCAATCTTAAGCAACAAAAGGAATTTACTGAGAAGTTTTAAGACCCCACCCTGTTGACAGAAGTTTGAAAAAGTAGGCCTGGTAAACAAAGGAAAGCCGGAAGAGCCTCACAGGATCAGGCAGCAGAAACAGAATAATAGTTGACCAGGAACAATCTGTTTTTACTGTGCCTCAGAGAGGTAAAGCAACTTGCCTAGACCACACAGCAGCAAAGTACCCTGGATTCTCCAAAGCTAAAAGTGATTTCTAGCACTTTTTCCTTTGGTCCATGATATGAACATTTACCACTTTTTACTGCCAATATCCCCCTTGCTATTTGCATTCTTTTTTATCTTAATTTTTAAAAAATATAATGAAATACACGTAATAGAAAATTTACTGTCTTGACCATTTTAAAGTATCCAGTTCGGTGGCAGTAAATACATTCACATTGTTGTACAACTGTCACAACCATCAAACTCCAGAACTCTTCATCTTGCAAATCTGAAACTCCATACTCATTATATAACTTCTCCCCTTCCCCAGCCTCTGACGACCACCCTCTTTGCATTCTTACCTTTCTTTTGTGGAAACTGCCAAGCCATGTGTTCCTGAAGGAAATGGCTGCCTCCCACTACAGATCTTCCTCTCCTTGCCCAGGTTAGGCAGTAGGTGCCAGGTGACTTAAATTCAGGTAATTCAGTGTTCTCTTCTTCCAGGCATTTGTACCTTTAATAAGACAAAGATATAGAGCTGGTTGGGAGTCACAGTCATGAAAGCTGCAGGGACATATGGCCTGCCTCAAATCACACAACTTAATAAATGGTAGAACCAGGGTATCAACCCGTGTAATCTGAAATCTCAACCCACAAAGCTATAAAAATAGCTACATTACAGCCATTTATTGAACAGAAAGTTTGTGAGTCTTCATGTAGTAGGTCATAAGAATACAAAAACTGCACAAACAAGCTTCCTGCCCTTAAGGAGTACCATTAAGTAAGGACATAAACTAGCAATTACAGTATAATTTGATGGTCATTTTATAACTTATAATAGGAATATACAGAAAGAAAAGCCTAATTTGACCTGTAATGTGGGAAATGATTCTCAGAGGACTTAATACTTGAGCTAAGTCTTAAAAGTTGCAGGCAAACCCTGGAGACCTAAGAATATGCAAAAGCACTGAGGCATGAGAGGCCACAAAGTTCCATGATGTATCAAGAAGCTCAGAAACTGCTAGACCATAAAGTGAAGAAAGAGACATGGCCAAAGAGGACTCAGGACAAGTGGTTGGAGCATAGACTGGGAAGGGGGAAAGGTTTCTTATGCTATGCAAAGAAATTTTTTTTAATCTTCCATACTATGCTTATAAAAAGGAAGTCCTTAGATCTCCTGTAAATTCATGAAACATTCCACTGGAATATTAAAATATTGTTGATGTATACATTTCTCTCGGAGAAGATCTGGAACTTACATCCCCTTTTCATTGTGATGAGTAGAAGATGGGGTCTGGGCTAAAGACAATGGAAAAACTCTTGAAATATTGCTGTTTTCAATGTTTCTGTATCCTACCCAAAATGTACTCTTTCCATTGGTAATTTACGGTGTAATCCTCACAGTGGTAAAACTGTCATTGCTAGTATTTACACTGGGGTAGAGGAAGAGAGTGCATGAGGATGGAGGATAAGAAGCAGAAGAGTGTGAAATAAGAGAAATAGGAGTGCGATTTTTTTTCCCTAGGAGTAGCAGCATGCCAATTGCCAAAACATGAGCTCATCCTGAATGTTAACACAGTGAGTGCCAGGTGAATAAACTGTCTATTATTAGGCTTTACCATGCAGTAAGTACCTCCTTTCCTGGGTAACACCTGCTGTTGCAATGCATATCAACTTTGGGAACATTGGTCCCCATTAACATGGAAGGAACATAAAATGTGTGAGAGAAATGCTTGCACAGAGAGTGATTAACTGGAAAAGTTTTGTAGAGCACATTTTTTTTTTAACTCCTTCTATGCTGGTGGGGTGGTAGTAACATCTGTCTTCCCTTTCCAGTTTTATTATGTTTTAAGGTAGGAAGCATTGGATATGAATTTTCTTCTTTCTCCCCCTTGGCATCTCATACTAAGGCGTACAAGTTTTTTAAAATGTATACCTCACTAACCTGAATTAAACGCTATCAATTTAACAAATCACTTAGCAAATAAAGAGTGAGCACCCTGCTAAGTACAGAGATTGTGGGAACTCTCAAGGAGCTTAAAATCTAGTGGGGGACAGAACTTTAATGACTACTAAGGATACAAACAAATGTGCTCCACAGATAAGGATAACATAATTTGGTACTTCATTCATTATGTATTTACATTTATGTAAGCATGTTTATTAATTTTCAAATAGACATCTTCTCTGTGTCCAACTAACTGCCCAAAGAGAAGACTGCTAAAAATATTCAAAGGAGATATATTATTTCTATTAGTTACTGTTGTATTATAAACCACCCTCAATACTTAGTTGCCTAAAACCACAACTATCTTAATATATATATGACAAGTTGACTCAATCAGTTCAGCTCAGCAGTTCTATTTCACATGGTGTTGGCCGGGGCTGCTCTCACATGTTTCAAATTGAGAAAACTGACTTGAATACATTCTATCTTTCCAATGATTAGGATTCTAAAATCAATATTATAGGGCAATTTGTTGCTAGTCTGCCTACATTCTTGGGCAGTCTCCTCTAATCTTATAATTTCCACTATCTCCTATGCTGATGGTTGCTGGAATGGTATCCATTCTGAGCTCTAACATCCTATGTGTAAGGGCTTTTAAAAATTGGATCTTCCAAGACAGATCAAACTATTCAACATGCCTAACTAACATTACCCCTTCTCTTCTTCCATTCTGAACAACCCACCCACCTCATGAGCCTACTATGTTTTCTTCCAGAGTTTTGTGCTTCAGTGAATGGCATTCTTGTCCACTCTTTGGCTTCAGCTAGCACTTCCTAAACTTCAATATGCAAAAGTATCACCTGGGGATCCAGTGAAAATACAGAATCGACTCAGGAGGTCTGGGGTGAGGTCTGAGAATCTGAATTTTTAGAAGTTCCCTCCCTGATGATGCCAGTGTTAGTCCATGAAGATTAAAGGTCTAAGTCACAAAACTTGAATATACATGACATATTGTTTCATCTCCTTTTTCCTTAAAAAATAATCAGCAAATTTTATGTTATTCTAAATAGTTGTTAATAAATGTGAAATCTTTCCTTCTTTCCATTCTTTCTAGTTTAATGTGGACAATTGCAATGAGCTTCTCACTTAGCTATTTGGTCTCATTTCACACTAATATATCCTATAGGGCGTTGCCAAAATTATCTTTTTCATATGAAAATATGATTGTTACTTCTCCTTGCTTAATGCTTTTTAGTGCTTCCTACAGTGTAAAGAATAAATTCATTTGAATATTCTGCCCCTACTTATGTGTCCTACTTCATGTTTTGCCATTTCTCTAACTCTTCACTTTTAACTTCCCCTTTTTCTCACCCCCAACACATATGCACACAGTCTATGCTCCAGAACTCAGAGTGACCTTTCTATATATCTTGGCCTTTGTATACACTGTTTTCCTGCCTACAATGTAACTTATCCTTTATATATCAAATAAATATTGCCTACTTCACAATGCCTCTCTAACCCCCAAGGCTGATTTAGAAACTCTTTTTCCTAAGTGCTCACTACACTTGTATGTACCATCATCAAATCAATCTTTCTTTGTATTACAATTTTTTGTTTCCATGTTTCTTTTCTGAGTAAACTATAAGATCTTTGAGAGATCATAGCTTTCCAACTTTGTATCCCAATGCCCAGCTCAGGAAATGATTATGACTGTACATATTAAAAGATAAGTAAATTAGTGACTAAATGAACTTACTTCAATATTTGACAGTATTAGTAAAATTGGATTTTAGCTCAAAACAAGAGTACTATTGCAAATAAATCTCTTTTATAGGTGCCTTGTGCAGTAGTGAGCTGCCTGCCACCTGAGAGAAAAATAGACAATATAAAAGGAAGTTCTATTTTAAGTGTGTACTTTAACCATATAATTCAAATCCCTTCCAATTATAAGATTGTATGATATGAGATGACTTTGAAAAGGATATTTGTTTTTAAAAGTTTCCAGATTATATAATACTTTCCTTCTAAAGTGTATGGAAAGGATTTGACACATCTTTCTTTAAAGACAAATTTTCCAGTTCAGCAGAAAGACCCGCATTTGCAATAACTTCAGGAAGCAGGGCACTAATGTAGACAACCTGATTTTGAACTTCTCTCAATGCTATTTCTAACTTCTATAAAATCTTTGCACTTCAAATCCATAAAAGAATTGTTGCCAGAAGAAAAATTAGAATTTATTGAATCATATTCTCATAAAATAGAAGCTACTCCCAGAAGACATACTTTTCATTTGGAGATATTGCACTGAATTTATAATGATCACTTTTTGGCCCATCTTACTGGAAAAACTGCTAATTTCCTTCCAATTGGATATTTAAATAATACCTCTTCATAAGTTACAAGGTTCAAGAATATCATGGCTAACTGAGTTCTATAAATTTATTTATTCAAGTCACACAAAAAATTAAGTACTTAGAAGTGCTATGTATTGGCTAATGTTATGTGGCTGTATAAACAAGACACAATTCTTTCCCCAAGGAAAGATCAAAGTCAATTTTTTTCAAATAATAATAGAGGAACGACAACAAAAAAATCTACTTATATTAATTCATTAAGTGACTAAATAATGAAAGGCTATTTCACACACACATACACACATGAAAAAACTCATTTTTGTTTTACTTCTGTACTTACTTTTGCCTCTGCCATTATTTAGGTGTTTGGATGTGCTTTCCCTTTAGTGTGTGTGTTATTTTAACCTCTATATAGTGGTGGATATATGCCTTACCCACTTTTTTCTCTTTGCCTCACCCTGTTCTTACCTCTGGGCCAGTCGCAGAGATTGTTTGACGAATACAGAATTCAGGTGAGTTTACCACAGCCATTTTTCTTCCCCAGGGCTAATGCTATGGCAAGAACATGGGCAGAACAGAGATGAGGCAGAGGCAAACCCTGCAATGAGTTGATGAGCTAATCTTTGGTGAACTAATTTTTGGAAAATTGAATTTTAGGAAGTCAACATTAGAGTAACCCTCAAAGATCTCACAATCTAGTCAAAGGACAAAGGAGTAAAGCTGCAATTACAGTAGAAGCAAAGTCCTCAAAGTGTGGGCCCTGGATTAATAGCATTGGCATACTCAAGTTTATAGAATGCGAATTCTCAAGGTTGACCCCAGATCTACTGAATCAGAATCTGAGAATAGGGCCCAGTAGTCTCTGGTTTAACAAGCCTTCCAGGTGATTCTAATGATGACCCATGTTTGAGAACCCTCAAAGTGTGAGAAGTGTTCTGGTAGAGAGATGTTTGAACACTGTATGGAGCACAGAAGGACCAAGTAACCTAACACAGAGAACTCAAGGCAGGCTTCCCAAGGAAAGTTAATCACTTAATTCGGCTTGATCTACTTCCTTAAATTCTTTCAGGGTTGCTACCAATAATGTGTGATTTGAACTTCTTCACATCTCCCTTCTCTCAACTACTTAGCAATGACTGTTAAGAATGAGGAAAACAGGAAATATAAATTTATAAGAAAATAAACATGATGTATACAGTATAGAAATATCTAATTTTTGTTTAATTCTGTACAATGGACAGAGCATGGGATTTGGAACAAATCCTTTAACCTTGAGTTAGGGTTATCAAATTTAAGAAGTAAAACTATAATGTCTCCAGTTAAAGTTGAATGTCAGAAAAAGGATGAATACTTATATCATATGGATGTCCTATGCAAGATTTGGAATTTAGTTATACTAAAAAATTATGCATTTTTTACCTGAAATTTAGTTTAACTGTGTGTCCTGTATTTTATCTGGTAACCTTATCCTGAGTTCAAGTACTGGCCTATCACTCACTTTTTACCTTAAATTGGGTATATAACAATTACAGCAAATATTTATTGACAGTTACTATTCATCAGACATTATTCAAAGTATATGAGAGCATTATCTTTTTAAATCCTCACAATATCCTTATAAAGTAGATACTACTATCAATCTCTTTATACACACAGGAAACTGAGGCTTAGAGGTTGAGTCATCAAAGCTAGTAGAGGCTAGAGCCAGAACTTGAATCAATATCTAGCCTGATTGCAGAACCAAAGCTTTTAATGACTATGTTTTATTGTTTATCCTATACTGCAATTTACTCAATCCTTGTGCATCTTAGTTTCATTTCTTTGGATTATCATGAAGACTAATTGAAATGATGTATTGCACCTAATCCAGTTTGTGGCAATTGGTAAAGAAATGGAAACACTTATTAGTAATATTCAAACTTGAAATCAAGAAAACAGACTCCAAAATATAGTTGGCTTCAGAACAATACTTCTACTCTACAGCAGCCACAGGACATGAGTCTTGGGAAAGAGGGACTCCAGTTTGTTTGGGATGGCATAGACTTATTTTGGCCCAACGTTATTAAGGACAGTTAAGTTTAAATAATGTATAACCTGGCAGGGAGTTGACTTTCTGGTCTCTGCCGTGATGACAGAAGGAGTGCCCCTCCACAAAATACCATTGAATTGTAATTATTATTATTACAGAATAGACAATCTCTTTTGCAAAAGGAACTTTTATTTAAAACAGAAATCGTGAACACTTCCAAATCACAGTTGTCTCAAGCAAGACTCAATATATTTGTATATACTTTAGTATTTGCCATCCTAAGACAAAAAGAACAAAAACTCTTGTTCCCACATCTGTTAGCTCCTTTTGAAAACTTTAAAGGGTCTAAAATTTTACCTTACTTGCAAACTACAGAGTTAGCCTGTCACAATTTTATTGATGCTATTAGGAGACCTGAGACTAAGAATGCTTTATTACTCACAGCAGTATCGGAAGCCAGAGTATGAGCAATTTTTGCATTGTGCCTCAAAGCCCTAACCCCCACAGTGTGACAGGAAGAGGGCCAAACACTACCTGCATGTTTAGATTAACACAGTGGACTGTGTCACAGGAGAGGAACCCTAAGACTATAGAACCCAAATCTTTTAAAATGAGCATTAAATGTGCCTCCCCTTTCAAGGAGTGGGGGAGCATTATCTTTATTATACTGAACAATAAGCATGCCTGTCTTTACTTGACGAGGAGACAATATCTCTCTTCTGAGGCAATAAGCAAATCTACCTTTTGCTATGGAAAGATATTATCTCCAACCTCTATGACTTTTCACTATCCCAACAGCTTTGAAAAGATAGTCTAGAACAAAAGACATTAAAATAAACCAAGAAACCATGTTGATGCTCCATGTTTGCCATGAAGAGGCCTAGTATGACTTCAGGTGCCTTATTATAATTTAGTGCATGCATGCACTGTTTCAGGATATGAATGATGCTTTACAAATTGTAGTCCTGTATTCACACTTCTTAAAACAAATGTGCAAGAAAAACTATGCTCCTTGGGAATATCGAAGAGAATTTTTAACAAAAGCCAAGAAAGCATATACCTGGCCTACATAGCTAAATTCTGGTATAAGCTTTCAATATCATCCTGTGTTTTTCTCTCATAACTATTATCACAATTATAACTAATTAAGTGTATTTTCACTCTTTAATTTCTGTTTATCTCTCTAGACTATAAGGTCTTTTCCACTGAGGGTCTGGTGTATCTTTTATAGACTTATGTTTGAGTCACTAGCATAGCTCTTGGCATGTAGTGGGTATACAATAAATACATGCGACAAGTATTTTTGCATGTTGACTGAACTGAATTGCACTTCTCTTATAAAATATGAAAATTTGGTCACAATATTTGATCTTATCACATGCTGTATCTTCACCAGGACTTCTAAGAATATTATTTGAGTTTCCTAGAAGGCTGGATGGGGAAATGACCTAAGAGATCATTTAGGATATTCACTTTATTGTATAAATTAAGAAACTGAAGACCAGAGATATAAAATGAATTGCCCAAAGTCATACAAGCAAGTAATGATGGACTGAGGCTAGAAGCAAGTTTCCTGATTCAGCTTAGTGCTCTTTCACCTATATTTCTTCACTTGTCCCTTCAACCTCTTCTGGCAGTTTAAAGTGCTTCTGTATTTATCCACTATGAAGAATGCGATAATGTATTGTTAAGACTTGAGTGGAGAGATCGGAATGTCTGTAGCTCTATGCTAATGCCACCTGTTATCATATAGGTGGCATTACGCAAAAAAATAATCTATGTTTTCAAAGTTTTGAATTTTTCTTGATTTTTTTTGAAGTGTATTGAGGAATTTTTGAATTTTTCTTCATTTTTTTTGAAGTGTATTGAGAAATGTTTTTGGAGGTATGACAGCTTGGAAAGACAAAGATATAACAAAGATGTCTACGAATCTGCTCAAGCCTGACTCCAATGACCCATAAACATTTCCATTATTTTTCTCCTATCTTGTTTAAATTGGCAAATATGAAACTTTTCCTACTTTAATTTGTTATCAGATTAAACAAGCTAGTGACAAGCTAGTAGTGAAAGAATTACTGTGTAGGGCTACAAATATGTTAAAACAGAATTTTACCTCTTTCAAGATTTTAAAAATTCCTTTTAGTAACTAGCTTTGAAAAAAAAAAGTGGAACAAGCATCTCCACAATAAAGATTCTGAGGGGCCACTTCTGTTTCTAGTGCTCGATACTCTGTTTACCATATGAGTTCTACAATATCCTTGTGATTAGTGTTCTTCCAGAAGCCAGCTCTGACAAAGATGTTGCTTTGGAAAAAAAGGTCCTCTATAAAAGTAAAAATTAAATAAGTGGATGGACTGGGTAGAACACCATAGGTTCTAGATTAAATAGAGGCTAGAATTTGGTTTTCAGATTTGAAAGGAATGAGAAACTGGTCTCAATCTTCCACCTTGAGAAAAGCTACAAAGATTTTTGTGAATATAGCACAAGTCTCATTCCCACACAGCTGCAGCTACTGGAGTACTTGAGGTGAGAGCACTTTAGGGCCTAAAAAGAGCAAATACAGCTCTCTCCTGCATTATAGGCTAAGTGGTTTCACACCATTTCTGAACAATGAATCTAAGTTTCTAGGGAATTTAGGAAAAGATTTTGAGTTGTAATGCCACAGAGCAAAATTTTCTACCATAGACTAAATCGAAAACTTTTAGAAAGAGGCTAGCTATAAATTTTAAGAGGGATACTAGACAAGCAATACTCTTGCAATATGTTTCAGGATCTGGTATCTTATTCTATGGTTTCTCACATGGATATTACTTTCATGCACTGAAGATAACTTCAGTCTGTATTCCTACAGATTCACAATTTAACTTGTCTTTTATAGAATTGAGATTTTATTATGCAATAAGGTTATACTGTATTAGAACATTTTGCTGGCAAATTCCACTAATATTGCATATTTCACCCCTGCGTAGACATTTTTAAGTCTAAAGATTTCCTAGAATCACAGTACTCTTGTCTGTTGATCCTTTTAAACTAATTTTTTACTATCTATAGAAAGGAGAACTAAGTTGTTTCACTCTTCTGTGTCATAACTTTTGGAGCATTTAGAAATTATTATAAAATCAGGCTCAGTTTGTGGACTGCACCAATATCAATTTGCTGGTTTTAAGTGTGATCTTTAGTTATAGGAAATCTTAGCATTGAGGAGAATGGGCAAAGAGTGCAGGAGACCTCTCTGTTTTGTCTTTGAAATTTAAAAAGCTTGAGAGAGAAAAAAGAAACATTACATATAGAGGAACAAAGATTAAAATTAAAATTGACTTTGCATCAGAAATAATGGAAGCCACAAGGCAACAGAACAATATTTTTAAAGTGCTATAAAAAATGTTTTTAAAATTAGTAACTTAGAATTCTATACCTTGCAAAAATTACCCTCTAAAAATAAAGGCAAAATAAATACAATTTCAGACAATCAAAAGCTGAAAAGATGAATCATAAGCCTACCTATACCACAAAAAAATTAAAGATCTTTCAAGCTGAAGGAAAATGATAAATAATCAAAATTAGAATCATTACAAAGAAAGGGTAAATATGAGACAAATCTCAAAGATTTGTTTTTTCATTTTTCAATTTTTTTAAGAAAGATAATTGTTTAGAGAAAATAATAATGATGTATTTGGGAGTTAAAATATGTACACATAAAAATTCTAATAATAGCATACAGGACAGAAGAAAAAGCATACTACTGTAAAGTTTTAGTATTATAATGGAATGATGTTATTTAAACAGACTGAGATAAAGTTTAAGATGCATACTGCAAACTTTAGAGCAAGCATTAAAGCATACATTAAAGATAGAACTAATTAAAACTCTCACACAAAACTAATCAATGCTATTCAAAATCAGGATAGTTGTTAACTTCAAGGGAGTAACAACTATAAAAGGACATAAGAGGAATTTTATGACCATATTCTGGTAATATTCTTTTTCTTCTCTGCATGGTTATTGCATGGATCTGTTCATTTTGTAATAGCCGAATGAGTTGCACACTTAAGTATACATTTCTATACTTACATATATGTATTATGTATCTATGTAAAGTATAGATAATATAGAAAAGTCTATATATACATATATGTACGGATAAACATATATGTACTTGTATATATGTGTATGTGCAATACATATACATACACCTACATGTATACATAGATGTAGATGTGTATATATATACACACATATATACATACACATCTATGTATATATGTGTATATATACATACAAACATATCTATGAGAAAGAAGAAGAGGATCCAAATATGAGATCATCTTAGAAACTATCAAGATTATCACACTGCCCAACTCACGGGAGAAAATTCATATTACAGTCTTTCTTTCTGAATAGGGCCCCTTGGAATTGGACCTGAACAGATCACATAACCTTATGTGATTGCCATGGAAAGTACTCTATCAGAATAACATTTCAAAAATATTTAGTGGCCTTTTATACTTCAAAGAACATTGAGCAACAGGAATGTTAATCCAAATTTCATCAAATTTATTTTCAAGGAGCCTCAGTCAATCCAGCTTTCATTAAAAAAAAAAAAGCTTCAAAAGAACATTCATGAAATACTTTTTATATTAAATGTATGGATTTCAGGAATAGAATTTTAATTTATAATTTATACATTATTCTTATGAAGATTTAACTCATAAGTATATATATTGCTACAACTGTCCAGACATTAGTTAGGTCATAAGACCTTATGAATGAAACAGATAATGCGTGCCTATTGGGACCCTGTTCAAACATCACCCCATCTCAGAAGCTTTGCTGGATTCCCCTGAGACAGATAGAATTGTTTCTTGAACCATCCCCAGCATTGTGCACACTATTAGAGCCTGTGTCTTAATAAATAGAGTTAATTTGTTTATTTTTCTCCCCTGCTAGCCTGTTTTAGCCATCTTTGTATGCTCAGCAGCTAGTGTAAGGTCTAACACATGGCAAGTGCTCAAAAAAAAAAATATTTGAAGGTGCCAGGGAGAGGATGAGGGAAGGAGAAAGACAAGAGAAGGAAGAAAATAAAGGATTTCCTTAACACTGGCAAATTAGGGAGAAGATATTCGTGATCAAATGAAACAGTTGTTTGTCCAGCAAGTTTCAATTTGCATCCATTGTCACAAGGTAATTAGAATCTCTCTAGGTCATTTTACAATGACAACTGTAAATACTTTGAAAGTATTAATCCAGTGTTAGACTGGTGCTTCATGTCCTGCTATGCCATATGAATCGCTTCCCTTATGATCCGAGGACAGTAAAATATTTGATAAATATTATCTTGCCAAATGAGTATGTGTAAAAATTGTCCTCGGGGCTTCCAGTGATGAAAGAGTATGCACACCAACAAAATAAACATGCTTCCACAACCCCCAGGCAACATTTTTCACTCCCTTCTCTCCCAGAGTACATTATTCATTCCTCTACAATACAGCATTCAGCACAGCTTGTCCATGTCTATTGTGTTTTCCTGCCCAATTGTACTGTAAGCTTCTTGAGGACAGAAATTGTGTCTTTGTTTTTTATCCCTAACACAAAGACTGGCACATGATAGATGTTCCATATTTATCTCTTGAATTATTAAGCAAATAGAAGAGCATCTTGTGATACTCATAGTTGAATACTTTTTAAATGTCCAGTCAGCCTAGCTGTCTGACATCCAACCTTAGAGTCACCTCCAAAAGAGTTAAGAGTTAGCTTTTGACTGCATAGTAGCAACATCATAACCAGAAAGGGGCCTTAAGTTTCAGTACCCTAGGAACATTCAAATCGACCTGCGGAGGAAGGGGACCCTCTGATCTCTGGTAACATCTACCAATAATTGTATTTTTCATGTGAAACCTGATAAGCTTAAAGATGTTTAGATACCTTTGAGCTAAGAAGTAAAAAAGCAAAAAGAAGAAAAACAGAAGGCTAAATGTGGGAAGGAAAATTCCCTCCTATTTAAGCACAAACATATACCAGGTAGTGTGCTAGATGCTTAGGATTCAGTGTTAGAATAAAATGTGCTCTATGGCCAGGCTCACATATTATTTGAGTGTGTGGAATTCTAGAGTATTTCCTGCCACAATCTCAAAACATTCTCAGAGCAGAAAGAAAAAAAAAAAAACAACACTTTAAAATTGATCATTGAGACTATGGCAACTTGATGTTCAATTTTAGTGTTCATTTAGCTTTATAATGTCATAAAATATACTCTTGATTTACCAGTAGAGCAAGCAAGTCAATAAAACAAAATGTCATAATCATGGTTTCACTCCTAAACTGCTCTTAAGAAAAACAAGAACTCAGCAGCATCAGTGGCAAAACTGTTCCACTCTATGCATTCAATCACAAAACACAGAACAAAGAGTCATGACAATTTCAAAACAAATTCTGCATTAGGGTTTTGATAATGGGATCAAACTGTGATCAAAGCAGAGTTATATCTGTCCGATTTGACAAGGAGACAAATGAAATATTCTCATGAACTCATGATTTAAGGGTACCAAAAAAAGAGAGTAATGCATGGGCCTTATGTGGGGAGGCCTTAGGGAGCTCTAAAGCAATCCTAAGGAAAAAAAAAAGTTTTAAATATACTAATGAAGGACACTTATGTAACAATTACAATCTGTAGATGAATTCTGAAACTATGTATTAGAACTTATTTGATTCTGCTTATCAGCCTATCAAAGGATATTTTTTAGTAGCCCAAGTTCTCCAAAATGTTTTACATTTTCTAAAATTTTTATTGGAAATAAACATAAAATGAGACCTAAAATCCTGTCTCTTTAGGGGGGAAAAAAAAGCTAATACTAAAACCTGTTAATTATCAGTTGGTATATTGACTCGTGCAGTAAATATGAATGCACCATAATGTTTAATCTTTACTGTAGAAGGCACAGTCTGATGACTCTGATGTCCCCTCAGAAATTTACAGTTAGTAAGGGATAAGATGTATACGTAAGATAGGTAAAATAAAAGGTGAAATGTTTCTGTATGTTCTGAGAGGTCCAAAGAGAATGCCATAGGATTCCAAGGTATAAAAACACTGCATTCTAGAAAAGGCAAAAATGCATCAGAATTATTGGGGGGAAAATATAATGTTTTGTCTAATGATTATCTGTAGAATAGGAACAATAATGCCCACTTTGCCAATTTGTATGGATCAGGATCAGAGAGTGTATATGTAAAAGGTTTCAAATATCATCAAACCCAGTAAACCTATCAAGCCCAGTAAATGTGCTAAAACATTTTCAAATGTTTTAGGATTTATTGCCAGTTTTTATTTGGACCCTTCCTAAAAATTTTTGGGAATATTAGCTTATTTTCTGGCTAATATCAGTGCTTACTGATAACTATTTATCAATAATAAGCTTAGAGTACCCCAATCTTTACCATTCTTACTGAATTTCTCATTTTGCTATCTATAAGTGATGACCTGGAGTTGAAAGTTCAAACGCTTCAGGGTCCAGGTGGGTCAATTAGTGTGTGAAATGACCTGGAATCAAGCAATAAAAAACGGTGGAGGTTTGGGCAATTGGAGAGCAACTGTCCCTCTTAAAAGCAATCAACTTCAAGTTCCAAAGGTTTAAAATGCTATGCTTCAAGGATTCAGAGAAATCCCTGTCAAAAATCCCAGCTGGTAATTTTGCAGAAATTGACAAGGCAATCCTAAAATTCACATGGAGATGCAAAGGGTATAAATAGCCAAAACAATCTTGAGAGAGAAGAATAAAGCTGGAGGGTTTGCACTTCTTGACTTCAAAATTTATTACAGAGTTACAACAAGTAAGACAAGGTGGTACTGGCATAACGATATCATAAAAATAAATGGAGAGTTGAGAGTCCAGAAGTAAACCCTCATATTTATGATCAGTTGATTTTTGACAAAGGTGTTAAGACAATTTAATGTGGAGAGGGTGGTCTTTTGAAGGAATGATATTACAACTATTGGATATCCATATACTAAAGATTAATGTGTCTCCTTACCTCACGCTATACACAAAAAGTAACTCAAAATGAATCCTAGACCTAAATATAAGAGCTGAAACTTAAACATAAGAGTAAATTTCTATGACTGTGTGCAAGTAAATATTTTAGATATGGCATCGAATGAGAAAAGGATAAAAGATAAAAAAAATAAACTGGACTTTATCAAAATTAAAACTTTTGTGCTCCAAAAGACACCATGGTGAAAAAAAGTCACAAGAGAAAATAATTGCAATTCATATTTCATAAGGTACTTGTATCCAGAAAAAGAACCCACATAACTCAATAAAATAAAATGAACTCATTTAAAGTGCACAAAAAAATTTAACAGGCATTGTATCTAAGAAGATATATGGGTCAATAAGTTCATAAAAGGATGGCTAAAATCATTAGGCATTAAGGAAATAAAATTTAAATCCATGAGATATCATTTACACCCGCTAGAATGGCTGTAATCAGAAATAGACAAGAACAAGTGTTAACAGCAATGTGGAAAAACTGGAAATTGGAATGTTAGATGTGGCCACTTTGGAAAATAGTTTGGCAGTTTCTTTAAGTGTTAAACATAGATTTACCACACGACCTAATAATTCCATTCCTTGGCATCTATACAAGACAATGAAAACATATGTCCACCCCAACTTGTACGTGAATAGCAGTTCATAGCAGATATTATTCACAATAGAAAATAGGGTAAACAACCCAATGTCCATCAACTGGGCAATGGATAAACAAAATGTAGCACGTCCATTTGATGGAATACTATTTGCTAATAAAAAGGAGAAAAGTACTGATGTGTTCTACAACATGAATGAATCTCAAATGTTATACGATGTAAAAGAAGCCAGACAAAAAGGCCACATATGATATGATTACATTTATAGGCAGTGTCTAGAAAAGGTGACCAATAGAGAGGGGAAGAGGATTCATGTCTGCCTGTGGTGGGTAGGAGTGGGAAGAGGGAGTGGTCACAAAGGTACATCTGATTTTTTTTTTTGTGGGGGATGATAGATATGTTCTCTATTTAGAGTGTATTGAGAGTTGCATATAAATTATACCTCAGTGAAGCTGTTTAAGGGGGAAAAATGAATACTGTATCGAACAAAGAAAGGCTTTAGGCTCCATTCTGCTCTCATGCACTCATGGATTACAAAAGCCTGAATAAAAATATGTTGAGACCCCAATTCTCCCTAGGAATGATATCAGGTACTGTTAATATAAATCAGAAAAGAGTCCAAAGGCAAAGTATACTGGTACCAAAGCTAAACAACCAGGTACCAGGTTTGGTCCATAAGTGGAAAGAAACCTTAATATCAAGTGTTAGAAAGCTGTTGATAATGGAGATCACAATGAGGTATATTTTAGGAGGAACTAGAAATCAGAATTCCAGAAAATCATGAATGAGACTGAGAGTCTTAATAGGAAGGATTTTTGACAAACTATGGAAGGTCTTCCTTGATGCTGCAGTGGTTCCTTCTATGACGTTACCTGCGGAGGTGCAATCTTGTCATGGACATCGTAAAGACGCTTATTATTCTGCATGAAGAGTCCAGAAAGCTGGCTATTGATAAACTCCCTGGCCTATGGTATTTTGTTATAGCAGCCTGAGCTGACAAGATAGGGAGCCCTCATCAAAGAACTAGGACTGAGTTTCAGAACTGATAGTCCCTTGTAGTGAGTCAAAATTTCATGCACATACAATGGAGCTGAAGATGAAGGCAGAACACAGAGTCAGTCACTATATACCATGTAAAGGCACATTGGATATATTACAAAGTTCACCTTCGTGACCAACTGCCATCCGTTCTCTTATCAACACAATACCCTTAGCATCAGTCCCCCAGATTCCTATCACCCCATTTTCATATTACTTCTATAGCATTGATTTCACTAAAGGGCTCATTTATTCTGAAAACTGTTACTTTACAACTGAGTTTCCATGATGAATTTGTTAAGAGCTAGGGCTTGGAACCTCACAGACCTGGGCCTGTGCTCCAGGTACTCACCAGATATTTCTTACAAAAATGATTTAACCTCCCATAATTTTATCTGAAAAATAGAATTACTCACATCTCCCTAATAGAGCCACATGAAAAATAAACAATTATGCAGAATGCTCATTGTGCATGCCCTGACTCAATACAATGTAGCTTTTAATATTGTTAGGATTAGTGTCCAGGGTCACTAATGAGAGGGAGTTGGAACCCTCTGCAGGCTAAGAGATGGAACTGTTTAGCAAAAAGGGCATAAACATAAATGAGTCCGGGCTCTAATCTTCTCAGCATCATTTACTACCTCTGTTACCCTGTCCAACTCTGAGTCTTCAGTTTTTTCACCTGTCAAATGAATGACCATGATAATATGTACTAGAGTTCCTTAAACATTGCAGATGCTTCAGAATATTACTTGCTTATTTTTTGCTTTCTCATTTGATAATGCCAATAAGGGACACCCCAGTTCAAGTTACCCTATTTATCTGTGTGACTATTTTCCCCTTCCTGGTATAGAGTGCCCTCATGTTCTCTGCCTGCCATTCTCCAATCTAAACCTAGTTGAAGAATGCAGTCAATGGTTGAGAGTAATTTAGAGTAGAAATGACATTTAATTGGTCATGGTTCATTAATTTTATTGTCACTCTTGTATAGTGAGCTAGAACGGGGCTTCAAAGCCATCTCCATCCAATGTTCCAGCTACCATTACCAAGAGATGAGAGCCAAATGCAAGCTGAAAACTATTTGGCCACCTCAGAGTTGGTCTTTTATCTACTTTTACAGTATTTCACAAGCTATGTGTAAAGGTAGCAGGGGTTATCAGCAGTGGTAGTTAGGGATGGGTTGAAAGCGACTAAGAATTTCTGGCACAGTGAACTAATTCTAGCAGGCAATTGCAAGGTTCATTAATGGACAGTCAGAGGGATTTTGGATTTTCAAAAAACCCTGAAATTCTAACAAAAGCAAAACCCATAATATCTCAGAATATCTGAATGGAGTGGATCAGTGGAACTAATATTCCAAGATCAAAAAATAGTGATTATTTCCCTCAAAGTTCAGATCACTCAATTCTGCTCTCCAAGGGTCATCGCTGTTAAAATTCTGTTAAAAATAAAGTTGCTATTACTTTACTTGCCTCACATACTAGAACAAACAAAATAGATAACTTTTTACTTAACTACAATAAAAATGTAATTAGAGACTCTTGGATTTGGAGTGGATCTTAGAATCTATCAAGTCGAAACCTAAAAACTCTCCCCAAGTTTGTACTTGCTGCATGCTTTTATACAACCAAGGGAGAATTCAATTTCTCCTTTAAGACTTTCTTATTAGGGAGCTCAATTTTGTAATAAGGATAAAGTACAACCCAAGGGCGAAATGTAACTATTACTTGGGTTATCAAAAACCTGCAGGATGACAAAAAAAATGTGCAAGATGACAAAAAGGTTGACCTCAGGCAAGTTACTAGACCTCTGGAGCCTTAGGTTTTTCATCTTAAATTTGAAATGTCAGTACTCATCTCCTGGGCATGGAAGGATTAGATAAGATTGTGTGTATGTAATACTACAATGTTTGGCACATAGTAATTTCTCAATAAATGTTAGCAATTGCCTTCATTATTGAAGTTTACTTTATACATATATATAGAGAGAGAGAAAGTGAACTTTAATGCATGTTTTATATATGAATATGAATACGTATATGGTGGAGACCTAGAAAGATAAAATGAAGGTTTATAATCACTTTGCAAATTTCCCAAATAAAAACAATAGTGATGATTCATAATTATTACAATGGTTTCCACTGACATGTCATACAAATTGGATCCAAATGGTCAGCCCCCCATTCTCTGGTATGTGTTTTATTGACTATAAAAAGAACAATGGCTGCCATTTATTGAGCCCCTAACTTTGTGCTGGGGCTTTTCACTCAATGCTCATAATAAGTCCATAAGGTGCCATAATTCAGATGAGAAGTCAAACGTTTAGGTTAGGCAACTTACATAAGGTCACCCAGCCAGATCTCTAGTTCCCGTGCTCCCTATACTTGCCATAAAGTCTATTATGTTTATTCTCAAAATATCCTTGATTTAAGAAACAAGAACCAGGCTCCAAGAGGCTGGAAATGAAATTGTACGAGTCAATGCTGGCAGCCTATATTGATCTTAAGATTGTAAACTTCATGGAAAACCGGTAGCCTTCGGAAGAAACTGTCAATCTCAATTAAGATGTCAACATATCAGATGAGGAAGGTACTGCCATGAAGCCTATTGTTGAATTTGTGTCAGGTGAAGGCAGTACTAATTACTGCATGATCCAAATGTGTCTGTTCCCTACTCCTCCCAAACTAAGGTCACCGAATTATTATGGCATAGTGGTTTGCACTATTTTGGATTCTGCCAAGTGGCAGGTGGCCTGACAAACATGCGACTCAGCATGTTTTGTTGGGTCCCCACAGCTGTGCTGCCAATCAGTTCGGGATGGCTGCAAGTTAATGCTAATTAGCTTCTGTTGATCTGCATATTCCAACAGCCTCCAAGGATTCCCATTTTGATATGCAAGATTGCCAGTTGGATATGTGATCGAAGGAAGAAGGAAAAAAAATTATCTTTCATGCAGGGATATGTGGATCTGAATCCCCAGCTGCAGCTGTTACCCTTCCAGTTCATGGTTGGCAGCTCTGACCCTCAGCATGGGGACCTCTTGGCTAGAGGGTGCTGCTGCTCTGCTTATGAAAACAGAAATGATGCTGTAAACTCCTAGTGCTATTAGAAGTAAACATTCTTCCTATCTGGTCTGAACTGGCACTCATAATTCAGATGGGCAAGGAATCTACAGTTTTCTTTTCTGTATAGTTCAAATCTGTTTAGTTCAAATCATCTAAACACAAACATATCAGTAATGAAGAACTATTTCCTGTGGCATGCACAAACACTAAACCGTCACCTTCAAAATTATTGAGTGTCATTGGATTGTTTTACCTTTCTGGACCTCAGTTTCCTCAAATGCAATGTTAGGAGTTATTAAAGAAGGGAAGTATATCACAAAGATAGCAAAATGTTGGACACATATCTGTCCTTGAATATTGTAATATATTTGTAAGTCAATTAAAAAATAAACAGCTATTCAGTGCATACTGTGTCAGCACATGCACATGGCTGGAGATTCAAATATGAATAAGATCATTCATTTTGCTCTGGAGTTATGTAGCAAACGGTCAATTATAATGAGATAAACTCCCTTCCAACAATGATATTCTACAATTCAGTTTGTTTTTTTTTTTTTTTGCACTATGACTCAAGGGAACACAAGTTTCTGACTTCACCATTTAATAGCTTTGTTTTCCTGAGTACGTTGCTTAACTTCTCTGGGCCCATGTTTCTCCTTTTGTAAAAATAATACACACCACATGTCACTGAGTCAGTTAAATGAAATAATGCTTGTTAAAGTTACTGACACATAGTAGGTATTCAGTAAATAATATTTTCTTATTTTGCCTTTCAGTGGATATTATTAGAATCACATGAGTCAAAGAAATTCTGGGATGCAGGACAGAGGTAGAAGAGGTAAAAGGATTTCAGCCATTCTAAGAAAAGAACTCAACAGGAAAATGCACTATGGGGGCTGATGTATTTAAATTTTGCACCTGTATTTCATCAGGGCAATGAAAATATGATCTCATTGGGTAAACATTACAAAAACAATTTTCAAAAGTTTAACTTGGCTGCAGCCTTAGAAAGTTCTGCTTCCCCGAAGTGATTAAACAATATTTTCTGGAATACATTTGCTAAATATAATTGTAAAGAATTTTTTTTTCTTTTTATATTGTTGGATTTAGGGGGCCCAACTGGATTATAGGAAGTTGCTAAAGCTATTGCTACATTCTTATTTTATATTTATCACGTTGTATATTTTCATGTTTGTATGTATATATATATGTCTCCATTTCTCTGTGTATATGCATATAAGAGAATATATGCACATGTGAGAATATTTCTATAGTGTACACATATAATATATATACAAATTTATGTTCACTGATTTGAAAATTGAGTACAGGTATACACATGTATGTGTTTTATAATATGGTATCTGCATTTGTAATTTATTTAGGTATTATATTATAGTTGCTAAGCATAGACTCTGAAATCGGACTTCCAGAATTTGAATCCTAGCTCTAGAAATTATTGCTGTGTGACTATAGGTAAGTAATTTAATCTCTGCATCTCAGAGATTATCTTAATGTCTCATTTAAGATATCTGTAAAATGAAGATAACTGTATTTACTACAAAGAGTAATTATGAGGAATAAATGGATTAACATAAATAAAAGTGCTTAAGAATAAATTGGGCACATAGCTTTAGTTGAAATTATCGCTATTGCTGTTGTTATGACGTTATTGTTATGACTAGTGTGCTTTTTATTCATGCATTTGTTATGGAATAATTCCACTGATTTTTTCTTGTTTAAAACATGAACAAGTGGAAATTTTAAAAAATATCAGAGCTTTTCTGTTTTACAAGTGGTATGTACTTTAATTAAATTTTGGAGCATATCGTTTCTTTGTTGTGGCAAGAAGCATCTGGATATATGTACCTAGCTATGCAAATGTAACATAACTACTCTCCAGCCCACCCCACCACCATCCCTCTTTTTGGAGAAAATAGTGAATAACCTGAATGCATATGTTTTAGACTAAATGGATAAATGTGCTATTTGGCAATGCAAATTGACTATGTTTTAGCAAAGCTATTTCTTTGCACACTTTGTTGTTTCTCTGAGAGAAATATTTCTATATTAAGTAGTTAGGCTGCAAATTACTGTTTGTTTTGACCAAGAGGTATATGTTTTTATTTGATCAAAAGAGTTTAGTAATAGAGACTCTATGATGGTATGAAAAGAGATGCAGGCCCAGCACTTGAAGCTGGAAGAGAATCTAGAGGAAAGAAAGCTGTGTGGGCTTGGCATGACTCAGACTAAACTGGATTTGAATCTCAGCTTCGTCTCTTTCTAGCGTTGTGACCTTAGGCAAATGGAGGATTTGGAGGTAAATAACTGAGCCTTTCAAACGGTATTGATGTTGGACTGTTGCCCTCTTGTGTCATTGTCTTGTGGCCATGAAGCCAGACGGCACCTCTGCCAGTGAAAGAAGAAGTTTTTTATAAAGAATTTGTGGGCATTTCCACAATCATCCTAGGAAAAACTTAATCCTTGGACTGAAATGAGGACAGGAGAAAAAAAATATACATTTTGTAGCTCAGTTTGTTTCTTCAAGAAATCCAGTTAACTATAAAACTAATATTCACTAGACTCCTATTCTGAGTCAGACACTGCTTGGGGTGCTAGAAACAGGATTATAAGATGTGATCTCTCTTCTTAAAATACTCATAATTAAATGGGGGTCATAAATGTGAGAATAAATAAAAGCCATCAATATGATGGATGCTACAGTAGAGTGAAAAAATCTGTGGATGTAGAGGAGGAAATGTTCAATTCTCTCCAGAAATAAGACATCTAAAATGAAATGAAGCTTGAGCTATCTCTTACAGAAAGAATATAACAATTGGGAAGAAGGGGAAAGATGTTTCAAACCAAAGGAACATTCAAAGTCACTGAGGCAAAAAGAGTATAGCAAACTCAGGGTGCCTAGATCTTAGGATATAAAGAGGAAAGTCCCAAGACTTAGGCCTGGAGAATAATTATCCATACATTGATGACCTATGTATGCCATGCTAAAGTATGTAATTTATTTTTCCTAAGAGCAATATGAAACCACTGAAAGATTTGAAGCAGCTGAGATAGTTGTAGTCTCTCGATTTGACATTACTGTAGTAATGAGGGCACGAAATAATAAAGAGTAGAACTAAGGAAGTGGTAGTGGAAATGAATACAAAGGAACATTTTTTTAAAAAGCTTTAGGGATAACCATCTCTAAGACCTGGAAATTGGTCCATGGAAAGCAGGAGTCAAGGATGATTCCAGGTTTGGAGGTAGTTAAGTAAATACTGGAATACAGGTGGAAGAGCAAGATGGGAGAAGAACAAGATTTTATTCTGAAAATGCTGATACTGAGAAGCTTTGGAGATATTCAAACTGATATACAAATTTGGACTTATGGATTTGGAGCTAAGGAGAGAGGATGGGGTGAGGTAGAAATTAAGGAATTAACTTAGAGATGGTAATATAAAAGTGGATGAGATAACCTACAGAAAGACTTTAAAGCAAAATGAGAACACGGACAAGGGAGGAAGCACAGGGATTGACAACATTTATGAGGAAAGATGATTGATCTTCCTGTCAATCATCTAAGTGGCATTGATCTTTCAATATACCAAATGAAGCCCTAGATTCACTGAAAGACCCTGTACTAGCCCTATATTATGTCCTTCCAGAAGTTGTTTACTTTCTCTGCCAAAGTGAAGCCATCCAAGTCAAAAAGAAATAGCAATTTTGAGAGAAAAAAAGCAATTAATAGAAGAATTAAAACTTTGGTGACTACTGTTTGGAATGACACCTCTCATCTTTACTCTAACACAATAAGGGACAACGAGATACTTCACTCTTCTTTTAAAATAATTAAGCATCCAAAATACAGGGCTCTATTATACAAGAAAAGTCATCCATGTTCAACATAGTTACAATATAACAAGACACAAAAAGACCCTGTTCATACAGTAGTAGCAAGTAATATGAACATCTTTTGTTTGTTGTTGATTTTTTTAAAACTGATGAATGAAAGATCTCCAAATGATGTGGGCCCTGTAGTTTTTCCTCGGACAGTTTAATAAATGAGACCCAAGGCTAATTTAAAGAATTTAGCTGGGAATTTGGAGTGGGGAAAAACTGTAGGATATTTCTTAAGAATAAAGTCAAGTTTTAATGAATTGGGTGGAGTTGATACAGCCCTGAAGTTCATTCTCCTCTGCATGAAGGAAATGATCTCACAGTGATAATACAAAGAATAGTCATATGATTCATTTTTTTAAAGTTAATTATAAACGGATTTCATAGCTCTGTAGATTCAGAAAGCACGTCTATTTCAGTAATTTACTTATTCTCCAGTAAGGGACTTTATGATTATTTGGAAAAATATTTGGTTTAGGGTAAATTTAACATGATGAATTTTTTAAAAAGTCATGACAGGTATAATAAATTTCTTACTCCCAGGAATTTTAGCTCTGGTCACTACTCTGTTGTAAGATGAGCTTCATGTTGGCCTTCTGCCCCTGTAACTCCAAAAACCCAACGTTTCCTAAACCCATCTAAGTCATATGCTGTTCAAGCTACCTAGCAGGCCTTGCTCTTTCTTGGTAAACTACTCATCCTTCGAAATGCCACAGTTTAGTCCTTTGTGAAGTCATCTCCAATTCACCGTACCTCAATTCTTTGATCATATCCCTATATGAACATTTATTTTTACTACAGTTACCAGCTACATGTATATCTCTACAGCTGGACTGTGCTTAGCTTAATGTCTGGAACACAGCACACATTCAGTACATATTTTTTAGTTATGAAATGATTAATTATTCTTCAATCATCACCACCCATATCTATATGTATATGTGTATACGTACCTGTCTATCTGTGCTTCTAATTTACTTAGTGAGCTCATAGATATGGTCTCTTGAATCTCTAGATTCAAGATAACCACATATGACAAGCTATTTTTAATCCCATTTTTCAGATAAGGTGAGAAGAGAGATTCAAAAGTCTTTTCCAGTAATCTATGGGAAATAAATGAGACAGAAATCAACTTTTCTTTTGGCTTCAATGCTAATGTACTGTATTCAATTAAATGGAATTTTCAGAGCTATGTGCTCATAAATTTACTCTTTAATTTAAATAGAGCTGTGTTCAAAATTGAGTTAATTACATCCCTAGGTTTATCACTAGTTAATACACATCCTTCTTCTGTGTGTCCATAGTTTAATATTACCAATAGCCATGAATCTACTACTCATTCACAATTAGTATAGTTTTTCTTATTTTTAAATATCATAATTTTGTTGTTTATAGTCTTACAGAACTTAATTTTCTTAATTAAACATTACTAATATTTATCCACACTATTTTGTATAGTTCTAATTCCTTAATTTTCATTGCTAGATAATATTCCATTGATGAATATAACACAATTAAACCTTTTCTATTCACAGAAAATTGGGCCATTTTCATTTTTTCTCTTTACTATTATGAATGATGCTGCCATGAATATTTCAACATTCATTTGAGTATATGCCTGGGAGTAGAACGGCTAAGTTGTAAGTTATATAAATATTTAACTTTATAAGAAAAAATGCTAAGTTGCTTTTACAAAGGGATTATAACAATGTATAAACCCATCAATAGGTTATGAGAGGACAGATTCTGATGATTCATTCTCTGCAATAATTATCAGGCTTCTTGAATTTTGTCAGTCAAGTAGATGTGAAATGGTATCTCATGCTGATTTGTATTTCTCCAACTGCTAATGAGGTTGAGAATGTCTTTATACACTAATCATATGTATTTCTTTTTATTTGTAGAACTTATTTGTGATACAAATTCTGTCACTTATATGCATTGTAAGTTTATATCTTGTCTGTTGACTTTCTTAGTAGATGCTGTTTGTAAACGAATGTTAACTGTTAATAGTTTACAACTACATTCTCCTCAAAAGAACTGAACTTGGGCAATAGATTTGCCTCACCCAAACCCTGGGGGGTCCAGCCTACAGCCACTAATATCATACAGATACAAGATGCCAGTCCCTTTCCCCAAGGCAAAGATAGCTCTGTGATACAAAATTTATGCTTTAGAACTTCCAAAAAATTAGACTGAAGCTACATCCTTGCTCAGCTCCTTCTCCACCCTATACTGGCCTCCTCATTTCCCTAAAGATTCCTCCTGAGAGCATGTTCTCAATAAATTACTCACACAAAATTATCTTAGGTCATGCTCCTAGGAAATCCAACTTAAGAAACTTTCTTTGAGTCTATGGCCATGCTACCCTGAACAATCCTGATCTCCTCTGATCTCAGAAGCTAAGCAGGGTCAGACCTGGTTAGGACTTGGATAGGAGACCACCTAGGAAGACCAGGTGCTATAGGCCTAAAAATAAGCTGAGAAGGTCCTTGCAATCTGTGAGGTCAACCAAGGGTTGCCTCGCCTAAAAAATAAAAAAATAAACTTTCTTTGAGATCTATCTTCTGATGAACACTTCTTAATTTTAGCACAGAAAATTTTCAGTCTTAAATGGATTTCCTTTTTAAAAATCTCTATTAATTTTTTCTCCCTATGATTAGAAAGATATATGATCTGTATTCTCTATAAAAATTTTGCTTTTGACATTTAAGTTTTCAATCATTCTGGAGTTGATTTTTGTATATAGTATGAAGTAGGGATCCAATGATTTACTTATTCACATATAGTGAATAGCTATTTTGTCCAATTTATTGAATTTCTTTCTTCCATTCCCTATGTTTTTTAGCAAACTGATGATTTATTCAACATTTATTCAATGCATTTTAAAATGCTTTTTATGTATTAAGGGCCTTGCTAGGTGTTGGGAGATAAACATAAAATTATTCAGTCAGTCCCAGCATCCCCTTAAAGGGGCAAGGGGGTTACAATATAGTGAGGAAGCAGAATACATTTACAGTGGAAATATGTGCAAAGCAAGTTAA
Organism: Eidolon dupreanum; assembly: GCA_028627145.1. Classification (NCBI taxonomy): domain Eukaryota; kingdom Metazoa; phylum Chordata; class Mammalia; order Chiroptera; family Pteropodidae; genus Eidolon; species Eidolon dupreanum. The sequence continues at coordinate 36,502,949 of CM053502.1, forward strand.
CATCTACCAGCAGGAGTCAGGAAAGACTTCTTAGAGGAAGTGAAACTAAAATCACAAGTATTTTCTTGCTGAGGAAGGTAGATAATTCATGGTGTTCCCTAACTGAAAAAACACCATTTGCAAAAGCACAGATTATAAACCAGCATAGAATATTTTAGAATGCCTGTAGTTCTTATGGCAGAAAAAGTGCGACAGCAGGTAAGAGCTAAGAAGTAGGCAGGGGTCTATTTATAAAGGCTTTTTTTTTTTTTTTTGATAGTATACCTTAATTGCTACTTCATATGTCACAGCACACTCGCCTTCTCTTTGCAGGTGGCTTCTACTCTTACCACTCCCAAGCTTGGCTATAGTACTCTAGTCCTTAGGACACAGGGATTGGGTTAGGAGTGGGCATGTGATGCAAACAGGTCTAATCAGAATCCTCCTATGAGATTAGTAAAGTATGCACATATTGATAGAAAGCAGCCCTCCCTTTCTGTTGAAGTTGCTGATCTGAGGCTGAGAGCAATCGTGTTCCCTACCACATAGGGAACACCTGAATGCAGTAGTAGAAAATAAAGCCTAAATTCACAGAAAAATAAGAGATGGTAGATGTGAAACTTACATGAAGAAAGTTAGGGTAGCATTGAAGACCCAGTTCTACAACTTGAATTGTCTCCTACAGTTCTATTAGCTACCTAGGTTTCTTCAGTTCTATTAGCTACCTAGGTTTCTTCGCAGGAATATAAAGTGATTAGCTATCATTTTCTATTGAACATAATGACATTGTGTCTGTTACTTACAACTGAGAATTAACTGCAATGACTATCCCGATGACAACAGAGAGCCATCAAAGGGCTTATTTTCAGGGGAATATCATGGTTAGATTTGCCTGATGAAAAATTTCTTGTGGCCACAAGTGGAAGGTAGATCATCTGTCATTTCAGACTTGTCATATTTTGCTGAAATAAAACATAGTCTAATTTGCAAAGTTCTCTTGTGGAAAGAGTCTTAATCTTCCCTGTAATCTTACAGGGAAGTCAAGAAAATCAAGTAGAAGCAAAAATAAAAGTAGATTGAAGAGGAAACTGACAAAGGACAGGGTCTAGATCTACTTGATTATCCTTCCTTTCTACCATTAAATAGGCAGACTCAGATATCAACCTGTGTCAAATGATTTAACATTTTAGGAGTCTTGAAATGTTGTTGATATATAATTTTATTCTTGAGGAAAAAACAAAAAAAAGTACTTTTTAAAACTTGTATTTTTGTTAGCTATAAATTATTAGAGATTATTAAAAATTCAGATCAAAAGTTTTAAGAAAATTAAACTCAACCATAGCTCCAACAATTAAAGAAAAATAGTTTAAAATGTACTGTTTTGTCCTTCAGGCTCATAAAATGGTGATATTGTTTTACAAAATATAACTTAATTTATCCCACTTTTAATCAAATACCAAATAATTTTTCATATAAAATGTATTTTGAATATTCAATTGCCACATTTCATAGTATGACTGTACTATATTGCTTAACCATTGGTGTTTTTGGAGACTCTGGTTCCTTCCAATTTTCATAATTTTAAGGAATGCTGCTGTAAGTATCCAATATGTAAGTATTTTTCTGTATTTTAGATTTAGGGTTGGATAAATTCCTAATGGAATTACTGGGACAGAGGTTATATATATTTTTAAGACTCTTTCCACAAGAGAACTTTGCAAATTAGACTATGTTTTATTTCAGCAAAATATGACAAGTCTGAAATGACAGATGATCCCAATTCCCAGAATTTCACTGCACTTAAGATGCAGGGCAATCAGACTCAGCTGCTCTTCTGCATTTGGGGCATAATATGATGGACTGATTTCTGCTTTTACAATGTTTTTGACTGATGTAAATTTTTCAAAGTTTTTTTTTTCCTTTTTCCATAGGAACAAAATATTCTTTTTCCATAGAACTTGAGATTTGGAGTCTCCACTGAATTTTTAAATGTTTCTTTGAGGGTGGAGTGTGGAACATTTTCCCTTCCTAAATACAGGAAATGGATTCTACAGAGTGAAGACTTTTTTTTTTTTAATTTGAGAACTAACTATATCTAGAATCTCAATCTCTCCCAAAAGCATTTGAGAGTTTTTGAGTAGTGTATCAGAAAACATGAAGGTTTTGCAACCAGCCTCACTTGTACCTTGGAAAGCGAATCCAGGTTTCATCAATTAATTGTTTGTTGTGTTACTTGAATTACCTCCTGCAAATTATTTCTCCGAGTTAAAGATACTTCATAAAGTCATGGGAAAATGAATAAATATGAGTAGATATTTTAAGTAAATAAATAATGTATATAAAGCATAGTATATATTCCTATCTTTGTCTAGGAACCCCTGAGGTCAGAACCTGGGGCATATATATGGTTTATTCTGGAAGTGATCTTCAGGAGCAGGAGGGAAGTTTCAGGGAAGAGAACAGGGAAGAGAAAATTAGTACAAGGATGTTATCAAGATGGTCACCAGTGCAGATGACTGGTGCTTGACCTTCAGGTCCTGATGTACTATGAAGTGCAACTTAGAATTCTTTGCCGAAAGAATAAAAGGGAGAAGTATTTATTCTACAGCATTTATCCCCCACTAGCCAAGGATAGCTTTAGGGCACGCATTTCCAGGTTGTATATATTTATCAGGGAGTTCCTGCAGCCATCAGGGAAACCCTCAGCAAGATGAGAGGCAAGATGCTTCTGGTTGCAGCTGCACAAAGCTAGTCAGAACTGGTTACTGTGGCAGCAGCTGGGCAAAAAAGATGGAGCCTACAAGGATTTTTAGTGACGCACAGTATGCATCTGCATTTGTTTCCTATTGCTTATAATGCATTATTACAAAATTAGTGGCTTAAAACAACACAAATGTATTATCTTACAGTGCTGGAGGTCAGCAATTCAAAAATGGCTCTTACCTGGCTAAAAAGATGGTGTCGGCATGGCTGCATTTTTTCTGTGGCTCTAGGAGTAAGTCTGCTTCTTGCTTTTGCCAGTTTCTAGAGGCTATCCTCATTCCTTAGCGTATGGTCCCCCTCTAACAATTGCATCATCCTGACCTCAGCTAGGGCATCACACTTTCTAACTCCAGCAACCCTATCTCCCCCTTATAAGGACACTTGTGATTACATTGGGCCCACCTGATAATCCAGGATAATCTTCCCATCTCAACATCATTAATCACATCTGTAAAGTCCCTTTTGCTATTTAAGATAACATCTCCACAGTTTTCACAGATCAAGACATGAACATCTTTGGGGAGTCTGCCTAACCACAGTATCTAGTATAGGAATGTAATAAATGTGTGTTAGGCTTTCTCCTCTTGCTGACCACTGAGTTTCCATCTCCCCCCATCCCCACCCCCCCTCCACCTGACACAAATTTGATTAAGTCACATAAATAGTAAGTGGATAGGTGAAACTACAAATTCATATCACCTGGTTGCAAATGCATTGATTTGGGGGTCTTAGCAATCAACAGCTCATTAGTAGATGTTGTAATGAATAGTGTGGGGCTGATGCTAGCACAAGGGCTGGTGTGATTCATAGCTGAGTGAGAATGAGCCAATGAGAATAAGGAGAAATCTCACCAAAAAGTCAGTACTAGAAGACCCAATACATTTCAGATTCCATTTCCAATGTGGTTATACTAAATTGCTTTCAATTCGCAGGTCATAGAAATTTACTGTTTTTAAATTACCAAAGACAAATAACTGACTAAAAGATAAATTTGCTGAATCTATAAGACATTATCATTCATCTGGAATCTTGAATAAACACCAAACGAGAAATATAATTTGGCATGACTTTTTAACAGGACAAAACCTTGCTCAGGTTCTTTGTGAAATCTACACTTAAAAAGAAGATCTAGGTGAAAATACAACATAATTGCTCCAATTTGAATATTTATTAAAATATATTTAAGTTAAAAAAAATAAAACATCCACAGAACCATCATTCAACTTGAGAAAACAACACATTGTGGTATACAATTGTACAAGGCCTTGAAAATTCCCAGACTTCTCTCTGATCCCATTCCCTACCCTACTAGCTAATAGCAATCACTATTCTGAATTGTGTATTCGATATTTATTTTCTTTCCTTGGTTGTTTTTTTCAAATTACCTACATATTCCTGAACAATATATTGTTACCATTTTTTATAAATATGATGTTGATGAGTTCTTCAGTCCTGTTGATGTCTGTAGCTTTTTACTGATGTATATTAATTCACTGCATTAGTAAACTATAATTTATTTACCCTCTTGCCAATGGAGTTGTTTCCTCTTTGGTGTTGTTGCTTCATTTTTGTTTCTCTCTTGGCTATTCCAAATTAATGAACATGCTTGTATTGACTCTCCATGTGCATGTGCGAAAATTTCTCTAAAGTATAAACCCAGGAGAAGAATTGTTTGTTTGTAAGATAGATAGATGTAAGATAGATAGATGTATCTTAAATGTGCGAGAGAATTCTAAATTGTTTTCTAAATAGAGTGCAAACTGTAAATTCACCAAAAGTCATGTGAGTTGTTATAATTTATATTTCTATAAAAACCTGATATTAGCAGACTTTTAAATTTTTGTCATTTTAGGAACTACAAAATGATGTATTTTGTAAAATAGTTAAATGTATAAAACTTATTCTTTGGGTAGTGCTTTTGTATCTTATTTATAAAATCTTCCCCTACACCAAGGTCATATATTATCTTCTAAAATTTGATGGTTCTTTTCTGAATTTGGGTCTTTAACTGGGATTGATTTTTGTATATAGAAAAATATAAATCCAACTTAATTTTTCCTAATACAGATGTCATCTTATACAGTATGAATTAAGTGGTCTCTCTTCTTTACCCAACAATATGCACTGCATATTTTATTATATATTAAGTTTCTGTATATTTATAAGTGGGTTTCTATTATTTTTATCCTAATTTCATTGGTTTGTCTGTCCCCAAATAACACTATAATTTTTGTTACTAGTGCTTCATACAAGAATCTTGTCATTCAATAGGTCATGTCCCCCAATTTCTACTGCCATCCACCTCAGGAATATTTTTGCTTTTCATTGAAATTTTAGAATTAATTTTTCAAGGTACACAAAAGCCTGGGTAAGATCTTCATGAGTACATAAATTTGAGAAAACTTGACAGTTTTAAACTTTTGAATCATTCTATTCATAAACACAATATATCTTCCCATTGGTTTAGATATTTAATGCTTTTAAATTAAATTTTATAATTTTCTTTAAGTTTTGACAGTATTTTTAGATATATTCTTATATGTATGCATGTGGATAGATATTTTATTGTTATTGTATCATTTAAAATTTTCTAAATTATTGATAATGCACAGAAATAGGATGAATTTGATAAGATAATACTGTTTTGATCAATACTGCAAAATTTTCTGTTCATATCTAGTAGTTTATTAGTACATTCTTTGCATTTTATATAGAAACAATCAGTGTATGTATGAATAATGATGACAAAGCTGTCTCTTCCCTTTCTATATTTATGCCTTTTATGTCTTTTTATTGTCCTAAACTTCCAGGAAAGCATTGAAAGGAAGTGGTTATGGTGAGCCTTTTTGTATCATATGTATTTTAATATTTTCCTATTAAATGTCCCTCTGATTCTTGTTTTGTTCATGCATATTTAATTTTAGTGAATGCTTCTTTTATACCCATTGAAAAGGTTAGGCATTTTCCTTTTTTAATCATATGCTAATTTCATGAAGTTATGCTAGTTTATGTTTTATATTAAACCTACTTAGCAGTGTGGGAAATTCTAACCATCCATGATATATTACATATGTTTAGATAAATGATTTATTTTGTCAATAATTTATTAAGGATTGTAGCATATGAGTATAAATATTCCTATTTCTTCTAATATCTTTAATTTTAATATCAAGAATAGTAGACATTAAAAAGTTTGTGTTGTAAATGGAGAGTAAGTCTACTTAAATGAAATTGAAATTACTAATGCATTCTGATTTCTACAACCTAATTTCAATTTATTTTCCTGCTTTTTCAACTGTTCTCCATTCTTTCTTCCCTTTAAAGTGATTTTTTTCTCTATTCTTTTTTTTAACCTTGTCATATGCGGAAATTATACATTTATAACTAACTTTGCATGTAATTACACACCTTATAGAGTAGTAGTGACTACTCTAGAAATGTTTTGTTAACTATCTTACAAAGTTTAAAATTGTATTTTTCCTCTGCTTTTGAACCCTGGTAAAATATTACAACATTTAAACTCCAATTTCCATCTTCTTCAAAACTATATGCTATTTTTGTTTAGTATTTTAGTTCTATTTTATTTTTATAACCTTCTAATAATTATTTTGTAGATAAATGTAGTTATTTTTATTTAGATATTTAATATGTATAAATATCTTTATGTGTCATACCATTGCATATTATTAGACCTTCCAAGGGGTAATTTTCCTTATTAAAGGAAATGTCAGTTCTGTCATTTTCTAACTATGTGACTTTAAGCAAATTACTTAACCCTTTTGTGTCTCAGTTTCCTCAAAAATGAAGTGGTAATAATAATAGTATCTACTTCCCATTATTGTTGAGATTATATTAATAGACATATGTAAAGCACCTAGAAAAGTGCCTGACACATATTAACAGATACATTAATGTTTGCTAGTATTATTTTTATCCCATTATTACTTCTACATTAGGGAAGACTAGAATTTGCTGCAATAACAAAACAAAATCCTAGTGCTTTACAAAACAAAGTTATATGTTTTTGATTTTGTACTTCTCTTTACTTCCACCACATGTCCTATAAGAGTTGACTCCATTTCTGTTGCTTGTCAGTTTTGCTCCAGGATCTGGACTGACAAAGAAGACACTCTGTAGAATATTGGCAATCATTCAAGAAAAAAGAGAGTACTGGAGGGTCTCATGGAGAATTAAATGCTTAGCCCAGAAAAAGTACATGTCAGTTCCCTCACAAGTTATTGGTCTAAATTGTTCACATAACAGTCCAGGAGGTATAATATTACTATGTGCCTAGATATCAGAGAGTTCAAAATATTCAATGATCAACAGAAATGAATAATACATCATCTTTTATAATTTCCTTATATTTTTGACTTAAAATTTTACTAGCTTAATTTTATGGATTCCTGTTTTAACTTCTTTTCAGCCTCTTAGGAGTTCTCATTTTCTAGCTGCTTCAATGATATATTCAAGAATTTTGTTTTCCATTGTCTCTATTAGTTTTTTCTTGGGGTGGGGGTAGATAGAAGTTTGTTCTATATATCTAGTCCACCACACTATGGATAGGGGAAGTAGAAATTTCACTATTCACTTTCAATGGCTTAGAGAAACTGACCAAGGCAAAAAGAATTACAAAACCACCTGTCTGTGGTAGTTCTGTTGGTCTAATGTCAAGAGAACCAATCTTGTACTATTTTTCACTAAATAGCTCTATAACCATAGCGAGTCATTTTCCTTCTCTGGATCTGCCTTCCTTAAAGAACGTAGGTTTGTATAAATGAATTTTAAGGATATGCCCCAATATATTAGTTTATTTCACTGTAGAATATGTATTTTATTATGGCTTTTAACAATCTCAAATTCCAAACTCAGTATTCCATTTTCAGTGACAGACCTGTTGCCACTTAAGGTTTTTCATAGCAGCTCTTGACTCAAAAATGCTATCAGAGAACAAATTCTTGTTCTCTTCTTGCATCCTTTAGATGCACAATATAAGTAGAAAGAAATGTTAGAAGAGAAAAACCCTCTGCTACTGTGTAGTTCCTTTGCTGCTCTGTGAATTCAAATAGTCTTACCTCCCTCCTGCAACACTTGCAACAGAGTACATAAAGTATACCAAAACACTCCTTATAGAACTAGAAAACTAGAGAAGGCAATTTGGTATAGTTTAATTCAATCTTCAAAAGAGCTTTGGTCAGTATCCATTTAATTCCCTAGGCCCTCTCTGCCTAACCTATATGCCATGGTAGATGCCAAAGGGAAAAGAAAAATACAATTGACATTATTTTGAAATACCACCATGTTTTTCAAATATAGGTATTTTCTCCTCATGATCACATTTAATCCTCACGACAATACTTGTAGATATTATTACACCCTTTTTTGGATATGGAAACTGAAATTTACAAAGGATAATTAATAGGTTCAGGACTTCACATCTGAACTACACTGTCTGATGAAGGTAAGAGTCACTGTTAGTGAAATTACATGGGAAATATAAATCCAAGTAAATAGAACTCCTCGACTTCCAATAATAGAAGATTCATGGATGAAGTAAGAGCTCCTCTGTCAAGATAAGACAATGCATATCATCCACAGAAGATTACTGTACCCTCCGATGCTGAAGGTTTGAAAGCACAGCCTTTGAACTCAAGCAGGCTGTGATTAGTGTCCCAGAGCTAAGGGTGTGACTTGTTGCAAATTTCGTTTCTTTTTTCTTTTAACTTCTTTTAGACATAATTTTGGATTTAAAGAAAATTTACAAGAATAGTACAAAGAATTCCTCTATACTTTCTTTCAGAGTCTTTAAATATTAACACATTTTCACATTTGTTTTGTCATTCATATACATATACATACACATTTTTTTTCTGAACCATTTGAAAGTAAGTTACAGACATGACGACCGTTAATAATTCAGTGTGTATTCGCTAAAAAACAAAGGCATTCTGTTATATAACCATAGTACAATAACAAAACCAGGAAATTAACATTGATCTAATTCTATTATCTAACCAGATTGCATTCATATTTCTCCACTTGTCCTGATGTTGTCCTTTATACAAAAGAAAATCCTAGGTCATATGTTGCATTGAGTCTTTGGCTTACATGACATTGGCATTTTTGAAGAGAACAAGTTAGATATATTTTAGGATGTCCCTCATTTTTTAGTATTCTCATGATTAGTTTCAGGTTCTGTATTTTTTACAGGAATACTCCAAAGATGATGCTGTATCCTTTTCAGTACATGAGCACCATAATATTGTCTAATTCATTTGTAAATAATAATTATCTTATAAGACAAAACTTTTGAGTCTAAGTAAATATCTTAATCTCATTGATGTTTCACCCATTAGTTTTATTATCTATTTATGATTTTTTTCTCTTAATCAGTGAATATTGTGATGTTTTCCAAATGGTGATTTTTTTTCTCTAATTTCATCAATTCATCATTTATTAGAAGGAAGAGGAATAATTCAAGGAAGAGCTTTTGTTACTCCCCCATTTATTTATTTGCTTATTTATTTATACCATTCTGTATATCTGTAGAGAGTCCATTTTGCAAATATCTTAACCTTCATGAGCCTCAGTGCTTTCTCTGTAAAATGGGAATGATAATATTAACCATCTGGATTTGCTGTGTAAATCAAATAAACTAATATATATAAAGTTCTCAAAATCATAAGCATTAAATAAATTGAAGCTATTTGTATAAGTAATAGTAATAATAGTCTGATTCTTTTCCTATAGCAAGAAGTTTTAGATGCCATGTTCTTTCAGTACTTTATGATCTTGGACTAGCCATTTAACCTCTCTCGGTCTTAGTTTTCTTACCTATAAAACAATGAAGTTCAGTCAAATGGTTTCTAAATTCAATTACAGTTCTCCTGTAAGAAACTAAGATTCAGTACCTATAAAACATTTGCATATAAATTCATTTTCTTCTAAAAACTGTCAAATAATCTGTAATAACTTTGCAACATAAATATCTTCCATAATTCTTCCAAAATTTCAAAGGATATGTATTTTATCTCTAAGCAAACAATTTTCATGTTGCATTTAATCATACTTTACATTTTAATAATATTAGTTGGTCACAACTATTTTCCAGCTATGCTGACGATTTTTTACAAAATGTGAAATAGCTAAAGACAGATGGCTTGCAGCTCCAACTGTTGGGGTTTATTTTCCTCTGCCAGAAATGTCCATGATCCCTCAAGGAACTGTGTGGCCTCACACCACCTGATGGCTCTGATTTGCATGTTGGAGTAGGAAGAATTCAAACTTTTAAAATTTCTTTCTAAAATATGTAAGTCTCATCACGAAGTGTGACCAGTATATAGCTCGGAAATGTTTTATAAGTAGTCTTGCACAAGTCTTTGCACGTTGTGGAAAAGAACTTATTATTGGAAAGCTAATAAATGGATTAATCTCATTAGTAAATATTTCCCATAGGAGAGATTGTCTGGCGTAGTGGAATGGACTTGAGTTTTGAATTACCAGGGCTAAAATTTTACTTCTTACTAGTCCTGTTAATCAGGTCAAGTTAAGTTCTCTGAATTTCATTTTCTTCTTATGTCAAACTAGAATTAAACGACAAATCTCTTAGAGATATTTTGAGAAGTAAATAAGTCAGTTTCAGTGAAAGCACCTATCATATGAAGGATGCTTAATGTGTTCAATAAGTATGAAAGAAAAAAAAATCCTAGAATAAATAAGGTCCAGGATGGCAAGAACAACCATATTTAGCATTTTCTACTAACTTGAAAATTAGGCAACATCTTTGACTTCCTGTCATCCCCAACACATTAAAAATGTCAAATATTTTTAGTTTTCTCTTTAAATCATTTCCTTGACCCATAATCTCCAAATAAGGGATCATCTTGAATATAAGCACAAGGCCAAGAAATATTAATTCTCAACTTTTTACAGTGCTTTATACTTTATAAAGCTCTATCCTTCATATATTATTATCAAAACAACCCTGTAATAATGAAAGAACAAAGTAATGAATTGACTTGCCAATGTTGATTTTAAACACAAGACCTTTGATTCCAAATCCAACATTTATTGCACATGCATTAAACATGCTGAATGAACTTACATATAATCACTGGAAAATATCAGCAGTTAAGAACAACCCACTCTCTACAGTCCTAAAGGAAGGAAGGCAAAGAGCAAAGAAATATGGGCAAACTCTCAGAGCTGTTAAGAGAGAACAATCATCACCTGAGGGCTCTCTCACTTCTCCCTTTTGGAGAAATGGGAATTGTTCAAACATCAATCAGTAGACAAGGAAAGAGCAGCCAAGCCTTGGTAATCACCACCTGATAATAGAATTTTCCAAATTGAGGTGTTTGTTATGCAGAATTATTTTGACATAAATTAATCATCAATACTCTAAGTCAGGAGTTCTCAGTCTGGGACTATTCTAACTTTTTCAGGACTGGGTGGGATTTGAGAGGGGCTACCAGCAACTAGACAGCAGATACAAAGGTTACTACGAAATATCCTACAATGTACAAGACAGCTCTCCAAACAAAGAATTTTCCAGTCTAAATGTCAATAGTGCTGAGGTTTAGAAACACTGCTCTAAACGTGTTTTCTGTTACTAAGTATTGCAAGCTGTATTCCCAACTGGCAGATCTTTGCTGTTTGTTTGTAAAGGACTCCCACCAAAATGATCCATGGCCTAAGAGCCTCAGGCTTTGCTTAAAATAAAGAGTACTTGTGGGTTCAATTTGGTTGGCCTAAAACTTTAATGTTTACCTACTGTGCTCAAAGCACTAGGCTAGGCACTATTGAGAAATATGCAAAATAATTGTAACATGTTTCATACCCCTCAGGAATTTATAATTCATTAAATGTGGAAACTTCCTGGAGAACAAGAACCATATATTCTCAGTACCTATATAGTAGGTGTTTAATAAATATTTACTAAAAGAAGAAAAACATCTCAGTAATTTTTCAAGATTTCCCCCAATTTCCTCAAGTCCCACACCCAACTTCTACTCCTTTTGTCTGAGGACTTGCCTTACACGTGATAGAGAAATTTGAGGCCATCTGTGTGAGTCAACTTAGGCACTGCATCCTCTTGTTTATATTTGTACCTTTATTTCCTCCCTTCTTCAAGTCTCGGGGCTGTTCTGTATACTAGCCTAGGCCAACTCTCTGTTCCATTAGTTTCTTTAGGTCATGTTCAAGATGTGACTTGGTCAATAAACTAATACTTAATTTATGTAAAGGACATGATTCAGTGGTCATAATATAGTAAGTGTTTAATGAAGTAGCTATTATATTCTTTCTCCAGTTCAAGTCTCTTCCATCCTGAAACATAATATGCTTTTAACTTATATCCACCTTTATTTTTTCCTTCTTCTTTGAGCCTACTTCTCTCTTTTTCCATTTTTTAAATTTCCAATTCACTTAGCACTCTGAAATCTGATTCTGCCTGTACAATTTACTGAAATTGTTCTTAAAGATGATGATCTCCATGTTGCAAAATTCCATGAACCAGTGATGGTATATAATGAAGAATGATTGAATTCTAATGATGTCATTATTATTTTTACTCTTAGAATTTTGTTTTAATTAAATGCCCATTTATAAAGTCTTGAAGC